>JAXGGA010000085.1:0-356943 GCA_038373865.1 Uloborus plumipes | reverse complement strand
TTTAAAAAATAAATTAATAAACTTATATCTAAATAATTAACTTAAAGTTTTACTTAAATTCTAAAAGACAAAATACTTTCTAATGATGCAAATTAACATCTTAAATACAGTCAAGTCTCAATAGCTCATAGTCCCAAGGGACCGGCTAAAAACTTAGAGTTATTGATAGTTCGAGTTACAAGCAGTTCCTACCGTCTTTTCAAGAATTTGGGACCAAATGAAAACTTTGAAATGAAGGTATATTTGAGTTTATAAAGCTTTGAGTTATCGAAACTCGATTGAATGTTATTGAGGGTCATTCTCAACATGTTCTCGAGGAGTTATGGAGCGGCGTGACAGACGTGAAAAGATTCTAATAGCAGAGAAATATCTTTTCTGAAAGGAATATATTACAAAAAGAAAGAACGAAACCCCCCAAAGTGCAAAATTCAAAATTTCTTTACACACATTTAAACTCTTTCAAAAAAAAAAAAGCATGGTTTCAAGTTGCGACGATTCATGGGGACAGATGTTTTCATTATCTAAAAGAAAACTTTCGTCAATGTTAGATAGGTTATTTAGTGTATGTTATTTTCAATTATAAATAAAGCAATAATAGTGGCAAAGAAAAAAATATCTAATTACAACATCATTGGGTGTTAATAGATCGCAATTTTTGTTAGAAGCACAAAAACTAAAAATAAAGGAATTCAATAAATAAAATAATTTGAGAATTTATATTAAAAGCTACTGCGATTAATTTTTATGAACTAACGATATGATCGTAAGTTTTTTTCAAACTTTTGTCGCACATTAATCCTTGAAGGTTTGTAGCCTTTTCTTTCTAAATATTTTAACTAAAATATTTTTGAAAAGCTGAAGATAATCATATTTTATCTGGCAATTGTGAAAAATCAAATATGCAGAATGCTTCCATGTCCAGTACACAGTCGGAGGAATAACACAATTTTTGTTTTAGAAGCAAAAATTGGTAAAAAGGAAAGATGAAAAGTAATTACATCATCTAAAAGGTTTATCAAACAATGAAATTTTTAACTAAGATTTTTATAAAAAGAAAATATTTAATTAGGTCCTCACATCATACCGGATAACCCTCACATCAATTCCGGATATTCTCCACATCAATACCGGATACTTAGCCGGATATCCTGCAAAAATCTTCCGGATATCCGTATCCGGGGCGGTCAGCCGGATCGGATATCCGGAAGTACCGGATACTTAAAATATCAGCCGGATAGGCCGGATACCGGATAGTTACCGGATATCCGGTCCATCCCTAGTAAAAACCTCATAGAGTGAAATATGTATGTGATCTAAACTCAGTTCATCTCAATGCTCAACAGTAGTTGATACAAGGAGAGGTAGGTCTGTGTACTAAATTGTGGAGAATATGTATTGCAAGATTAGTGTTATCTCCCTTTCATTGCATTCGCTATACATAATAAAATTTTGCTAAATTATTTCCTTCCTGGCACAGAAATTTCAGTAACAATCAGTGATTTGATATACCGTTTAAATGAGTAAGTTTTATCTACACTAAAAATGACTGATTCAAGACCTTAATATTAAATCCGTCTTTTTGAAATTTTAAAACTATATGCACTTAAATGTAAAGCTGTATATGACTTTAAAAAGTGGTTCTTCAGAATAGTAGTCATAAAATTGAGCTTTCATTTACGTACATAAAATTTAAGAAACCATTCATTTGATCAACTTTCTGTGATTCAGGTTAAGTTGAGCTACAATTTAAGCGGCGTATATGACTAATAATAACATAGGTAATCCAAGTTCATTAATAGTTCAAATAGCAAGCTTCGAGCGAGTCAAACGGAGCAATTAACATCTCAAGTTAAATAATATAAAATGTCTTCCTTGAAAACTTATTCGCATGTTTTCATTGGTTTCATCAATCACAAATAACACAAGATTTTAACTTAAGTTACAGCAGAAGATTGTTGAAATTTAATTTTATTTTACTATATTGCAACGTTATCATTTAAAAGTCCTTAAATCCAAATTTTGCTGCTATTGTTTTTGTTTGTTCAACGATATATTAATTAAAGAAATTTAAAATTTTTTACTTACAGGTTTCTACTTATGAGCAAAAACATTTAAAAATATAACAACATTTATGAAGGTCAAAAATTAATGTCTTCTAGTTTTTCCCAACAGTTTTTTCTCTTAGAGATTAGGCTTTCTTTCTTGTGACAGCTGTATGATCCATTGACCAAACTTGAGAGGGGGAAGTTACCTTTCTGTGTTTTTTTTCGGTGAGGGGGGGGGGAGGAATCATGGCAGATTCCATGCCAGCTATATTATTTAGCTAGATATTGAAATTAATTATAGTTTGGTATTTTTTTTAAGGTGGTGTCACACATTTTCTTCAACATATTTAAACACCTTCCTCCCTTTTTTTAGAAAGAGTTCCGATTCACTTGATTCCCTGTCACATGTCCTATACTGCCGTGCTAAGCATAAAAGTCATATCCGCACTTTTTAGCAAAATTGAGTTACCGCTACAAGGTGGCTCTTTGTGACGTATTTTACCAAAATACAATATTATATAGTCATTTGAAAACGGGAAGTATTTTTTAAAAAAATTGAAAAAGTATCATCTGAATCAAATACATGGTGGAATAAAACTTTAAAGAGTTTTTTCTCAGTTTGAGCTCGGCTGCAAATACCACTTTTGCGCTTAGCACGGCAGTATAGTACAAGAACATATAGTTATAAAAACGTTTCTATTTAAACGAAGATGTGTGATGTCACACTTCTAGTTACTCTAGTTATCCTCCCATTATCGAAAGAAATCATAATTTCACGCACCCCTTTGCTCTCTATAGACACTTCATTCATTTAATGAAAAGTAATAGAATTCGACCTACCGGAGGTCGCAAAGGGCTATTTCTGATGGGAGGCAGCAACGAAAACATGTGACTAGTCTTTCCCATAGCCGGATTGATGTGGTTCAAGCTATTTGAATTTTCTTTTCTTGGCTTTGATTCGGTTTTCATCACTGGCGGAATCCTGTTCGGTAGTGGTGGGGCAACTGGAATTATGACAACTTTGGTGTCATCGTCGTTTCCATGAATCATTGGAAAATCCGGAGGCAAAGCATAAGGGGCCTTGCTTGAATCTGGAGGAATTTTCATGGGTGGCGGTAAATCCAAGATTGGTTGCGTGAAAATGTCCGGTAAAGGCATATTTTCAATTGCATTCATGAAACTCTGAAAAATGAAGCAAAAGATACAACAGTTTATTCACTTCAAAAAGTTGTTTGAGTTTATTAGAGGTTAAAATACATACTTTTCAATGGAAAAAATAAAACGCATTGAAAGATCTTTTGCTAAGTCATCAATTCACAGAAGCTTTGAAAAATAGTTGCACAGAGAAGTGAAGCATTTAGTATTAAAATCAGTTCAATCCAGTTGAAAAAATTTTAAAGGAGGGGAAAAAATATTTCAAGCTCTACCCACTTATTCCCAAGCAGCACACTTCGTTTTTTAAAGGTTGTAAAATGGTTTTTAACGTTGTAACAACCGCTTTAAAACGTTTATAAAACGTTTAAAGGTTATTTGTGCTACCTCGGTTGTTTTCAAAAAAAAAATATTTTTTCTTTTGAAAAACATTCAGTGCATGACTTCATTTTCGTTTCTTTTTTTTTTTCCAAGTTATTAGTAGTGTGTAGTTATAATTATATAATTTTAAAAATAGGTTAGATTGAGCTGGTGTTGAAGTAACTCGGCCGTTTTTAATTTTAATTTTCCATCCAAATCGTAATTCAATTCAAATGTTTTCTCGCTTTTATGCCATGAGCTGTAGATTTTAGTAGCTTTTATCAAAATAAGAAAATGTATTTATCACTTTACCTCTTCTTCCTTATTTTTCATTCTTCTATGGAGCATTCTTAAGACAGCAAACGGGCTTATGCCCTTATCTTCAGCAACAGCTTCAATCAAGTCCTGAAGCTCTTTCAATCCAACACCACTGCGAATGTCTTCCCAGTTGCAATCGAGGATTTCGTTGCTCTGAATGGATTTAAGATTTGAGAGTTCCACTGGATCTATCATATTTTCCATGCGAGGATGATGGTTCAGACCATTGAATGAAGGATAATTAGGAAACGAAGATTGGGCTCCAACAAATAAAATGAAAGCTACTAAGGGTGGAAACATTTTTTCAGCTAATATGGTCTTTCGTTTTGGATTTGCCTAATTGAATGAAGCGTCTTGAATATACCTGAAAAAAAAAATAAGTACATAAATGTATTGTTAAACTTTGAATTACAGTCAATTAGGGTATCTTTGAGATTGACGGATAGCTTTGCACCCCATCATTTTTTATAGAAATTTTTATTTTTAAATCTTGCAAAGTAGAAATATGACCTCACCAAAAGAATCCATCACTGGAACAACAATTTTTTAAATTCAGTTGATTTAGGAAAAAAATTAAGTTATCTGGACTAGCTGGAAGATACCCTGAATGACTGTAATCAATTTGAAAAAAGTTGTACACTGAATTTAATCAGACAAAAAAGGGCTTTATTTGCAAAGTTAAATCTGTACCTCAGAACGACGTAAGTCCAAAAATGGCGATTTACATTTTATTACTGCATTGTATCTAGGATCTAATTCTGCATCGACCCATTTTCTTCATAATTATTTAGCAGAGTGAAAAGAGCGTGTAACCACCACCTTTGAATGCATGCGACAATCGCTTTCGCCCTCTCATAAAAAGTTACGAAAATAGATTTACGTTAGATTGGTTCTGAGCTTCTGAGGTACAGAAATACTAAAAATTAAATCTCAATTATCGAAATCGATTGTTTCATAAAACCGACTATTTAACTCTGTCATTTGAATTAAATACTCCGCTTTGAGTAATTAAGAAAAAATATTTTTTTTTCTGTCTTATCTTGAAAGCTGTCTAATGTACCAGAAAAAATTAAACTACTAGCTAATAGTTATAGAACCTAGTTCAAAAAGACTGAAATCTCAACCACGATAAAAGTACAATCAATAACATAAAAGACTCTGAATTAAGTGCAGTATGCGAGACAATATTCAACTTTTCCCCCCAATGAACTAAATCAAATTTATAAATATCAAAAAACTATTGTAGTTAGCATAAATTACTTAATTGAATCAACAAAATGAACATACTTCAGAAATTTTCTACGAAAGTTTATATATATATATATATATATATATATATATATATATATATATATATATATATATATAAAGAACAAAATCTCGAATATTTTGATCGCTGATTGAGAATGAATCTTGTCAGAAAAATATGATTTTTTTAATAAAGTACCTGTATTCCGTGAAAATTCGTCTCAAGAGAGAAACGTTATATTTCTTTTTGACTGAAACGTCAAACGTTTTAAATGACATAGTAAAACTGCCTAAGTCAAGCAATAAAAATTATGAATAACCTCAGCACATTATGAATTACTTGGAAATGACAGCTTAATTGATTTAGTTTTAAAAATTATAGTACCTTCTAAAAGCAGAATTAAATGAACTATT
Source organism: Uloborus plumipes (assembly GCA_038373865.1). NCBI lineage: Eukaryota > Metazoa > Arthropoda > Arachnida > Araneae > Uloboridae > Uloborus > Uloborus plumipes. Next base: position 351,406 of record JAXGGA010000085.1, on the reverse strand, counting down.
TTTAAAAAACATGAAAAGTAAAAGCATCCCATTGTGTTATCAATGTTAATGAAGAAATAAATTCAAATGACAAAAGTGTTTAGATTCTCATTTGATTTAGTATATTTTACACTACATATCCTTTCAGGTTTTGTCGCCAATAAATTTGACAGTTTATTAAACCCATTATCATGACTATAACTGGAGTAATAAATATAAATATATCCCTACAAAATAATACATTCTGCTGTAATAATTTAAATTAGCATACAGTTTGAGTTTCAAAAATATTGTCCCCGTGATTTGAGTGGGAGGAAAAGTTTGGTCATGACAATTATTTATTTCCACTGACGGAAAGCATTTGTTTTTGTTATGACCTTTTAAACCTTTTCACGCACACACACACCGGGCTTTTTCGCTTGCCTGCCAAGTTGTGTTGTTTGCGAGTTTTCTTAGCTATCCGTAATGGTTTTATGTTTTTGATGGGGTGGGAAGAGGAGGGGGCAGTCATAGCTTTAAATATACGTATTTTATGATATTGACGACAAAAAAGTACTGCTCAAAAAGCTGAAAGGGATCAATATTACTAAATTTTCCGCAAGCTCCTTGAGCAATCTTGCACTTGTAAAAAAAATAATGCCGGTCAGTTAAAAAGGATGTAGAATGAAATCGATAAACATAAGCACTGCAAATATTTATGATGAAAATGGAGTGTAACATTAAAATTTTAGCAACTTTAGTAATATGAAGTCCTTGATCAATCTTGCGCATGTAAAATAAATATTGATGGTCAATTAATTCATTAATGCCTGACATTTTTTTTTTTACAAAAATATTTTGTATACTGGTTACAAGCAGTGTTTAATGGACAGGAAAAATAATTAAAAAAATATTATGTAAAAAGTAATTTTTTTATTAAGGAAAGAAAAATCGTCCTTTAAAAGTTACGATAGACCCTAGAGGGTACATACTTTTTTTACTAAAATTTTTTTCTGCCTACCATATAATATTTAAAAAGACATTTTATAAGAAGAAATAAAATCATCAATTAACATAAACTGGGAAGCTGGGAATAACTTTGAAAACTTAGCTTTTTTTCTGGAGATTGTGAACGATGTAATTTTTGATAATGATCATATTAAAACTGCTACAGAACACACTTTACAATGGTTATGTGCTGCAATCTGTTAATAACGAATTGAAACAATACCAAAGTACAAATTGAACACTATTATTTGGTTGAAATGTTCATTTTGGGGAAATACAGACCCTTTTTTGGACCGTCCCTAAAAAGGGACGCTAGGCATTAATGGGTTAAGATAAATTCAACGTGAAAGTTTCGAATGTTAAGAATTGCGTAAACTTATTGAGTTCAACATGAAATCAATGAACTTAAGTAATACAAAAAGAGCTATGTATTAGAAAAATGTATGTAAGTTGTTTCGTTTTAACTTGCTTGACCTTTATTTTCGCAACCGTTCGTCCTAGGTGCATGATTCCAATTGCAAAAAATGATCAAAATGAGGTGCAGAGTTAAGATATTGAAAGTTTGAAACTAAAAAAAAAAAAAAAAAAGAAAGTTTTGTAATTAAAACTCAGAGATATTCGAACTCAAAGTTTTATGGGTTCATGCAGAAAATGAGATTGGAACGTATCGCCGTTTCAAAGTGGTGTAATTCACAAAACGCTGCGTTTGTTATCGCGGTGAATAGTGGTCGTACTAATGTTAAACTTTTTGCGTTTGAATTGTTCTTTGTGCTCTTAGTTTTCCGAAGTATGAGTTAAGGGACCTACTAAAATTACTTTTGGGAAGACTGAGTCGTAATATAACTTCAATGCATAGGATTCCCCACCTTGAATTCAATCAGCTAACAAGGTGAAACTTGCTTTTTTTCTTTGAGCGGTTGAATGTTCATATATGTCATATGCGTTTTTTTAGTTACTTGTTCACTTTGATTTGCACACTCTCATTCATCTACTCTGTTACATGGTGTATTCACAACTATTTTAAAAGTCATTTTAAATTACTCAAATACAAACCATTGATACTTGATTTTCTATGAATAAATGGTATAATCAATTTTTACAAAAAGTTGGTAGAAACTATTAAAATTGATTTTTTAAAAAAACTCAAATATTGGACATAATTTGTACCAATTTTGAGAATGATACAAAAATAGTTGTACCATTGAGCAATATATTATTTCAGAAGAAATAAAAATATTTTAAATACTTGAAAGATTAGTACGGCACATTCAAACAATTTAATGCACCATATTTGATGCTTCCAAAGTGTTCCTTACTCCCTAAAGCTATTCTAAATATCTTATCAAAATTGGCTTACTGAAAAAAAAAAAGCCTGATTGTATTCGACTTGGTTCGACTCCTTACCAGTACGTTGAGAGAAAAATTTTTCTGGGTGAAGTAAAGGAAACTTCTGGCTGCGCTTATTGGTAGATACAACTGATCGTACTAGTTTCAATCACATTCAGTTAGTTGAATGAGCCCCTAAATTTGTACGCATATTAAGTAATCGCGCTGGCGATTTAAGTTATAAAATTTCGATAAAGTAGTAGCTCATTTTCGGTTTTTTTTCTGTACTATTTGTGGGTAGGTTCACATAAGCGCGTCTTTGTAATGAAATGCCGGAATGGCCTGCTTTTCACTTTTTAAATATAAATAGCGCTTCATGGTTTTAGTTAAAATAATTTTTTATCAATTGTGATACTGACAAGCTTTTGTGAATATTCAATTTTAACAGTTCAGGTCATACTGTAAGCGACATTCTGCCACAACAGCCATATTTCCAGCATGTAATGTCAATAGTGTTAATTTGATGGGAGCTGTGTAATAAAATCAATTGATAAAATCAGAACCTTGATATTGGTTTTATTTTCACGTAGTAAAAAAGAATGACATTATTTGTAAGTAAATTTCTATATAATTTTTTTATATACAATCAATTACACTATAAATTTTAATTTCGAGTACCTACCACATAAAAAATGTGTGAAAAGTTGAAACATTTTGATCTGGAATTTTTTTTTTTTTTGTATCTATAAATATTTTACTGAGTTTACAGATGACTGAAATAAGCATATGTTTGAACTTGCGCAAATGAAATATTGCAAAGCTATTAGCAGCAAAGATAACGCATCGTCTACCCATTTAACTATTTTATCCAATAAATAATCTATGTCTTCCCACTTACTGCCAAAAAAAAAAATGCAAGTAATACCCAGATAAAAACGTATCAAATGTACCGGGAACGATTGTTTTAAACAGTTCCAATCCATGAAAGCGACATTCATTGAATGAACTTTTACCTGATTTTTTTCCGATTTAAAATAAAAGAGAATCAACGGAACAGATCAATTAAAAACATTGAATTATCATTTTTTCTTTAGTTCTTCTTTTTTTCCTTGGCTTTTTTACCAACTGCAAATCAAAAAATCCTTTAAAGAGTCGTCTGCTTTATGCTTTTCTATTCCTACAATGAGATTCAAATGTCCCCAAGAAAAACAATTATTGTTTGCGTTAAATAATTCAGTTTTATTTATTATTATTTAACAGAAAACTGCTTCAAGCAATTAGCGTGTGTGTGTTTGCGTACGTTAGAGACGAAACATGCATAGTTGGAAACTTAATAGAATATGATTAAGGAAGTAAAATTTAAGTAAAAAGTTCGAGATAGTGAAATTACAGTGCAGAAAAGATACAAAAATATTTCTTTTTTTTTTAGTCTAATCACTTACCGATATGTAACCAAAAAATAATGCAGAAGAGCGAAAGTACAGTCTCATAACTATTTCTTGCGATATAAGTACAGTGAACTCCCACTTATGAGCCGGCCCAATGGACAAACAGAAAAAGGAGCATAAGTGAAAGAGCCGTATTAGTGAATGAGCCTATTTGAAGGACTAAAACGCAACATAGGTTCTAATGAGAGAATGAATAAGAATGTTTCTATAGGCATATTACAATGGTTTGGCAATTACTGTAACGTAACTACAATTATAAAGAGAGACAAACTGTTCCCCCTTAAAACGATCCATAGTAGGTAATTGTCCCTCTTCGAACTCTAGTTCATGCGGAAAAAATGCCTTCCGCGAGCAATAAAATTGAAAGATTAAAGAGGAAAGTGAAGAAAAATACTAATTTTTTTTAAAGAAAATAAATATATTTTTTACATTTTACGAAAAATTCGGCGCATAAGTGAAATATTTATGCTTAGAGCGACGCATAAACGAATTATAATATCACTATTTTGATATGGAATGTGCTGGGACCATTCAAAATCGTCGTATAAGTGAAAAAGGCGCATAAATGAGGCGGCGTATAAGTGAGAATTCACTGTAGTTGAATTTAGTTTGAAGGATTAAGTTTATGAATGCCGTTACTTAGTCGAAGAATTTATTGAAAGAACGCGAGATGTCTTTAAGATTAAGCAAGAAATGAGTCTTGTAAACTTCTCCGAAATGTGGAGTGCAAGATTAAGTCTCGTGTAATGATTTCCCGTTAGATCCCTTGCAAAAAAGGAATAATGTTTTCAAGAGAAATTGCACATAAGATGTAATTTTGCTATTTGTTTACGTAAGGTATGAGACAGTTTAAATATCGTCTAAATACACACTTAAGTAGAAATTTCATAACTCTGATTTCTTTTTCTGCTCTTTAGTAGTGCTTTAAAATATGGTCCGTTTAAAAATGTTGCAAACCGTAAGCTGAAGTATGATTTTACTAATCATTCAATTCCTAATTATGTTATCAGATAAGTGCTATTTTAAATTACTTAGTTGCATCATTTTTAAAGTTTAAATGCTTGCGTTTATTTACATAAAGTAATATCGGTTTATTGAAAAAATACATTACATCATAATATAAGTTTTTACAAATCCTGTTCTTCAACCTTTGGCATTCATTTGAAAATTCAATGTATTACATGTAAAAGACATATTTTAAATAAAAAGATATGGCTTGTCATGATGAAATGCTAATTTTCCGTCTTCTGTCAAATAACATACAAAATATTGAAAGTGTTGACAAACTACGGGGGAGTAAACGTCATTTACCATTGTTTTGACAAAATGAAGCATCACGAAAAAGTTTTCAAAAGACTGAGGAAAACGTGTTCTTAAATGATTTTATTCAGTTTGGAGCAATTTAAAATTGCTTTCGACAGTTTCGACGTATCTTCAAATCGTTTCTGCTTAAAATAGGAAAGCTTGAAAGAGTTCAGTTTCAGTATGCGGAATACGGGCAATTGCATAGTTAAAATCTTCTATATCATGAAAATCTAATAAGCTGACGTTAGTTACGATAAAATAAATTATATCTTCGTCAGTTTTATAAAGAACGTATCAAACCACAGAATAAAGAAAATTTTAGTGAAAGTAAAGTGAGTTATATAAATAAAAATTATTAACCAACAGTGAAAGAATGTCTGCAAAATAAAAAAAAAGTTATACATTTTTAAAAGTATATATCAAAGGCAAACGTTGCGCATAAAATAAAAGTGAATAGAAATAGTTAAAACAAAAACACTTAAAAAATTTTAAACTTCACTTTATTCTTCTTAAATGTACTCTTCATAATAAATAAATTTTTCTTAGTCTGATTATAAATACCCACTAAATTCCCTTATCCACATTTCAGCAGCCATTTATTATTATTTTTTTTATCTGTCATTCCATCAACCATCAGCATAGGCGGCCGATGCTAACTTGGCAGAAACATCGGCCCATCGACCAACAATCGGCATCGGCCTATTGGCCAAAATTTGCTATCGGTCGAGCCCGAATAACAAGCAAGAATATATATTAATTCATCATCGTAAATGTAATACTGAAGCTCTACATGTACACTCAAAGTTTAGGGAAAAAATGAGCAATGTTAACTATAATTCTCTTTTACTTTTGAAAGCAGAGAAAAAGCAAACTATTGTAATTATTTATTTGATTAATTATTAGTTTATACTGAGTAAGTACACTTTTTTTTTGCATTTTAATATCAATTGTTTCCCCATAAAGTAAAATCATGTGCTCCCTTCATTACTCAAGGCTAAAACTTTTTGGGTTTACCAACTATATTTACTTATCTAACATCTGAAAAATGCAACTATTTTACCAAGAAAAAAAGCTTAAGATATCTTATAATAGGAATAAAACATTTCTACTAAGGATACATCAATGCCAAATTTATGACATTTTTTTCCGTACAAACATTCTGGATTGCTGGGGTGCCCACGATAGGGTTCATAATACGGACTGACATTTAAATTTTTAGCAAGTTTGTTTTGGGGATGCAGTTGAGTACGTATTTGAGCACTAACAAGTGTCACTTTTCGTAGAATACTTATTTATTTAGAACATTAATGGATCACTTATCTTTTCTACAGCCATACATTTTAAAAGTAGTTTGCTCCCACTCAACCCCGAATTGCAGAAGTGGCTGCTGTCAGCTAAGGGTAAAAACGGTCTTCGATCAGGGAAAGTTTTCCCTGCGAAAGACATTGGCGAGTTTCATTAAAAATGCACAACGATTTCTCTTAGTATCATATTAAAGGATTCTACTACTGGAAGTTAAAGAAAGCTGGGTATTTTTCGTTCAAGAAAGAAATATTATTTTTCGTTTACACGGATAGTCACCAAAAATGAAAACGCAATAAATCTGACTTTTTTTTTAACATTACAGTCAAAAACCGTAAAGTAAGAACTGTAATGTGCGAATTTCTGATGCCACTGTACCTTTTACGATTACTATTTGAATGTGGAATTGAATACGAAACATTTTTTCTATCATGGCACTACACCTTCCCTCCCCCACTGATTTGAACAAAAGAAACAATGATTTTATAAGTGTACCCTAATGAATTCCAATCTGTTCTCAAATATGTAGACAATCTGCCCAACCTACTGACAAAGGAAATGTTCCAGAAGGAAAATGCTGGATGTGCTAGCGATGAAACGGTATTCTTTTTTAGCAATCGGGAAGAATTCCCACCGATTTTATTACTTTGCATATCATTATGTAAAAATATAAGAAAGAAAGAAATTTTGCTGCTTACTTTGCTCTAGTTTCTTAAATTGTTAAGTTTTTAAAATTACTTTACAAACAGGTAAGCGATTTTCTGTGTGGTAAGCTTATTAGTGTAATTGAGCTACAAAATTAAGTAGCATCCGTTTTTGAAATTACTGGCTATATTAAACCAGAGAAATATTCTAGCAAGACGATTTGCATTTTACGTCATTTTGACCGGCGAAATTTTGGGAAACATTTTGATTTCAAACCATATATATATATATATATATATATATATATATATATATATATATATATATATATATATATATATATATATATATATATATATATATATATATATATATAGCAAAAATTTTATTTTTGATACAAAATAAATACTTTGGTGCAAAATTTAATGTTTAAAATATAGTTTTTTCATGTGTGGGGGGCGGAAATAATCTAAAACTAAAATAGTTTTAAATCGAAACTTCAATTTTAGTTTTAAGTATATGTGTATATATACATATGATATTTCAAAAATTTTAGACATTGTATGTTTAGATCGTTGCAGATTTCTTAAATATTTTTCATTTTTTTCTTTAATGTATTTAAACATATTAAAAATAAGATGTTCTTTCCTTATGCTACGTGCAGAGCATTTTCCCGAAAGAAACAAAACTTCTTGTATCTTTCAGATAAAGCGCCATTCGATCCTTAATAAGATTTTATAGTATACGTGAAATTTAAACAGTTTTCAATGAAATAGGGGTTGGATTTCATTTTATAGATTTCTTAAATGCCAACAAGTTGACTTGCAGTTTACATTTAGCTTAATGTTTTTCTTCCAACTAATGTAGTTAAAATATCTTCGATTGATTTTTGTCTATCAGTTAGAACAATTGTGTATCATATTTTAAGGGTAAATTCAAACATTTGTGTGCATCTTCAAACGTGTTTTCATCAGGAAGAAATGAAAAGCAAAAATTCTTATGCAGAGAAAATTGCTTATTGCTTTCTTCTTACTGTTGGCTGTCGTTAGCTCCTTTTATTCGCTTTTTGAATGGTAAATAGAGAGTCACATGATCCATTGCTATTGTGAAAGTGAAATTTATGAAAGCTAACACATTGAGCAAAAAAAATTGCGTCTCTGGTGACAATATTATTACTGCCTTTTCTTTTTTTTTTTTTCATTGGGAAATTTCCTACGAATTGGAAATTCATTATACTTGATAAGATTTGAGTACATTTTTGGAACGTAATTTAACTGTAAATGCTGAAATACGGTAGTTATGAACTCTTATTTTTAAAATAATATCTAATTTGACTATTTATAAAACCAAAGATATTTAAATTAATTCATTTAGAAGATCATTTTAATTTTTCATGCTTGAGATTGTTATTTATTTATTTTTTTTTTTCAAATGTTTCATATTTTCACAGAAGAGAATTTGGAGAACTGAGTTGGATTTTACAATTCTTCAAACTTTACTACTTTAGACTTACCAAGAGATGCAGCGTGTAAAAAACCAACGGTATGTCCTTTAAGCTATTTGAAAATGATATTAAAAAAACAGCAAATATAAAAAAAGATAAATTTTAGTTACATACTTCCGAATTGTAACATTTTTGTCCCACACCTCCCTTAGATGACAGAGGAATGGATATTGAGCCCTTCATAGCCCTATCTAGATACTTTACTTTCCAGCATACGAGTAATTAACAACTATCCTGCTCGTGATTCTGATGTTGAAGACTATACTATTGCTTCTGATATATAAAAATACAATGTTTTCTTTTTAACATAAACTATACTGTAAATGATGCAACAATTCGAATCCAGCAAGAGTCTAAAGTTGCTTAAAGCCTTTATTTTTAATTAGACATTAATGCGAATGTTCCTTTCCTCGTGAATATTCCTTATCTTTCATTTATAATATTACAATTTATCTTACTTCGTAGATATCTTACAGTGTAGATAATTTATTTTTTGTTTGTTGCCTTATGTATCATTGTAAAACATTAAAATATCACAATTTATTGACGTTCTTTTTTGATGATATTCAGTATGAATAAAATTTAAAACGATGGACTAAAATTTATGCACACTTATAATATTTTGAAACGCGGAATAATCTATATAACGTAGAAATTCAATGAGAAAAAGTAAAAAACGATTCAAAAAATAAATTAAATGAATAAATAAATAAAATGAAAACAAAAAAAAAATCAAAACTCATTAAAATCTTTGACTATGAACATTTAAACTTATCAGAAAGAAATTCAATATGTTTTACAGCGCTATTTTTACTCCAAAAATAGTAGTGACTCTTTTTCATCAAACTTCGGCTAATTAATATTTATTCTGAGTTTGCGCCAAATTTACGTTAATCCCAAAATTTGTAACAAAAGTCAAAACACACACAACAATATATATTTAAATTAGGCAGTAAATGTGTATCTTTATATGGGAACTCAATTGTTAATAGAAACGCAGTGACGCTTAAATTTCAATAAATAACTCATACGATTAGTTCTTGCGAAAATATTACAAATCATGTCAGACTGTTCCGAATTTGTCTTCCCTAATTTTAATCGCTATAACCAGTTATTCGTATTTTTTAATGATTTTCCATTTAATTGCATGTAATCAGATATCCTTAGTTTGTGCATAAGTAATTTATGAAGGGTTTAAAGTTATAATGTTTTGAAACAAGAAGAATATTATGAAGTGTCCGAACTACAAATCATTAGGAGTAAAAATGGGATTTTGATCAGTGCTGAAATGGTACAACAATATAAAATACTACTTCAGTTAAACATTTAACACTAAAATGATTTTTACAAAAGATATTCCCATGAGAAATATTTTTCAACAATATTATATTCCAACATTTTCTACGATGCATATTGTTAACTCTGTTACAGCATCGAAAATAAAATAAATTATCGAATTACAAATCTCGTAAGATTTTTAAGAAAACTCTAAATAGGTAACGTAAACTGTACATATTAGTATAGTAAGGTTCATACAAGACCTCCGATAGGTTGACGCTTTAACGATTCCATCTATTGAAATAGAGAAGATGAGTTTCCGATTCTCTTGGTGTTGCGAATCTCACAATTACAATACTTTCAACTTAAATAACAAAGAGCTCGTCCAAGGACAGAGTTCTTTTGCCAGAGCCCTACTATAAGCCACTTTCAATTGTTCAGTTAGAAACAAAATGAGTCTTATTATTTTTTTCTGATACAGATATCTACACTTAATATGATTGCGGTTTATATTATCAATCGATTATTGTCAAAATCACTAGGACCATGATTTTCTGTGTTTATTTGTATCTTAAAATTGCCACTTTATGTCATCATTACATCGAGTAATATTGTCAGTTTTCAAATCAGGGATCGGGCTTGTGGTGAAACAATTAGAAGCTGCTTCGTCTACTCAAAAATATGCAGCAAAATTGACCAGGAAACAGAAAATTGATAGAAAATATCCTACAGTCATGAGTTGAGTCAAAGATGCCAATAGATCAAAATACCTCTGTAGCTTCTACGTTAACATAACCAAAAATTTGCTAGATTTTTTATATGAAAACAGACGGAGGATGGAACGGATGAGTCGGGGGAAGAAAGCGTTGTTGTTGAAACATCTTGTAAATAGTGAAATGAAGAATACAATGAAAATCTTGAAACATGAATTGAAGAATACAATAAAAATCTTGAAACATGAAATGAAGAATACAATGAAAATCTTGAAACATGAAATGAAGAATACAATGAAAATCTTGAAACATGAAATGAAACACCTCTCCGAGGACTTAAGTAACATGATTACAAGCAATTTATTAATGAGCTCCTAAGAAGATTGATGATATTTCAAAAAAATACGCAAAATTTATATATTTCTAAGGGAACACACAGTGCATTAATAGAGAGGGTTCTTTCAAAACTCAGTAAGAGTGGCTAAATTGGTAACATTATCTAAATTTAGAATTATTTACTGTTATTAATTGGTTATTGTTATCAAAATCATTATCTACTAAAGTGATCTCCTTAAGCGGAGACACTAGTTAGTTTTAATTATTATAAGTTCACTGTGTTCTATTTGTATAAAATTTTTTTTAAAAAGTTGTTTTCTCGAAATTTTAAACTAATTGCTACAATTTTAAAATGCGGTAATAAAATCAAGTATTTTGTGTGTGTGTGTTTTTTTTTTCTTTTTAGTCACAGCTTAAGGAGCATACTATTAGATTTTTGTATGCTACTCTTGATAAGTCTAAATTAGTAAAGTAATAAAATAGTGAAATATGTCCCACTCCTCCAGACCCCCCCCTCCCCCATCCATCGATAACAGTATTTACTTTTAAATCTTGAGAAGCATTCTACTATGTGTAGCAGAAAAGCTTAAATTTAGACGTCTGAATTGAACTGAAAGAAAAAGGTTCTGACAAAATAAAGGATCGGATTGTACCCACGGAAAACAGTATTTACTCTAGAACTTAAAAGTATAGTTCCGCTTTGAGCAGCAAAAAAGAGTAAACCGAGTCGTCCAACTTTAAGTGAAACGGAGAAAAGGTGGTGAAGTAACGAAATCATAGTCTACGCAAACATATATTGACATTTGGAGAAAAAAGTCAAAATTTATTCTTAAGGGGCGACAAAGTGTGTGTTCTCAAATGAAGGACTGATGCCCTTAGATTGTAATCTATCCCTAAGTTACATTGTAAAAAATGGTCATCTTGATGGTAGCGTCACGCCTCTTATTCCGTTAAAGCTATTTTTCAATGCTTATAATATTTATTGACACTATATTTCACTTATGTCTACACTTTATTTGTGGAGAGCTTCAAAGTAAAAAAAAAATTAAAATTTTTAAATGTTATAGCACTCATGATGAGCCTATCCTGTTTCTCAAATGAATGATTCTATGAAATTAAAACTAAAATTGAAACAGAAAGCACCGCACTTTGAATTTAAAAAGTATATGATGCATGAAACTTAGCATTAAGAAATAGCGTTTGAACAGCGACAGGATTTCAACTGTTCAAGAACCATTACTCTTAAACAATTTCTCTGGATTTGTTTTTGAAAAAAAATGATATTTTCTATATTCAAGAAAATATTTACTTAATTTACGAATGTACTAATTGTACGTAATACTGCTTTGCATGGTCTACCTTGAAAATACAAGCTTTGCTAAGTGCCGCATTTTCAACAAGCAGGATTAAATAAAAGAAGAAAAAGAGTATACAATTTCCGTCAATATGTTTAAAAAAAGGAATTTTGTCACTTAAAATTTAAATTTAGACCTCTTTGGCTTTTTTGAAAATCAAAAATGCTGTTATTACCAGGCGTAAACATCCCTTTTCATAGATTTTCAAAAGAGACCTCCTCAAGGGATCGACCCCCATTCATACGGGCGAAGATTTCGCTACGTGAATTCTTGAGCATTAAAGAACCTCTGCACTAAATTTGGCAAAGATCCGATGTAAACTGAATTTGTGTAACAAAAATCCCAAAGGGGAGTTAGGGGAGCTTGTTCGAACATACCTCCCAGGGGGCTAAATATCCCCATGTGAGTTCCTGTCATTAAATTAATTCTCTGCGCTATTTGGCAAAGATCCGACTTAAACTGGATTTTTTAAGGAAATCCCTCTTTGGAGATTGTGTCCTCCATAGGAGGACGAACCCTCCTTCCTTCCCCATGTAAATTCTAGTGCGTCAAGGAACCTGTGTGGCGAATTTGGTAAAGATCCGACGTAAATTGTGGATTTGTATCATTAACAAATTGGGGAGCACATGTAAACAGCAGCACATGTGAACAAACGATATTTTACCCAGTTAACATGAGGAGAAAAATCTGAAAAAAAATTATGTAGATGGTAATACAAGTACTATAACCTGTCTGAAATTTGAAAGATCTAAATCATTTTGTTTTTTAGTAATCATAAGATCTTATGTTTTGGAAGGTGCCAATATACTTTTATGTTCCAGTTCTCGGAGTAAAAACACACCCTTTTTTTTTTTTTTTGTAATTTGAACTTTATTTGTCTTAAAGTGGCATTAATAAGGGAAGTTTTCATGCACTACTTTTTTTAAAACTTTTAAAACATTTGAAAAAAATACAGTTTTTTTATCAAATTAGGCTTAAGTTGAGATAAGGGGCACATGTGAACACATTATGTAGGGGCTGATGTGAACAGTTCATCTGTGCCCAATAATGGTATTTAGTTATTTCAATTTCAAAAATTGTTGATTTTTGTATATATTGAATAGTCTAAGAAATATTGAATAATTAAAAGTTTCCGTATTCAATATTTCATTAAAATCTGAAAGAGTTGCAAAAAGAAAGTTAAATTTGCTAAACTGCTGAAAAGGAGCAGTTACAAGCTGTAGGGCAATTCCACGATAAGGTCAACCAGATGATCAAATTTTCGAAGTTAATATTTTTAAACAAACAAGGTATCATTTTAAAGGTGAAGAGTTAAATATTTTGAAATATTTGTTTAAAATTTGGTACCTTCACTTTTAGATAACTTACAAGATGTTAAACTAAGACCAAGATTTTGAGCATTTTCAAACCACATTTGGCGTCTCTAAAAGAAGCTCTGTTTTTTCTAAAAATGCAAACTAATATTGTGGATTTCGATGAATAACCATGCAAATATACAATGCACAGCAGATAATGTTAGAAATAGGGATCAAAATAAAATTAATTTTGATTTGTGAAAGAATTTCCACAAGCCACATAGACTGTTTTACGTCCGACACCAAAATGCGCAAATGTTTACGCTGAGCGTATAATTTTAAAGCTACATACATATATTTTTGTATACAAAGCAAGATTTTCAATCTCATGGATGTAATCTATTTTAATTTTGTAGTTATTGAATAATTCTCATTAAAATCTGGGTGTCGGACGTAAAACTTTTTTTACGTCCGACACTTTTACAATCCCTAAACTACACTTGTTTTCAACTATAATTTTCCATGTTTCGCCGTTAATTACAAAACTAAAATGGAACATGCATTAAAAAAAACTTTTTATGAATTTTCTGTATGTGTATGTACTTGCTAATTTACTTAGAAAAACTTGCATTTTTTTTTTTTCGTATAATTTTTAAAAGTTTTTTTTTTTCATAACAGATTTACATTAAGACAATTTAGACGCATTACAACTCCATTACGGGTTAACATCATTGTTCAAATTCAATGGTTTTGGAATATAATCCGGACCACGGGCACACAAAAACTTTTCATTACTTTGGTTGCCACTGTTAGTCAGTTTCAATTTTGAATTCAAAAAGCACAAGATAGAATTAAAAAAAAAAGGGCCTGTAAAAGCTGAAAATGAAGTACTTTTTTGAAATGAGAGAGTTCGTTCATTTTTTCCTTCAATAATCAATCAGCAAAAAATATAAACAATAAACTTTTAAACCAGCTATTTAACTAAAGTACGTTTGTAGAATCCAAAACCAAATTTGTAAAATTAATAAAAAATAACAAATTAAAATTTTCATAAAAATTGTTTTAAACTCTTATAAACTATTAGTAAATGCTCAATTCAGTGAAAAAAATGCGTAATTAATTTTTAATCAAACTTTTTCCTCCCATAATTGTTACGGACTCTACAATCATAATTTCCTCAGTTTTAGTTTTAAGACCACACACTTTTTGATTAAAATTATTAGCTGTTTTAGAGATGAGTATTTATCTATTCCAAGTACTAGTTTTGGCATAAAAACCAATTCAAGTACTAAATAAAATTCAATGTTGAGTTCATAACGACTTAAATTGTATTTTTAGGAGACAATTAAAGTTTGAGGTACCACTTTAAGTGTAAAAAATATACTATGTGACCTTTGAATAAAAGTTAAGCTTATAATCATTGAGATATTTACATTTAAGAACAATATTTTACGTCCAATGTGAACAGTTTACGTCCGACACCGAAAATTTAAGTCCGACACCAATTTAAAAATGTTTTCAAATTAATTTATCCTTAATTATATAATTTAAAAATTGTGAAATATGCTTTACTCATGAGTTTTCTTTTGAATTTAGTTGTTTTTAAGATTAAAATGTAAGCCAATTCGCAGACTTTCAATACTTTGTAACCGAGGAATCAAATTCACTATTTGTGCTTTTACGTCCGACACCAACCCTTTAAACTATTTTAATCTTTACATTAGGGATGCAATTTTGACAAATAACATGATTTCATATTTTGTATGATTCAGGAAGTATTTTGAACACCAATTTAATGATTTTAAATGAGTTTATGTTTGGCAAATGGAATTAAAACTGAGAAATTTTTCTTCGTTTTTTACGTCCGACACCTTGGAATTGCCCTGTAGTAAGTGACGCTGAGTCCGACACTAGTTTTGAAGACCGCAACTATCAAGAAATTTGTGTTGAAGTCAACCTTGCAAAAGAAAATTTAGCTGTGAATGACTTTGTTCTCGTAGAATTCACTACCAAAAAGACAAAAACTCACTATGAATGAAACTTTTATGTTTACAAAAACAGATGATACATTGATTGGTAAACACTCTGATAATATTCTGCTAAAATTACCACCACCTGCAATTTTAGGTTGCACATGTCGAGCTATATCTTCTGTTTCTTTTTCTGTAAAATTTGAAGGCTACAATGTTCGTTGAATTGAATCAATTAATCATGTTGAATAATATCTTGATATTTTCATTGTAAGTGTTTGTTAATGTTTAATAAGCAGTATACTTAAAAATATGCTTATGTGCAGTTCATTTCCGTTTATGTATCCGTGTTTACTTGTACTCCAGGTGTGTTTACAACTGCCCCCTATTGGGGCAGATGTGAGATTTAACATATTTTAGACTTATTTTTTCGGCTGGAATTCACTATTGAAGAAGGGATTTAACTGGCATGAAAATATTAGCAAATGTTTGATTTATCATGTAACGCCGGTTTTTCTTTTATATCTATTATATACAAAATATTCTTTTATATACAAAAATGTCATTTTTGTTCACATGTGCCCCCTCTCCCCTACACATGCACAAACATCCATCCATTTTTATTTATATAGATTAAATTGAACTATTTTTTAACATAAATTTCCAGGGCTTATTTTTAAATTCAGCGATTATTTCTATTCTCTACTAAAAATAGGTTTTACATAAAATAGCAAATGAAAATAAGGTCATGAAAATAAGTCAACCGAAGAAAAGCATAACGATTTCTCATATAGGGACTTATTTCATTGAGATGAGCTATGCAAAATGTGCTAATCAAGGAAACAATAATCAAAGTATAAACTTTAAAAACTATGCAAAATATGTAACGGAATAAAAATGGCATGTTTGTTTTCAAATAGAACAGAAAACAGAGTAGGGTCAGTTGGGATCAAAGAAAACACGGGGTAGATAGAAACAAACTCTGTTGCAAAACTTGTTGAAACTTTTGAAACTAAAGTACTGGTTACTGAAAGGTAAGTAACATATATGTAGAAGAGATTCCGAGAGTATCGCGTCATTCCAAAATATTGTATAGAAAAAATCGTTGTTTGCGCTGATGACACTGAGAAAAGTTGTTTTTAGAAGTTTATGGATCATAGATTTTCTTCTCTAACTAGTCTGTAAATGCGAATCAACTGGTTTAAACTAACTTAACTTGTCATGCGAAAGGCTACTAAAAACATTAATTTGTGAATTTCAACTTGCCAGCTGTTCTTGATGAGCAACAGAAGTGTTTCCGTGTGCCCCATTGATATTCCTCAGTGAAGACAACTAATATTTTCACTCTTCCTATTTCTTTTGAAGACTAAATTTTGAGTCCAATTGTATTTTTGTGTGTATTTTATGTAAATTCAGCTAGTGATTAAATTTTTTGATTATCTGTCTTTTAAATAAATTCAGATTACATTTGAAGTATTCTATGGGTCGCATGCGAGCTACGGTATACGAATTGAGTATTCTTTGATGTAGAACTTCTTAGAGCTCTTTTGTACCTACAGATACGACAGCGATAAATCGTACGCGATTGTCGATATCCGATATTGGCCCATGCAAAATGTATTAACATATTCACTTTTCGAACCTACCCATTTATTTACGATTGTAATCGTATTGCGTCGTTTCCCTTAGCCGATATCGTTAACCCGAATTTTTATCAGGAAGCACCTGTCGTTCCTTTCAAGCCGACCCGATAACCATTCATCTTTTTACTTTTTTTTCTTTGAAGGAGACGGAAATACGATGGGCTTATGGAACGATGTCAGTTAAATGGAAAACAGTACAATAAACGACACGGTACAGTTCTTGTCATTGTAGTATCACCATTCAATTTTTGTTATTGTCGTAATCGTAAAAAGAAAAAACGTTGTTAATCTTCTAATTTGACTGTATTCAGTGAGATTATCTATCTTCATCTACCTCATTGGGAAATAGATGCGGTTTTTCCATCTATGCCATAGTCTCTTCGGTAGAAGGAGAGACCGGTGCTGGAGTAAATGGAAACGTGATTTAATTAGCTAACAAACAGTCATTAAGTCAAATTTTTCATACAAAGTTTATCTCGAAGTTTTGGACATAATGCTCGAAACTTTGTCTCAATTCACCCCAAAAAAGGGAGGGATCTAAAGTTGAAACATTGAAATTCTGTTAACCGTTTCTTCCTACTGATCCTACACATTTTTAGCACAAAAAATTTAACTGCAATATTTGATTTTTTGAATTATTTGCACACATAGTTAGAAATAATTTAATAACCTGAAAGAGTGTACCGGCGTAAACCGACAGATCATGTCATTGCCTTAAGAATATCTTTTTAAATTTATAAGCTTCAACCACTTGCGGAAATGTATTTCAAACTAAGTGAAATTTCAAATTTGCGTAGGGTGAAATTTCTGCTACCTATTTTTCAACTATGCTACGCTCATTTAAAAAATCGAAGCACTTAAATTTCCTATTACTATATATTAACTATACATTAACTCTATAACCGTATAAATAATATATTGTTGAGAATTAGTTTTAGCTAATAAAGAGCTTTTCATTCACATTTTATCAGAAACTTTTTTAAGAAGTATATATTTAGGAATGCTCTTAAGGATGCTCTCTCTTGTTGTTTAGTTCTTTCGTAATTCCATGATATCGTTTTTTGCCTTTAAAAATTTGCTAAAAATCTGCTCTTTACGACAAAATGTGTATCATTAAACTTTAGTTTCAATGACAATGTTCAATTCAATTACTCTTTTACTTGAAACATTTTAAATTTAACCTACGAAAAATTAGCAAAGCTTTCATCAAATGGTTTTTTTTTCTGGTGCATACAACTTTGACTTTTTATCATGCATAGAAAATCAAAAAATAAAGCAACTACAATAATATTCTCTGTTCAACTTTTGGTCCTGAAGCAAATCTGAGCGCAGTCTCTTAATTTAGTACCCTAAATTCGTTTTCTTCTTAAATATAGGAAATGAAACAAAGATTTATACAAAGTGATACAAGAACTTTTATGCATTAAATTTCAGCTTAGTACTAAAATCACAAAACAAGCATATACAAGAGAATTAGTATTTTTTAAAACTAATTTTTTTCATAGGCCAAAAAAATGAAGAAACATTTTTAACAATACTTTAAAAACTTCATTCAAAAGCTCTGCACATAAATAAAGCTTAGATTTATAAAATGTAAAACGAATAGTATTTTCCAGAAGACAGACAATTAATTCAATGACCACATTGACTAAATGAACAATTAAATATTAAAAACAAACATTTGTTTTTCAATTGAAGCTGTAAAAGTGTATTATTAAGTATTAAAAATAAAAACCGATAAATGATATTCCCTTCTTGATGCTAACGAAAGCATCTTTGCAGGAAAAAAAAAACATTTAGAGCCAATAATCAAATGTTTGGATAATATTTTTATGTTTCTAAATAAAAAATACATTTTGCTCAATTTTTAAAAGGCATTTAAAAATTTTTTTTTAGCATTTATTCCACGCTACCAATAACTTTAAAACTTAAAAGCACGCACATAGTATTTCATGTAGTAGACAAGTATTCACACACGTAATTTGATATTTCAACACGTTGATTTCTTATGCATAGAGAAATTCGTACTGCTGCAATTAAAATGTATTTTTCCACCATAAAGCATAAATGTATTATTTCTAACTTAAAAGTGTCAACTATGAACACGAAGAAAAATTTCTTTTTTCATGTTAACCCTATGGAAAAAATTACCAATCAGGCTTATAATTTTAACACATAAATGTTTCTACATAAAACAAATGTTCTTGTAATAGTTCAATGTTATTTGATACATATAAACTAGAATTTCCAATTAATGCTTCTTCATTCAGCGTTCAATATCTCTTTTTTGTCAATTAACAGTGTCGCCTTTTCTAGAAATTAGAGGGCAATTTTATTTCAAGAACTTAATAGTAATAATTTCATTTAGTAAATTAATAAATTAAATATACTTTAATATTATATTCATACAAGGTTGTTTTCAAAAGGAAAACATTTGCTTGTTAAAAACTATACAAAGCAAAATGCTTTGGAAAAACTAATCTTGCATCAAAACTCATTCCACTAAACAAAATGTTCACTAAGATTTCCCGTAAGAGTTTTTAAAAATATACTTTAATATTATATTAATAAAAGGTATGTTTTCAAAAGGAAAATATTTGCTTATTGAAAACTATACAAAGCAAAATTTTTTGAAAAACTAATCTTGCATCAAAACTTATTGCATTAAACAAAATCTTCACTAATATTTCCCGTATAAGTCTTTAAAAAATCATTGCCAAAAATTTTCCAATTTTTTTTTTTTCTAGTATTCTAGTAATACTCCAGTACAATTCTTTTTTTTCTTATGTAATAAATGACCCGCATCTTGCATGCATTTTAAAGGAAACTTTGAATTCATTTTTTGCGCGTAAAAACGCAAACAATATATTGTTTTTTTTATAAGCAATATTTAATTTTTTCCTTCCAGTACTAGACCATTGTTTCTTTTTAAAAAATTAAAATTTTAAACGTGCAATAACATACCTTCAGAGCACTTTCCAGGTAAAGCTTTCGAAAGTGTGAGGACTCGGACGCAGAATTGAGTTTTAAAGAGTCGAATGCTCTCTATATATCGGAGGCGAAAGATGCGGGGGTGAGTTCGGATGGCGCCTGCTCCGTGCATCCCTTCTCCGTCGCTCAGTTTTCGCGCTTTCGTTCATTCACTTTCTTTTGGTTAGAAATGGAACAGCGTGCGTCATTCTCCACAATTTAAGAGCAGTTTTTGAGCCTTGCTTCCCCCTTTTTTATTCGCATTCTTCTTGTATACGAGAAAAATAGTAGTTTACAAACCCAAGGAATGCTAGTTACTCGAATGATGCTCGGGAGGTTTATTTTTTCCGTAATTCCAAAGAAGGGGTAACTTCCGCTCCTGCTTTTAATGAGCTGCTCACATCACGGACATATTTTTACTCGGTATTTTGACTTCGCAGCTTCTGGAGAAATTTCTCACTCCTTCCTTTGCTTGTGTACAAAGAAACTATGCGACACTGAAACTAAGAAAAATCAACAATCGGTTCAAATGTTGTGCAGGAACGACTCTGCATTGCAGTTTTCTCTAGAGAGCGAATAAAGAGAAACTTAAGTTACATGAACACATTATGTTGTTGGCATTTCCACTAACGTAATAGTAAATTCTTCATTTAAAATAACACTTAATCAATTTTTTTTTTCCTTTTCCGCTTTTTTTTTTTTTTTTTTTGCTACTTTTTCTTAATTTTGTAACTTTTGTTTCTTCTTTTTTTTAAATACCACTCTTTCTTAATTTAGAAATTTCCTTTCCTTATTAATTTTTGAATACTTGTTTATAATTTTATTCTTTCTTAGTTTAGAAACTTTTTTCTTTCTTTTTTAATGCTGTTTTTAAAGCCACGTTTTCTTATTTTGAAAACTTTCTTTATTTTCACTTTTTCTTAGTTTAGAAACCCTTTTTTGCTACTACTTTTTCTTAGTTTAGAAACACATTTTTAATGCTACTTTATCTTAACTTTTAGAAGACGAAAAATCAGTACAATAAGGGGACTATCATAAAACGTACTCGGGATACATAAAAAAGGGAACATGTTGCCACTTTTTGAAAAAACCATTAATTTATCTTAACTTTTGCGAGTTTTCACCTGTTTTTAAGAACACATTTATTTTAACGTGCGTATTAAACCATTTTTTAATATAATACATTATCGAATATTTATCGAATTAGCAATGAATGTAGTCTAACAGGTTACAAACCTACATGAAAGTTCCAAAGCATATTTTGAGCTTTTTACAGCGACCAAACTTTTTTAAAGATACTTTGGTGTCAAATCACTCTGGACAGGTCACAAGAAATATACTTCTATTTGTTTGCCCTATAATAGTACGGTGTAATTGCTATCGAGAATTTCCAAAATTATTAAAACCTACTCTATAGCGTTGAAATGTTTATCATGGCATCCACTGAATACAGAGACGTTGCTTGTTAAATTTACAATAAGAATTTCGTACACGTATTTCATAGTTACCAAGTTTCAGTCGTATTGCTCCATTTTCACTAGTCAAAGATAAAGCTCCTCGTAGCTATGAAACGCGTGGATTGAATATTCATTGCAAATTTGTTCCAAACACGCTTGCTTGCATATAATCAGGGAGATTAAATAAATTATTTTTAATTAATGAAAATAATTGCTTAAGTCCTAAATGCATCAAAGTGCTAATTAAGCGAACGACAATTAACTGATTTTCCAAATAATCGGATCGATCAAGGACTGTGTGGATTTTTCCCCCACCTTCTTTAAAAAACTAACCCCTGCATTATATGTAATATGTTCTACATATATTTTTCTGATATTATTTTCTTTAATTACTTAAACTTAAAAAAAAAAAAAAAAAAAAAAAAAAAAAAACACTGAAGTTTTTATCTGTAATGTACACTATAAGGCTGAGTTGTCAGTCCTAAGATTGGAAACAGTAAGAACGCTAGATACCTGAAATACATTGACACAGCAGTTTTTCTTTTACGTCTTCTTTTTTTTTCCAAGTTCAATTATGTGGATATTTTGTTAGCCGGATCTGTTGTCTCTATGCTTACCCCCACCGATCCAGCTAATCGACGCTCTACAGTAGTTCCAAAATATTAACACTTAGAAATGTGTTTCTAAATGTTAACTTTTAAGTAAACATTAAGAACATCCTCTAAGTACCTACGTACACCCTGGTACGTTGTACTTTTAAAAACACATCAAATAGGGGAATTTATAACTTCATGCACAGGTCAAGACTTTCTTTCTGCAATCGAACTTTGTATAACATCGGTTCAAGTAATCGTTGCTTAAGCTGAAATAAGTAGACGTTTAATTATGTAAGCTGCATAAATAAATTACCATAAAATGAAAAAGAATGTCAAATGCATTCAAGTTTTACGTAATACTAAATTTTTAATGCAAAATTAATTTCAAAGGAATATTTTTGATTATTTCGCAGATGAGTTAATATTAAATTAGGATAACAAAACTTGCTCATCAAAATGTCACCCACGAGAATAAATTGATTGATAACGCTTGTCATAATATGTAATCGTACACCCATATTAAATTGGCAAGAAAATTGAAAAACAATAAAATATCAATCAATTCAGAGAAAAATATCTAATGTAGCTTTTTGTTGCATTCTATATTAATATGATCTGGCTTCCCGAATTCTATTGATAGGGACTATTTAAAAATAATTTTTATAAAAATGCCTACTAGAAGAGATTAATTTCAGGTATTATATTTATCAGAGAATGTTGAATTGGAGCTTAAAATGACGAAACAATTATACTGCATTGCATCAATTTAAGGCTGTAAGACATGGAAAAGGATTTAGAGTTTAGTCCATAAACTGGACTACTGGTTTATCAGAACTTCAGGTAACATCTTTTTTTTTTTTTTTTTTTACTGTGTAATAATATAGTTAATTAAAGCAAAATAATAGCTGCATATTCCACCAAAGAAATGAAAAAAATACATGTTGTTCATTCATATGAGTGTAGCATATAAGAGAGGAAAAACTGATATTGAACTATATGCATGCAACTCTTTCTGGCCTTCATAAGTCCCATTTTTCTTAGCAGTATGAGAGTGATCGAAAAGAAAATTAGAAACTGATCCAGCTTGGGATTGAGGGGCCATTGGCTTGGAGCCTATCGCTGACAAATATCCTCACAGTACATGCAAAGTACGTGCGCGATTCAGGAGTTCGAAAGTCTTATGGTCAGTCGTTAGCAGATACTAGGAGTGCAGGGCTCTTGAAGATTTTCTTCCTTTTCGGAACTGTCCTAGAATTATGAAGATGATGATAAACAGTGGGACCATCTGTTGGTCGAGACCAAACTTCAGACTTCTGCTTTTATGAAGGCCCACTATCACAGTAATCGCTTTCTTCTGCCGTTATTCCAACTCGATATAAGAAAGGTATTGGATCTCTTGTGTTGCATTATTAGCAAAAACCCAGACAAGTAGCTAATTTTTGATCTCATCCCAGAGAGATAACCTTGAGATAACCTTGACGAAAAGGAAATTATGCGCGACTATTTTCATGTGCGCGCCCCTAACGTAATAAGAAAAGAATCCGAGAAAACTTAATGATGCATCTATCAAGAAGAGCAACAGCAATGCAATTTCATTGACTTCAGACTACATTCCCGATTTCTTAATAAATGCACTGATAAAGGTCAATTTGGTAAATACTCCATCCAGGCTTAATTTCTAATGAAAGAACTGCGGTTGCTCTATAGTTTCTGAAACTCATTTTAATGCTTAAATAGTTTCAATTTCGTCTAATAAGTAAAAAGTAAGACACAATTGGAAATCAGTGCAAGAGCTGAGCGCCCGTGGGATCCCATGCAAACAAAGCCCGGGTTCTACCTCCACTGCCAATTGTAGCTTTTCCTATTTAGATTGGTTCATTTTCCTTTCAAAAATTTCTTCACCTGCATAACTGTTGGCAATATGTAGATTTTTCGCACAAATAAGCTGCTTTACCAGGACTTCAAGAATTCCTTTTTCCCCTGCAGAGTGGTGCAGCAAAGGGAAACAGCACAAAAAATTATATTATTGCACACTTCTAAAGAAAAGGTACACAAAGATGATGAACAATTATATGCGATTAAATAAAAATGTCCACCCTGAACATAAACTTCAAAATAAGCTCAAAGATAAATTTGTTCAGGGTAACTTTGTGCCTCTCAATTTTCCTGTTTTTAAATTCTCCACTTGTGTTTTAATTGTATCATTGCAACTATTGGCGTAAAACTTAAAAACTCCTAATCACAAATTAGGGAATAATAATTATAAAAGTTGTTTAAAATGAGTAATAACCTGGTTAAAAGCTATCCTGCCATTTTGAATAGCTATGAACTGCGTGAGAAATGTGCCAATTAATCATATATGTATTATTTCTCAAAGGTGTTTTTGTGACAAACCCGTTACTTCTTCAATATAGTTCATCAAATTTCAAAAGCAATGAATCATTTTAAAGATCTTTTGAGCTCACTTTTGGAGAAAAATAAAGGTAATTTACATTTAGTTATTCTGTCGGAAAATACAATTTTCTCTGTTTTTTTTTTCATGAAGCATCGTTTCAACGCGTAGCATTCCGTAAGGGAAGTCCGGTTTCTCAGTTGGTTAGAGCGTCGTGCTAATAATACGGAAATCATGAGTTCGAGTGGAACCGAAAATTCATCAGCAGAATTTCGATCCAAGTTTCCGTCAAAATGCGTTTAAACTCCTTGCTAGATTATGAACTACAGATCTATTGATGTTTAAATTCAAACTAGAAATTTTCTTTCCGTCGGTATTTCTTATGTTCGAAATTATATTGCTTACTCCTTTTAGTGTTCTTTAAAGCGGCACCGAAATTGGTTCTTAAAATCTTTCTTTCAAATTTTCCCAATGCTCTTTTTTTCCGTCATAATCCGAGTTCATGTCTCTAAAGCATAAGTTGAGGAAGATTTTATTGGAACTGAGTATGATAGAATTATTTTTGTACTTCTTTTTTATTAGATTTTATTTTAGGTGTGATCTTACACCAAAGAAGCAGCCATTTGCAGGACTGACACTTTTTCAGATCTCATGATTGAAATCATTTTAAAAGTTGATCTCGGAGTCCCGAAAGATAAATTTCTAACTGATTCAAATTAACCCATTTATGCCCAAGTTTCTTAATTCTTTTTTCAATTTTCATCTGCTTAAAACTCTTACTTGGAATAGTTTACATACATTTTAGGCTTAAAATAGTTCGCCGTTGCCATATTTATTAAGCTTTTTAACGTCCTGTTTATG
Source organism: Uloborus plumipes (assembly GCA_038373865.1). NCBI lineage: Eukaryota > Metazoa > Arthropoda > Arachnida > Araneae > Uloboridae > Uloborus > Uloborus plumipes. Next base: position 326,044 of record JAXGGA010000085.1, on the reverse strand, counting down.
GGATAATTTGCAGATATGTGAGCAAAATACGACCTTACTTGACTTTACTTTCGCAAAGTAACATTACAGAAGGCATCTGTGATCAATTTTAAGCAAATCATTTAAAAATAGTTTAATTTTATGAAAAATAAGTTCGCAAAAAAAAACTTACTTTCCGTATCTACCCATGCTGGATCGTTGCTTGACTGATTTGTCTGAAAATAGCTGTCAATAAATAAACTCTGTTGTCCAAATAGTGACTCTAACTGGTTTTCTCAAGAAGAAGGACTATTTAACTTGTGAAAAACAGCTTTAGTAAAATGATATACCCATTACAGGTTTTTGCATGCAGTAACTAACAAGCGTCCCGTTTTTAGGCTACTGGGCATAAATGGGTTAAATGTACCAATCTTTAAAAAATTCGATGGGTTTTTCTTTTTCCACAAAATGTGCATTTTGTTTTTCCCACGCTTATTCTGAGTTTCATTTTCCTAGCTGAATTTCCTCGTGCCAATAGGTTCTCTTCCAGCTGAGTTGTAGATATTGCAATTATATCCACCAGCATTGGGGCCTCCTACCGTTTCTTTTGAAGTCAAATATTTTTTAAGAAACATGTATGTGGCAAAGTTATCCTGAATGACAACAAATATTGAAGCATCTGGAGTGACTAAATTTGGATTATTTCGCACTATTTAAATCATCTCCTCAACAGCAGAGAAGAGTGCTTTACTGAAAAATTGACCTCCGACATTGACAATGTTAACCTCTTTTTCGGGTAATGGGAAAGGGTAATTGCAGCAGATTTGGAACTGAAATACTTTTGCAAAACGACTATGAAAGTAACCCAACTCAATTCAGAGATAATTACCCTCCCAATTACCCGAAAAAGAGGATCATTGTCTATGTCAGAGGTCAATTTACCAGTGGAGCACTTTTTTCATACTTATAGACTCATATATTCTCTTCATATTTCCAGACTTTCACAAAGTCCCTCTTTGGTATGACAGCTAATAAAACAAAATGTTTTTAACTTCAAACGCAAAACGCTCAATAAAAAGTGAAACAGCTATAAGCAATACAAAAACACATACGCTCAGGCATTCTTTACGAAATCATTTCTCTAGGAGCAAACTGTCTTAAGGAATATTACTTTAAAAATTTATCGATGCATTTCGGATTTGCTTAACATGAAATCTTGAATAGAACCTAACTTTTAAGTTCCAACTTTATTCAGTTGCTTCAATCTACTTGAAAAGTGCAGCCATTGTAAGGTTTTTTTTTTTTTTTTTTTGAATGGATGGATGGGGGAGACATTGAAAAAAATAGCAAAATATCTGCGCCTCAAAGCCAGAGTAACGTAAGTCACACTATCACTACTTTCCAGGACGGCGTAAAAACGTTTGCCTGGTGCATTTACAGGGTAGGACTCGGGCTCCCATAACACTGATAAGAAATAAAAATGTAAACTAAATTGTATCATAGAATTACGTTGATTTGGTTCAATGTGGAATAAGATTATACATACAATTCCATGATAAATTAAAAATCGCCATTTTTGGACTAACCTTAATTTGGCCCAGAGGTACATGCATAATTTGCAGCTTTACAGAATGCAGTAAATTGTAAAAAATTTTAAAGCACTTTAAGATAGAAAGAAAAAAAAGAAAACAGCTCTAAGATTTAAATTTGTTATTAAAATTCAAATGAGCTACAGAAATACATTTTTAACTTATAGATTTATGATGCTTGTCGCACTAACTTCTTTCCACACTCTTTGAACGAGTGCACTCCTAGTAACTTTGAAGCAAATGTACAGAACTCGAATCTTTCTCTAAAAGTTGGCATTATTATTTTTATCCCGGAGTAAGAGATTCACAAGAATAGGTTTCCTTTTAAGAAGCATATGGACATAACTTTCATTCCAAAATTAATCCTTAATGTTTCGTTTATCACCTACCAATAATCGAAGCAAAGATCATTATTTTCATTTTTCTGCGTTTTGCAAGTCAGAACATTCATATACTTGTCCCGAGGCTTCCAAGGTTTTATTTTTGAAATACAGATACAATGTTTCAACACTTTTCAAAAGTATTCAACTAAAACATCAGTACATGGCACCAGAATCGATAAACAAGCCTATCGACGATCTTATGAACTAGCCGAAAACAGGCCCTTAAGACAATTGTGCTTGAATTAAAGCATGGGAAAGATATGCAGTTCATATACGAGTAGCACCAATTACGAGAAGGCTGGCAGGCCTATCTAACATTTTGGCTCCGAGAGGGCAATGAATCGAACTTTGCTTCAAGTATCTGTAAATACATTATTATACTCTCTGGTTGCTACTTAGTAATGATTAGTGATGAGAAGCCGAGTAAAACACAACTTTGTTGTTTGATTTCTCAAATTTAGTTATAACTTATCGGGAAATGTTTCTTGTGAACTCACACATAATTTCCTTTTCAAAGCTCGCTTCTTTTAAATCTGAATTAATGAAAGCTTCTCTTTCTGTAGACTAGAATAATCAAACATCAATGAAACAACACATTTGAATCTTAGCTACCATTTTTCTTCAATGCTGTTTTGGTGCGCATACTAGTGGTGTACTCTAGTTCTTTTTTGGAACCAAAATGTTTGATAAGTCAGAGCCCCGTCTATCAGCTACATAAAGAAATAAACAAGACCAATAACTATTTCGCAAAACCACAGAATTCGTCACCCAGTAGTTTGTGAAAATGAATATCTCTTAAATAATACTGCCAAACAGAGAATGATATTATTCTTTTGGAAAATTTAAGCATTAATATTTCGTATTTTTCTTAAGTTTTGCATTCTTTATTTTTACTTCAAGTTACTTCACATTCAATCGCCCACGAGTATAATGCCTGTGATTAAACGAAACTGACATGATGCTCGTATGACACAAAGATAACTATCTAAAGTCTTCTACTTCTTCTCCAATTAAAATCCATTATCTCACGCCTTGATGCAGAGTTTATTATTTTTCTCTTGCATTATTTTTAAGCGAAAAAGTTATTTTTTACCGAATTCTCAAAGTTTCTTTTTTATAACCATTACTAGCTCCTTGGCCCAGCATTGCACGAGACCTAAGAACAAAAAATTAACAAAACTTGAATATTTTATAAGACGCTACTATTTTTTTTTCCCAAAGATTCTTTTATTTTTGCGTTTCCCGTGTAGTTTTTACCATTTATTTACCATTGCTTATAAGAATTATCGGCAGAAAAATAACAGTAAAATATCTTTTTTTTTAGCAAAAAAAAAAAAAACAGCACGGCGGTTTAAAAATCTTACTGATCTATTTTTTCTTTTTACACACGTTTTCAATTTCTTTAACAGGGGCAGACGATATTTTTATTCCCTGATGATATTTCAGTTTACTGCATGCTTCACGCTGATTATTATTATTCATCCCTCCTCCTCGAATTTCTTTAGCCAGAACTGATTGGGAAAATAAAATGAAGGTTTAGGGTTACAATTCTATTGAAACTGGCTGAGGGGGGGGGATGATCATTCTCTAGTACTAATAGCAAAAGCAATTTCAGAACTTTATTTTTGCAGCACTCAGGTCAAAATGGCAACAGATTGAAATCAATAATGAGATTTTTTTCACGCGCAGGTGATCGTCGATTTTCAATTAAAAATTGAATTCCGCTCTCTTTTAAAAGGCTGTATCTTTTTTCAGGGTGGAGATATCGATTAGTGGTTTTGAAAACGGTAGGAAGGAAGCTTTCCTGAAAGGTATTTTTTGCGTTCTTTCGAATGACACCAAGATCGAGAAGATCCGATAAGTATATCGGGTAGAAAGAGACATTTTGAAGTCCTTTTTTCGAAATTCGAAAGGATCAGTACTTTTTTCCCACTCAGAAACCATCCTATGATCCTTCCCGGGTGCCCAAGTATCTCCCTGCCAAATTTCGTCCAGATCCGATGTAAACTGTGGATTTGTATAAGGTACACAAGCACATATAAACATATATACAAAAACAAACATTATACACACATCTTCTTTGTTTTATTTATGTAGATTATTTTCTTTTGTCACTAGTAAAAATATCAAATCGGTAACCATCAAATGTTGCCACTTCTCCTTTAATGTTAGTTCAATAAAAATACATCATTTTTCTGATTTAAATTTAAAAAAATGACTTTAAAGGGTCATTTTCAAAATTTGCTTCTATATGCTGTACCAGAAGAGAAAATACAAAATAGAAGCAATATTTGTATTTTAAATTCAATGAAAACACTGTGTCACTTAAAAGATGCAATAAAAATTTCCACCATTTAAAAATCTAAAAATAAGTAAACAAATTTCAGTTGTAAGTCTTAAAAGATGAGAATCAAAGCAAAAACTCCTGTCCCTCTTCTATTTTCGAAAGTTTAACTTTTGCTTATTTGAGCTTAATTTTGTAAATATATATACAGTATTGAATTATTTTTATACATTAACTGTCAGTGTATGGTATTTATAATAAATATTAATTATAGGAATTTTTTCTTTAAGAAATGGATAAAAATATTTTGTCCCTCGGGGTTCTTGTCAAGTCCATCACTCTAAGATTATTTTGGCTAAAATAGGTATTTAATGCTGCCAAAAAATTACATCATTAGCAACCACTTTTATCCATTTGGGTTTCTTGAATTGGGAAGCGTAACAGTAAGAGAAAGAACAAGGCTTCTTCATAGTTGATATTTTTATTCTTTATATACTGTCGTCATCATTCCGTTACCATAAATTCTAATATTAATATTTACTTTTGTAAAAACCTTTATACTTAAATATTGTTTATGAAATATCAGCTTTTATTGACCCATTTAATGTGCACAAAAACAAAGGAAAAATTCTTCACGAGACACAAAACCTGAGAGAAAAAAATAAGAATTCATATTTTGATGAAGTATCTGTTGTGAAAATGTGTGAAGGTGTTCATATTTTAACAGAATTCCCTATAAAGAAAAAAATTGTAGATTGCTACAATGATTCAAAGAAAAATAGATAATGAGAAATATATTAAAATCATGTCTCAGAAATCAAATGAGTTTCCAAACGAAAAAAAAATTCATACAGATGAAAACTACACAATTTTTATTGATTTAGGTCAAGTTATTGCAATTCTTCTCCAACCAAATCTAATTATGAGAGGAAATCCATTATTCTATGAATTTCCAATGATACTTTATACATAAGAGAAGTAAAATTTCATTCATGTTGCATTTGTTTATATATTTCTCACTTGTTTAATGTTGAAATAAATGTATATTTTTTCATAATAGCGAAATCTTAGTCACTTGTACTGCTTGCGGTGACAATATGCTTCAGATTTATAGCAAAGAATTTACTCTTATATGCCAAAAGTGACTTTTTTGTATCTTAATTGCAGAAAAGATTATATTATAGTGAATGAATACATGCGTAAATGTATGTATATAAACTTGAAAATATCGTAAAAATCATGGTAACAGAGTTAATTATTGGATATGAATTCGGGTCGAATTCGTTACCAAATGTCAAGTTCGTTAACATAGTTTTTTTTTTTTAATTATTTTCATAATGTATATGATTTTTTTCAGTTGCTTGATATATTTTCAAAAAGTTGGATACAAAAGTATAATTCTACTGAAAATAAATAATTTTGATTATTATATACTACTATTATAGCAAAAAGTGTCCTTGTGCAAAATTTTACAAGTGATTGAAACTAAGTGTGTTGTTTAAATGTTTTTATTTGAACTTCATTCAAGAAATGTTCAGAAACATCATTTTAAGCTTCAGAGACACAAGTAATTTCAATTTAAGTTTATGTTATTCACTATAACGTAATTTACATGTGAGGGTTTTATTCATTTTGTGTGGTAAGACTTAACAGTTTCCCTTACAACTTAACATTAAAACAGCACTCCCATGCTTAATTATGCATCAAAGTGTATAACCAATTACTTTTCGTATATACCTTAAATATGTGACTTAACACTTATTTGTATTTCTAAAAGAAATTATCAAGTAAAAAAAATAATTAAAAATTCTAAAATATAAAAATATTATGAAAATGAACATAAAATAATTGAGTTTTTATTGCTGTTGTTATCGTATCCATATTTAAATATCATTATAAAAGTATGGAGTGTCATTGCCTCCTGAGATTTGACTTCTTTATTTACATATAAGACAACAAAAGAAAGATTTGCAACACAAATAGAGGAAATACTACCTACTGCTCTAGAATGAATTGAACTCGGGTACTCTAGCATTCGAAGCGAAGCTGCTATCCCATAACTGTGGAGGCCCATGGATTTTTATTTTCGAAAAAATAAGAAATGAATAATACAAAAATATAAAAAAATCTTACAGCTTCATCTAAATTTGTTTAAAAGGCTGCTGTTTGCATGCGAAGAGTAAAAGATCAAAACAGCAGAAAACGTGTTGCATATTGAATTGCCTAAATCTCACCACTTATAGCATTTAAGTTTTTAGTTACTCCCAACTTATTGTCAGTTACAGTTGAAATATTTATATTCTTCACCAGCGAGCAAATTAAGCAACTACACAGCGTTATTTCTAGCCTCAAAAAAAGTTAGCTAAAGAAACAGAATATGTAATGCTATACAATTATATAATGCACTTAATAACCTTAAGATACTATTATTCTTGCTATGCTGTAATCTAAGATTTTCCGAAACTACATGCAAAACTTGTGCTCACTAACTTAAATGTTATTTAACGAATGTGTGCAACTACTTCATTCTTCCGTACAGGTGTCAACTTGGAAAAAACTTCTCTTTTTTTTTAGTCAAGTTATGAATAACTACTCTCAATAAAAAAATGAAATGTTTCAAAAGTTGCTGCTTATATTTGAATACAAAAATTACTGCCAATTCCAAATATTGTTTCGCACTGAAGGTTACCAGTACAACATTGAACCATTTTCAGCAATGGGCTGGGATTTTGCCACGAAGCTTTGCTTGGAATAGGGGTTCATAACTCCCCCATGAAGCACTACTTGTTCCTAAAACTATATGTATTTAAATTTGTATGCATTTATGAGTGAACAATTTCTCACCACGCCGCTGTTTATAAGTCGTTTATTGTAAAAGTGATATTTCTCGTTGCAAAGGATTTTACTATGCCCTTTTATATAAAGCCTTTTTCAAACTTTTCCTTTGGAAAAAAAAAAGTCTTCAGCTATTATTTGTCATTAGATATTTATATTTCGTTAAGTACTTCACTCCGGTTTTATATTAAAGATATAACTAAATGCAATCATAATTTGAAAATAAAGACGCATTTTAAAAGTATTTAAATGCACGAGTTTTACAATAAATGACACATACACTGTCAAAAATTCAGGAAGCTTTTATGGTAAATGTTACTGTAAAATGTAGCATTTACCGTTCAGAAAATTTTTACAGTAAATTGTACCGATAAAAAAAAATGCAATTGCAGCGCCAATTGATCACCACGTGACTTACTGTGCGATGCACATGACACCCTATTTCCGTTCTCTTTATGTGTCTCATCTGGTATCGTGGATAGTAAAGCAGTGTGTTAAAATTGGTCCGGGTTTGATCCTTGTCGTTCGTATCTCGCGCTTTTTAATTCTTGTTTTCTCTTCTGTAAAATTTTGCAGCAAAAAATATTTTACGGTAAAAGTTACTGACAACATGGATGCCAGTAACTTTTACCGTAAAATTTCAGGAAAATTTTTAACAGAGTATGTAATGTAAGCTTTGAATTTTCGTGATTATTTTTAAATGAAATATTGTTGCAGAAAAGGGCGAATATTGTTTAAGATTATTTCAATAAAGTACGTGCCCAGATGAGCTACGTGGGTATCAGTAAAATGATGAGAAAATATACTTATCTAAAATGCGGAGCACTCCTCCTCAGTTTCTGCGTTATGGTCCTCCCACAAAACAGCTTCAGGGTACCTGGCTTCAAACATTTAATATTTTCAATGAAATTTGCGCTAAAAATAGAGGCAATTTTCTATTTTATGTCCATTCAATTTTATTAAATTTTGACTCAAATTAAAGATTATCTTATCTAGTGAATTTATTCCCTGTTGTGATCTATGAATTTTTCATTTCATGCTTTTAAGCAAATGAGACGTCTAGAAGTACAAAGACTCTAACAACATACGTAACAGAAAGTTAATCCAAGTGAATTTATTTCATGATTTTAAAACAAATTTCGCTACATGTCTAATTTGATAAGCTTAATGGATATGAGTGAAAAACTCACTGCAAAATGAAGACCGAACTGAAAAGGTTTAAAAGAGAATGCTTTTCGAGGGTAATGTATTTATTTATATTGGAATTGGATGTGTTTTATGTTAAAAATAAGGTTCAGATTAGTCTGCTATTTTTAAATACTTACAAAATGTTTTGAGTTTAAACAAAATCATCTCATTTCAATGCTTATATAAACATTCAAAACTTCAATAGCGTAACGCGTATTATAACATAATCCTAATAGATATATAAATTCAGACTTGGAGTAGATTACAATGAAATATTATTGATTCCATTAAAGTAAATACGTTATGTAACAAAAAATAATGCAATTACATTAAAAGATATAAATATGGCTCACCGATAACAATCCCAGTTAGCCCACGCCATAAAATTTTTTAAATGCTTTTCACAGCGTTGACAAGTATTTCAAAACGTTTGCGAAACGAAATGTGCTACTTGAGTAGTGGCGCATCTCAGAAAACAGAAGGAGAAAAGCAAGGTCTTAAATTAGGGGTAAAACCACGATATTTTTGAAATTACCCGTTCGGAAAGAGAACTTTTACCGTCGTTTTGTTTAAAAATTTCGATATTAAAAAAAAAAAAAACTCGATTTTGTTTGCCGAAATAATCCGTTTAATATGCAAATTTGCTTGAAAATCTCTGTTTTTCTGTTACTAGGGAAAAGTAAGTAAATGGAGATCTTCAAATAACCCTATTCACTTAGATATTGGAACTTATTCATGGCGTTTTGAAGTCTGTATTTAAGCTGTAACAAACGAAGAAGACCTAAATTTATCGAGTTGTCAACGAAAAAAAACTTTGTGTTTGAAGTTGTTTTTAATTTCATAAATTATAAAATTTACTGTCAGCAATTTTGAAAATAAATTAATTAGGGTTTTACAAATGATGCTTAGTATAAACTTGTTAGCTCTAGCTTCGACTAATGTACTAAGAGCTTTGTTGGACACGTCATAACTGTTTTAATTTTTTTATTTACAAGCTTGAAATTTTGTTTGTAAGATGCTCTTAGCCATAGTACTTAGTATTTTTGGTTAACTATTTCATAATTACGACTGAAGGGGTTAAGTTGTAAAATCTACCAAAATACCCTGATATTCAACTTTGTTTATTTTGTATGTTAACTCAAGCGAGCAGAGCTACTGTTTCTCTCTCTCTCTCTCTCTTTCATTATTTTGGTGGATTTTTCATATGAAATGGAACTTCAGACTATTTAAGCATGAGTATAAGTTTTGAGATATATGAGTATAAGTTGTCATATATGTTTTTTATCCATTATCTTTATACAAGTCTGAATCCTTCATCACGTATGTTCTATCAAAACGTTTTTAACGGTGCTACTTTTCCCCAACTTTGATTATTACTTTTTTCTTCGTTTAACTTCGTTAAGCTGAAGTTCCGTATTCGCGGAACAAGATGTACCACACTGTATGTTAAAAAACTTTGATTGAATTACAAGCTAAAAACCCACAACTTCTGAGATTGTTAGGGAGAAATTTTATGCTTCAGGTTTATAAACCTAATTGTCTAGTCCCTAAAAATGTTATTTAAAAGCTTTGTTCTGCGATAGAGGAAGCTCAAAATTTATTGCCTCGAGTTTTTTTATCTTTTTTATTTTATTTTATTTTTTTATACAGTGTTGTAAAAACCTTGAGAGTTTGTTTCGTGTAGTGACTTAAAAGTAAGCATGTACTCGGTTGAAGCAGTGTCTATTAATTAAAAATAACGAAAACTTAGGGTGTTATATTCTCTTCACTAACTGTTTGGAGAATAATCTTGGAAAATATTCATAAGAAATTTCTCATGAGTGAGAATGTTCGAAAATATTATCATAAAATATAGTTGCAATAATCGCACAGCATTGCACGTTTTAGATGTGAATGAGTAACTATTTTTCTTCTTGCTAGGTAACTAAACAAAAATCTAAAAATTAAATAGGGTTGGTTCGGGTAAGAGGGCCACCCCCCATAAAACTGAAATACGCAAATGGTTTTTATACTTTTTTATACTGATCATGTTATATTTTATCACAGTGATTGGTTTTGCCTATATTTGGGTTTCATGGAAATTTTTTTTAGATCATATAACTTATGCCAAAAAAATTTGCTTGGCGAGTTCAAGCAACATTTTTCAAAGAAGTGTTTCAAGGTTATTTTTTGTTATTTTTTCTATGTTTATTAAGTTTTCTTGTAGAGTTTAACATGAAGTACACATTGCAATAGGAATTTTTACGCAAAGTATTATTAATAAATGTTTAAGAGGAGGGGTCCCACTTACCCCGTAGTTTTCCCTATTAGGGTAAGTGGGTCCCTTCACTATAGGGTAAGTGGGTCCCCTCATAATAATGATTTCAAAATGAAAAGCAGTTCTGATGAAGCAATTTCTAAGATGAAATGAAATATACTGATGCAGATCTAGAAGGAATTGATGGTTCAGCTACAAAATCTGCAAAAGCTGGATTATGTATTTGGGAAATTTGCATCAAAGAAAACCATAAAGTATTATTAAGCTCTAATTTTAGAATATGATACAAATGAAAAAAATACTGCTAAATTTGATAGAAAGAATAGAAATAGCTACACTTTTTATTGGTTTAATGTAAGTGATGTTAGAATTATTACTAAGGATGAAATGATAGTTTCTTCCTCAGCAAACTTCAAATAGACGCTACCATTAAGTGTTTCCATTTTTTTCAACCTAAATATATTCTTTTTTTATTTCACCAAAAATTGATCTTAATCAACTCTATTAGGTTTATTCAACTCTAATTTATATGTCAAATAAAAAAAATGCCTAACGGCTTTTAATGAATTTCACAGACTATTGCTTTGTATTCCGCTTCATAATTTTATGTCATATACGTTTAAATGTAAGTAGATATCTCGTTAATGGATACATTTACAAAATAATATTTCCTACTAAAATTTTACATACTTTATCAGGTAGAACATGCAAACACCTTTTTAGATATGCTCACTTTAAATATAAATAAATGGGGGGTGGCCCACTTACCTCTTCCTAGGGGTAAGTGGGTCCCACACGTCATTTTTTAAAGAATACGATAATTAAAAATATTTAAAGCATTTTTTTTAGGAAAAAATGCTGAACTTCTGTTTATTAATAATGTCCAAGATAAAATAAGTCAACAAGTTTAAACTGTTCTACTTTACAGCTGTTGTATAAGACTTAAAAACGAACGATTCTAAAAAGGGGACCCACTTACCCTAACCAACCTTATTTCTATACTTTGCTCAAGAACACTTAGAAGATTCGCTTATGTTTTCAGATGGCAAAAAGTACTGTTTCAACTCTCATGAACAGTTACGCCTGTATAGAAGCTGGATAAGGGATTCATCTCATAACTTCGACCGAGAGCACAATGTCAGGCCCGAATATTATAAATTATACAACAGTGATGATAAGGTGAATGCTTCGTGTGAATTACCTAGTCCCGTAATTTCTAGTACTTAAACTTAACTAACTCATACGGAATTCCTAATCCTTAACCATCTGAATATACTAATATAAGCAAGTGCATAACGTTCTTCGAGAAGCTAAATTTCTCAAACTAACTACTGCTGATAATTTAATTCTAAGCGGTTCTCAAGTATAAAATTTAGAGCTTATCAAATCAGTTTTATAGCAAAGTAGAGCACTTTACTTAGAGCCTAGAAATTTGAAAACGTGAAACCAAAGTTTGAGTTCTTCCACTTAAATCTTAAAAATAACCGTCTGAAAAAAGAAACATAAAGAGGAAAAAAACTGACGATGTGATCAACTTTATAAAACATTTACTAAAATTACATTATAACAAGCTATTAGTAATCCACTAATTTCCATGTTTGCTGATGATAATGCCATAAATTCTCTAACAACAAACTTCAAGAGATCGCAAATTTTATTCGTTGTTATAGGAATTTTATTGTAATAGAACTCAAGTAATGTGATGTAAATTAAAGCGAGACTGACTGTATTTCTCTGAAATGGATATTTCGTTGTATTGGTATTCTTTGTAACGGGATTTCACTGCATTGCTATCAATTATAATTTCGCAAAAACGTTGCAGGAACATACTAATCTACTTTTTCCAAAAATGATTTAAAGAACTCAAAAATTAATTTCAAACGGTACAATAGTTGCTACTGTAATAGGTACTATAAAAGCAAATCTAGAAAAAACCACGATTTCACACAGACAAAAATCAAATAAAAACGAACTGCAGCTTTGTCTAATAGTTTCTCCAATAAGTCCTAAACTCGAAGCTTTATACATTTGTGCATTATTTTTATACATATTGGGATTTTGCTTTGCATTTAATCAGTATATGAATTAATGCCTAATATTCAATCTGCAAACAGGTGATGTGAATTATGTTCCCATTATCAGTATTTGTTTTCCGTGATTCATAAAAAGTGTACGAACAATATTTTTTATCATAATCTATTATATAAAAAAATTGGGTTCCTCGTTGTAAAATCAATTGATGTAAAATAAATTATAGATGCTAAAAGTTTCAAAATAAAAGTTTAATTTAAGCTACATATGCCAAATATGTACTCGAATTTTTTTGGATTTGATTTTTACAACTACTTATATGAAAGAAAGTTGTCATTGTAAAAAGTTTTCTTTTTTTCTTCCAACTTCAACTATGCTCAAAATCTCAAGCTTTTATGCTGGCTAAATCATTGATAGAATAACTTAAAAATCGGCAACGGTCATTCTTAATAGCTTCTGAAAAGTGATCGTTTTCGATCCATTAGGTCTAAAAATACACGATAAAATGTATTTCTTGAGAAAATTGATTTTTCCCCGCAGTGAAGTAGGTTCGTGTTTATTCTCTATTATTTCCTATATAATAAAGAATAATTGAATGCATAAATCATAACACTAAATGAAAGTAGTTTTTTTCGTGACAACTTTCTTGAAAAAAGCTATAGAAGTAAATGAAATAACAACGGAGTAGGACTTTGCACGATGCTGTAGTCTGAAGGATAGTTATTTTATGAAAGATTCAGTTAATTCAATAATTGATATTTACGTGCAGCATTAGGCATAAAAATACTTATTTTTCATTAATCAACCGAAAAAGAAGTTTTTTCCTCTCTCAATTCTTCCTTCTCAATTTTTTATAATTTATTAATATAAATGCAAAAATAAAAACTAACATCATGTCATTAAGTTTGTTAGATGAAAACCATTGTACAAAATGCAATATTGAACGTTTTATTTCCAAGCATATTGGCGAGGGCTTTTTTCAAACGTCTTTGCAGAACCCAGATCTAAATATTTCATCAGACATAGGACAGAGATTGCGCAGCGAGCACACTTCGCTATTTCTTTAACTTCGGTGTGTAAATCAATTTGTTTACAATTATTTACTGTGAAGGTATATAGTAAGCACTTAAATACTCATAAAAGAAAATGGAAATGTTTCGACATATGAAATTTTTTTAGGAAAAAAAATTATTCATAATCTCCATGATAAAAATTCGAGAAAAATTCTCTAACCATTTAAACAAAAGATAAAAATTTACCTTTTTGATGCACTTTTAGTTCATGTATGTTTGATCATGGGGGGATGCTTGATGATAGAGGGTATGTTCGATGATGGGTTCATGCATGTATGTTTGATTGTAGTTCATACTTTAACATGGATTTAACAAATTTCAGAAGATGTTCGTCTCTTGTAACTGTGGGCCACTACTTTGTAACATGAGATATTTTTTGAAAAAAAAAAGGAGACATACTTGTAGAAACAAACTGAAAGATTATTAAGTAGAAAGTGCTCTTTCCAATACTAATGCATTTTAGTAGTAGTTCTAATAAAACATAAGAATTTTTAGGACATTCGATACTACAGTAAGATAAATTATGACGTGTATCGATTTTTTTTTTTTTTTTTTTTTTGCATTTAAGCAAATCTTTAATCAACAGTTCAAAGTGGTTGTTGGAAATATTAAAACTTAGGAGTGGCTGCATTTATACTTTTAAAATTGTTTGCTTTAATGATAAAACAATATTCTTAATTGGTTAAACCCAATAGGTTTTATTACTAAAGCCATCTTCATGTTTTTCTAAATAAAAGCAACCCTCAAAAGGATACAAATCAATGGAATATTTATTTGAATATCTTTTATGCCCTAGTAGGTAAACTTTCATTTTAAATGCTTTTTGTGTAGGCCGATATTGAAGTTCCGTACAATGAGACATACTACTGTGGTTATTTTTTCTGTTTCTTTCTCTCTTTATCTCTATCTACATGCGTACCTTTGATGAGTAGTATGGAAAGAATGTTTTTTCAATCAAAAACTCGAATTCATAAAAAAGTACTTTTCTTCTCACGTATTTCAATGCGGATAATGCAGAAGAGCAGCTTATACCCATTTTGGTTTCTTGATAAGTTTCCAATTTTATTTTCTAGAGACAGCAAATGGAAAATTTTCTTCAGTGTTCTATAACCTTATACATAAAATCATTTTTAATGAACTTCATTCTTAATAATACAATAATTTAAAATATGTTCTGTTTAATTAACTAATATATTTGCTTAAATTTTAAGATTTATTACATTTATTTCTTTATTAAACTTATGTTTTTATAATTGTCCTTGTTTCTTTTTGAAGTTTCGCCAATTTCTCAATTTTCTTATCTTCATTTATATTATAAACTTGGTTGATTTGTGTAATGCAAACTTTTAACTATTTGTATACATCAAAATTAAAATTTTTTGGTGTAACTGGGTCACCTTTCTGATTTTTATATGAATATTGTGGTACGTAATTTTTATAATAAACTTGTGGCATTAGTTCAAACCAAAAAAAAAAACAATGAAAAATAAACACCAAAGTTTGTTGAGTGTCTTTGTTATTCATGAAGCAGGGACAATGACAGAAACATCAAAATACGATTTAGTTCTACGCTATGTTTTGCTTTTACATTTCTTAAAGTAGTTAAGGTTTTAATCAAATTATAGATTTTTCACTTATTTCAGAGTTTAAATGACAGATTAATTGCTCCACCTCAGCAGTTGGCTGTTAATAAATATATATATAACTTGGTACATTATCTTATTTATAGTAAAAATCATTTTTTAATCTTAGTTATTATTCAATAAAATTGATTTTATTTTTAGAACCCATTTATGAAAAGTAGAAAAGGAAATTTTGCTTCGCCGTATTGCTGTACGTGTTGTAAGTATTAACATATTTTTAGTACTTACATCAACATTATAGTTTTTCTCTCAAAATACGCTTGATTATTTGTAATTCTTTTATGTGAAAACTTCATTCTTATGACAATTTCAGACTAAAATATATATTTACTCGACGTTTGAAAAATGACGAAAGTTAAAAACGATTTTAAAACAATGCTTAGTTACAGTATCACTTGTTACATCTCAAATCTTAGAGAATACTAGCTGCCAGGGCAGCTAGATTAGCTTCCTGAGGCATGTTTATGCATAATATCCCCCCTCCCCCCAACTTTTACCTCATTCTGATGTTATATTATTTGATATAATTTAATGCTCATAAGATTTCAAGACATACTTCACACATGACCCGCTAATGCTCTAAGCACCTAGCTGCGTGGCCCGGCGTTGCACTGGCGCTTCGCGCCTTAAGAAAGTAGTAAAGAAAGTTTCAGTAAACTATTCGCCGCCAAGGCGGCTCGTTAAAAGCCGCTTCACGCCTTTTCCTTTTTCCTGCATCAAAAAATCATTCGCGTTATTGAGATACTTAGCGCCTTTAAAATGGTGAGGAAAGTTTCAGCAAGTTCAGCTCGCTCAAGGGAAAAAA
The DNA here is from genome assembly GCA_038373865.1 of Uloborus plumipes. Lineage (NCBI taxonomy): Eukaryota > Metazoa > Arthropoda > Arachnida > Araneae > Uloboridae > Uloborus > Uloborus plumipes. The sequence continues at coordinate 309,998 of JAXGGA010000085.1, read as the reverse complement.
GCAGACTTAGATAGATACTCAGTTTTTAATATAAGTAGATGGCTTTTCAACTTATTTATACTTCAAAAAATTACAAGTAGCAAGCGATAAAAGTACTACGTACGCGGCCCGCTAATGAGTTTCATGTTTGATTTAGTTAAGCCTTCATTCAAAATGCTCATTATTATTATTGTATAGCAACCCCATGTTTTGTAACAATGGACTTCATATTTAATCATTTAGGACAAATCGCCTTAAATTTAACTACTTATTAATTGATATCTTCGTTAATTAAAATCGTATAATTATATAAATTAAAACTAATGAAGCCTGAAAAATTACCAATCTATAGGTACTTGGTTCGACTTTCAGTTCATTGGCGTTCAGGAGAAAGAAGCATGACATAGACAGAAACATAGAAAGAACGATACTCAGTTTTTAATATGAGTAGATAAGGATATTGAAGTGAAAAAAAGTATCAGTATAGCGTTGAATGAAATGCGTGCTACGATAAGTAATTAATACATCAAGGTTATAACTAAAATTACAACTTCAAAGTGCAGCGTGAAACCCCACAGTTCTGAATGACTTGAAGTTGTCACACCTCTAAATGGTTGAGGTATTCAAGATTTATTTGACAATGCTAAGCAATAGCTCGAAATTAGTAATGTGTATGGCGTCAACTCGGAACGGATAGATTAGTGGTGATTATTGTTTGTTTTTAAACACTCGCATGAATAATTTTACTGTTCATGTGTGAAGATATTTTTCTCATAATAATTATAATAATTATTTACCCCCAGCTGTCTGTTACTTCCCTTCGGATAACTATATTTCGAGCACTTGCATTTTGTCACTGAGTGGAAAATTGTTGAACTGATTATCCAGTTTGCCAAACCAACTGCTATTTCTTCATACATCACTTACTGGCAACAAAAGTGACATATCTCAAAAAAAAGAAAGAAAGAAGTGAAGAAAGGACAGTATTTGGAGAAAGTTTAAAATCAAGGTTTTGAGTTCCTACCTCTGATATATTCTCAAATACTGCGATGACCTTAACCCTTTAACTGTCAAGTTATTTTGATGATTTGGGTGCGCAAATTGTCAAATTTTTTTATTGCAAAAATCAAATGTTTAGTACAAAATAAAATATACTTAGTAGTTAAAAATTGATATTTTGAAGCACATGGGTAAAATATTTAAAGTTTTGTAGCCACTGCATATTTGCTTGAGGCGGCTGCCACTCAACATGGCAGTTGTAAAGTTCGCTTCTAGTAGAGCATTATTTTCTAAAAATGAAAAAAAAAATCAATTATTTTCTAAAAAATAAATGAATGAAAAAAAAAAATAAATAAAAGTGAGTAACTTTCAGTAATTCAGTCTTGTGTGGTATAACTGGAAACACTTTTCCAAGCAAACCCGAGAAACAGTCGGGTTTGACAAAGAGATGAAGGAGAAATAAACGTCTCCCTATATATATTCGGGTATAATAATACGATGCACTCAAAAAAAAAAAAAAAAAAAAAAAAAAACGAGTAATATTCGGGCGTGACATTTTCGAACACCAGTGCTGTGCCCGAGATTATCTCGGCATGACAGTTAAAAGGTTAAGTACTGGTTTGCTTTTTTTTGGGTATATTAACAGTGTATAGGTAAAGTTTGAAAAATTGAGTTTTTAAATCAGAAATTAAATAACGTTTCATTATTGGTAACTTCTTTTATACTCTAACATGCATCAGTTAAGTAAACTAGTATTGTGGAAGAGATATGGCGATAAAGAGTAGTAAATTGACATTTTAAACGTATTTTTCTTTTTCCTTTTTTTTTTTTTTGGTAATAAGGTCATCTAGCTCCATAGTTAATGCTCAGAGAATCATGCTATTTTCTTCGTATAAAATTACTATCGTAACACTAGTGCTCATTAAAAAGTTCTACACTGTCTACCTGGGAATACATTTTAGCTTCAGACAGGAACGCAATGCAACTCCTTCAATAGCACTTACTTTCGATTCCAACAAATGTCACTATGTATAGACGGACTTTAAGACAATCAGTAAATCAGCCTAAAGCCGACGATAAAATAGCAGCGTTTCATGAAGTCAGTAGCCAGAACAACTAGACATCTTTTACTATGCTCCTCAACAGATAAGAAAAGTAGGTTAAATATTCGTCTAAGACGCCTCTGAAGTGAATCTCGTTTCCAAATTCCTTGCGTTTCGTTCCCTTAACAAGACTGGAAGTTTCTCCACGCCTTCAAGTAAACGTGCTTGTTTTCATTTTTACCCAATTACATAGATCAGAGTCATATGGAGCAGGTTTCAGAATCATTATTTCCCAATTAAAATTCCACTCGTCTAGTAGTCACACGTCACATTTGTCAGTGGCTCTTCAACCGTCTAAAAATGACATTGCCTCACTGAAAAGAGAGAGACATAAGTTTTGACTCAAACGTAGCACAAAAACATTAAAACTAAATTATGCTGGATTCCAGTTAGGTAAAAATTAATCTAAACGAAACTGTCTTCGGTTTTCCCCTGAATCTTTCGGAAATTTTAGTTTATATCTACATACAAGTTCGAAAATTTACGAAATAAGAGTGCATACATATTTTTCAATAAAACTACAATTTAACTTTTTTTTTCCTTTTCATATGCAAAAATTGGCGAACGAAAAATCTAAAATTTTTATATTATCTGAAAATATAAACATATATACATCAAAAAGCATTCAAGCAACACTTAGTAATACACCCAATAACTAGTAAAAATACTTTATTAATGAAACAATTCAATAAACACACTACTTCAGTCAACATTTTTAATAACTAGCAGTTTCGATTTATTCATTTTTATCACTATGATTGTGTGTATGCGTGTTTTTGGTGGAAGAAAACTGTAAACATTCATTTTTTATTGGTGGAAGAAAACTGTAAACATTCATTTTTTATTGGTGGAAGAAAACTGAAAACATTCATTTTTTATTGGTGGAGGAAAACTGTAAACATTCATTCTCTTTCACCAGAAAAAGAAATAATACTTTCACTATTGAAATAAATGAGAACTGAGGCCAGTATTATACGAAGACAATGAGTTTTAAGCTGTAAGTTACCGCCGTTAAGCGACGCCTACCAGGTAAGCTAAATTAATTTTAGTTACAGATTCGAAGGTATTATCAGCTTCAATGAGAGTACACCTGCCTCCAACTCGGTTATTAATTATTCCAGACTAATGAGCTCCTAACAAGGACGAAACTGCGTCTCTGGATGCTATATCCAGGTTATTGGTATATGCTTGTAGGCTTGTAGACTTTTAAGTATGTTTCAAACTTGATGAAAAATCTTAGAAAACTGTTAGGCAATGATCTTCATATTTAAAAAAATAATGAGGAGTTAACTATAAATTCTGTATTCTTATTGGAAAATCTTTAACTATGAAATATTAGCCCTCACTTTCTAACAAGTTTAATCATTGTGAAGAATATCTTCAAGATTCCGACGTAAAAAACACTAGACTAATTTTAATGCGTAATTTTCAGTGGTTCAAATAAATGAGATATTTTACAGTAAAGCCATGTAGTAAATAAACTTTAATTTAATGAATTTTCTTCTATTTTGAGTGCTAAAGTTCTTTATAAGGAAAAGTAGGCGTATCATCCTGGTAAAATGAAAAAAGTTATATTTCTCAAGATATCCAGAAACTGAAGTTTAAAAAGCAAAAGGAAAATGTACTCTCAAAATCAATATAAAAAATATAGCTCTATTTGCATACCCCATTCAATTATTTCTTCATTAATTACTCTTTAGATTTACTCTCGCTGCTGTTAGAATTAATGATAACAGGAATTTCACAAATTTTCAGTTCTCACTTCAATGTTTTTCAATTTAATGTTTTTCACCATGTTTGTTTTCACAACTTGTCGATTGTATTTACTCTGTTCTGGGATACAATTTTTAAACAAAATTTCTTGAGACTAGGTATAATTTAAAATGATTTCTTATTTAGTTGTGAAGCTTCAATTTTAATTACTTTTAGAACATTTTTAAGCTAAGGTTATTTGTCACTTTTTACTTCGCACTATAAATAAAATATGCTTTCAGTCATTCCTTATACTCAAAGCAATTTTTAAAGCTGTCTAATATATTAGGTTTTTGCTATAATTTAATTTACAAAAACGCAAATTGATGTACCTTCAGTTTATAAAAATATTAGTAACCCCCGCATTTAATTCGAAATATTTACACGAATTCAGTCATATTACTCGGTGCTTATTGGAGAAAAATGTAATGTATTTTGATAAAAACTGCATGCATTCCAAATTCTGAGATTAGTTTAATAACATGCCAAGTAATATTTTTGAAGCAGTGGAAATAAATTAACACATTATTATATTTTTGAAGCACTAAATGTTTTTTTTCTTTCCGCTAACTCTAAAAATAAAGCTGTTTTCAGTTGAGGGACAAGACGCATAAAAGATTCTGAAGTTGTGCACGAAAGGACTAGAATCTCTTTAGAACTAATTTATCAGTGGATCAAATTCAAAACATGCTACAACTTTCTTCCGTAAACACCATGTAATTGAGAGACAAACACGGCTCATGTGAAATTTTCTAATCTCAAAGCTTTAAATTTGAAATATTCTACTGTAACAGACCCATCAATTTGTCACAAAACAGGCTGCTAAGACTTCCTAGAGTTAAATCCATGTCTCGTTGCATGAACCTTATAAAGAAATATGAAGTCTTCTTTTATATAATTCAGCTACATTTTCAAGATTTCCGTAAACAGTATCTAAACAATATAATCTATTTTGCACAGAAACGAACGTATCTCGTAAAATACGCCTATGTATGAGTCAAAAAGCACCACATAAATACTGTTTCTGGAAATGAGTTAAATCCTTGTCTCGTTGCATGAACCTTATGAAGAAATGTGAACTCTACTTTTATATAATTCAGCTACATTTTTAAGATTTCCGTAAACAGTATCTAAACAATATAATCTAGTTTGCACAGAAACGAACGTACCTCATAAAATACGCCCATTCATGAGTCAAAAAGCACCACATAAATACTGTCTCTGGAAATGAGTAAAATCCTTGTCTCGTTGCATGAACCTTATGAAGAAATGTGAACTCTACTTTTAGCTACATTTTCAAGATTTCCGTAAACAGTATCTAAACAATATAACCTATTTTTCACAGAAACAAACGTATCTCATAAAATACGCCCATTCCTGAGTCAAAAAGCACCACATAAATACTGTTTCTGGAAATCTTAAAAATTTAGTTGTATTTTACAAAAGTTGAGTCCGTGTTCTTCATAAAATTCATACAACGAAACAAAGATCAGACAGATTTGGAGCCTTATCAAGATGCTACGTGCAATAATCGATTCGTTTATTAAAATGTAATAGCCCGTCTGATTTTCTCAAGCTCTCTCTCTCTCTCTCTCTCTCTCTTTTTGTTTCAGTAACATAATATTTTTATATCTTTATCTACCAAGCTCTTCATTGTGTTTTTCGATTTGTATTCTTAAGCCGAATAATACGAAACACTAAAAAAAGTTAAATGAAACCTAAACTATCAAAAAGATGTGCTTAAAAATATGAATGACAGCCTTCTATCAAGCAAAATCTTACCTAATTTTAAAATTATTTGTAGTATTTAATAAAATACTAATGAAATTAAGTTGCTTCACTAATAAATTTTTAATAAAATGCAATTCAAGGTACAGGCAAAATATTTTAACATTATTAAATTGCTATATGCTCTAACAATCTGCTTAGAGATGAGTTTTTTGCTTAAAGCTCTAGATATTTTTCCACGGAAAAGCATACACAGTTTGGTTTAAATTTACTTTGTTTTTGCTCCAAGTATTTCTTCACAGCTCATTAACAACATGTAAATCTAGTTATGTCGAAATCAATTGAATAGAGATGGAATTAGAGTAGTTTCAAAAGGATCAGTCTATCTGAAATCACTATGAATAAATAAGTTTCTAAAAGCCATCTACCATAAGCGAGCTCAGTAAGCATCAGCTGAATTTCTTCTGTAGTTCAAATACTAAAAATTGAAGAAATATGGCATATTTTAGTTAAATTGTATGGCAACACCGTGAACACTAGCCACTTCCACATAACATCTTGTAGGGAAGCTGTAGCCCTTTTTACTTCCACCATCTCTTGCATATGTCAAACAAGATTTACTTTTTTCGATTTGAGGTATAAATTATGTTCAATAATTAACATCAGTGCATTAATTTAAAGCTGAAATTTTCTTAATTGTATGCATGTAATGTTTTATCTTTCTCTACTAATAATAAATGCGAAAGATTAAATGGATTATGTCTGTGACGAGCTCAGGGACAAGACAGTTTTGCCGATTTTCATGAAACTTGGTACAAAATTATTTTATAACACAGTGATGTGCAGTGCCATTCAATGATTTTTTTTTTTTTTTTAGTTCAATTTCGATCCTTTTTTATTCAAACTTTGAGCTTATTTTTCACATAAATTTGATATCAAAATGCAGAAATATTTCATACAAATTATAACGTTTTGAATCATTTGAAAAGTTGGAATAATGAAATTTGTTCCAAGTTTCTACGAGCCTTCGAATAGCTGAAGGAACCGTTTTTAGAAAATCGGAATCAGAAGATTACCCATTTACAGGAAGATGGGTGGCTGAAAGGATGGCCTATGGATGATTTTTGAGTGAATGGATAGATGAATGGAGAGAGAGAGGGAGGAAGGGATGAATGGTAATTCAAAAAAGCAATGATCATAATGGATTGTTCACAAATAATCTGTTTATACCACTAACCAAACTGGCAGCATGATTTTGCAGTCACGCTTTGACAGCAAAAAATACATTTATTCAACCCGTGAATAAAATGCTCAGGATATGTAAAGGAATATTCCCTATGACATTTGAAGTGAAATATCTCAGAAAAAACAAAACATTAATACTGATAAATAAGTTATAAAATGTGTTGTCTATGACTTATTTTACACCCATAGCGTGTGGTAAAAAAAGGTCATAGAAGTGTAAAATAAGTCATGATTTGAAAGCTTTAATTTCATGATTTATTAAATAGTAATTTTCCACTTTTGTTCACTAATGAGAAAATAATTAGTATATAAGCACCTTTAGAAAATAATATTCTCCCCTTGATCCCAAAACTCTTAATTCACATCTTTCTTGTTTTAATAGTAAGCACGATAATCGACCAGTTAAGAGTTTGTGCTTGTTAGTTTATTCGCACTATACAAAACATATAAAAAATTTCCGTCGTCTCTATTTTGTTTAAAAAAAAGCACAGAAAAAAGAAATTGCATACAAATATATATTTTCACCAATGACTCTTGCATTATTAAATTTCAGTCTTATCGGATATACATTTTTGCTTAAATATATTCCTTTTGATTTAAATGTTGTGAGAAACATTGCATTTTAAACAAAAATGAATGCAAAAATTTCAATTTCCGAATGTATATATTTCTTCTTTTCCCAAGGAAATCCGATTACCAATTGCTCTTTCAGATCGAAAACTTTATATTGCAATTGATTACATTTTGAAATAACTTTAGAAAACAAATTGAAAAATTGCTACAAAAAGACGAAATGCCCTCCTATATGTTCCTATAAAAAAGCTATATCACAAAAGCGTAGTATCAAGTTCTGTCATTTTCTTTTAATAAAACTCAATTACTTGCATCATGTCATGTCATTTAGCTTATCCGACGCTTTGTTGCATTACTTTCATATATCTTTTAATGCATATTAGAGGTATCAGCTCGATATCTAATTTTTCTTGAAATACCCATCCATTTAAAATTCAACCTTTTGCAAGATTGAAGTTACATTTGAAATATTATAGCTTATTTAGAAAATTACCTTGCATCGAAGTTAAATTACTTTTAAGATATAAGTGGTGTACCGCCAAGTTGTTGGGATATGTCCCCTTTCGGATAAGTAGACAAATAAAAAGTAAGTACTTAATCGCTAAAAACTACGAGGCGCTTCCCAATAAACTATTTTTTTAGTCAGTAAATAAAGCCTGGAGAGAGCATAATAGGATCCGCGAGATACAAAGGGAGCCGCTATAAACCAAAACTTTCAAAATCCATTACTTAGACAAAATAAAAGGGTATTTTTCCGTAAAGAAGCATAGCTGTGTGTTCTGTGCCAAATTATGCACAAGGTTTCAAAAATATTGTCCAAACATATATAGAATCTAAATCGTGTCGAATAATCTATATTTAATTTAACTGCTTATTAGTTCTCTATCATTTGCAGATCTAGTGCGTTCCTCAGAGGGTCTATCTGGGAATTTTATTATCGGAGGAAAGCCGTCGCTGCATGAAAATTGTTATGCCTTGTTTATCACTAGATGGAAGCATTTGGGCTCGCACGTTGTGTAACTCCATTAAGAAATGAATTTAGTCGAGAGTAATCACGCCAAATATGGGGTATCAAAGGATCTTGAAGATGCCACCTAATTACATGACGTATAGAAGCTGAAGACTGACTGCCATCTACTAGAGTCAGAATTAAACCCAGAAACTAAAGTGTAAGTATCCACCCCTAAACTGTACGCTACGGCTCGTGTAGAATAGTGAATGGATTTAAAAAATAGTGTAATCATTTTGTACGATATCATGATTGTACTGACGGATTGAGTTGGTGCATAATTCTAATGTAATGAAAAATCACCAGAAAAGAAACCAGAGATCACATAATACATTTTTCCAAAATTTAACATTAGTAGTTAAATTCTTTCGAAAATTAAACCCTGTTCTCAAAAAATTATTTATTCATTTTTTTACTTACTTTTCAAAATAAACCTTGTTTTTCTACACAGTGAGAATAGACACGACAACAATGACAAACTTGCTGGAGAAGGAAATGTAAAATCACTAAATTTTGAAAAACGACCTTTTTCAGATTGTTATCTTCAAACGATGGTGACGCCTAGATAATTGTTTGAAAACAAGCAAAACTCTCAGAATCTCTTCTGTATGTTACAGTGCTTCATGCTCCTCCGGTAAGTTGACCTCCGGCATAGACAATGTTTCCTCTTTTTTGGGTAATAGGAAAGAGTAATTGGTATTAAAGTGGAGTTGGGTTACTTTTGTAGGTCACTTTGCAAAAATATTCCAACTCAAACATGTTGCAATTACCCTTTCCTATTACCAGAAAAGAGGGACACATTGTCAAAATTATAGCTCAACTTTCTAGAGGAGCACTGTACCTAGTCTTCACTCCACAATAGTTTAGTTTCAAAAATGACAAGTGTGGTAACTGAGTTTGTTTCCATTCACCCCAATGTTTCCTTTTATCTTTACTGAAACTACATATTTTTTCAGCATATGAAAGGAGAACGTTTAACAAGTTTAGGGAAAAAGGTGCTCGATTTTTCGAAGAGAACATTAAGGATTTTTAACTTCTGTCAGAGAGAACTAACTTCATGTTTTCAATAGAACTTTGACAATAAAACTCAATTCGTAAAAGTGAGGAAATGTCGAAATTGACTTCATCAAAGACAGCAGAAAGCTTGAAAGTTTTTGCAAAATCCTAAATGATTCAGTATGTTTTCGGCATTGTTCCGAGAGCATACCAGTTAGGATAAATAGTATTTCAATTTAAGAAGGAATTAAAAAGTAAAATCTATCCTTGAAATAAAAAAAAAATCAAACGCTGTTACAAATTCATAGTATTCCATTTTACCGTACCACAAAAGAATTCAAGAAAACAAATACAAGTACGAAACAACATTTTTCAATCTAAAATTCAACGAAACAGGAATCCAACTGTCATAAAACTCTTCTTCGGGAGAGAAGTTGACATAAATCGCGTACTTCACAAGCTTAAAACTCATCAAAATAATTACTAGCTTGAGCAACAAAACTTGGAAAGCAAAAATAACGAGACAAGAGTCACGGATTACGCAGCACAGTTTCTTAAAACTCATCAAATCTGTTTAACCTTTATCTGATGAGATATAAGAAAGAAAAATTGCTTTCCCACAAGTGATATATCAACCCCACACGAGCCACGGAGGAATTCCGTTGGTGCATAGCTGAGGATCAACATTGCAATGGCGCCCGTAATTCTGTATCTCCATCCCATCCGGACTGATAACCTATTAGGCAAATACTATGCATTAATGGCGATGCAATCCTAGATAGAGGCGTGAAAAATGAAGAAACAGTCGGTAGGCTCCGCACAGGCGTCGCTTACTTCTCTTGAGAAAATAAAACATTCAAGACTCTTATTACAATTTTCAGTAGAAGAGTATATCTTTTCAATTTAATACTCATTTTTCTGTCTGGTAAAGATATCATAGTTGCTTATTAGAAATCATTTCAATGCTTGGCATGAGATACTTCTGAGTTTTTAGAAAAGTTCTAACTGCTTCATAACAGTATATAAATTGCTTAATATAAGAACACCAGTAATATTTTTGGGAATGAATTGAAGGGGCAAGTGGATGAAGGTGATATGTGACATTTGAATTTTGCCAATTTACACAAATTCAAATTAGTGTGTGTTCAATTGTGTTAATTCACAAATGCAATTGAAGGGGTAAGTGAACAAAGGTAATATGTGACATTTTTTTTAACTTCTAGAAAAACTTTCAAAAAAAAATATTACCTTATGACCTTCATCCATGGTAAAAAGTAAGTTTTTCCAAAATTGTCACATATCACCTTTATCCACTTGCCCCTTCAATTATCCCTCTAACATCCCACCACCAATTTAGGGTTTCCCTCCTTCTTTCCAACATTAATGGTGATGCTCATGATGAAAAAGATAAATTTCTTATAAATATTTCATTCATAAATGCTGAAGTAGAAAAACAAATGATTTAGAGGTTTTAGATTTAGAAACATTAATCTGCAATTTTCTTTTATTTAAAAAACAACTCTTATTCAAGAGGCTTTGGACGACAAAACTTTGTACATTTTATCTATTCACACTGGCACTAATACAATAATGTCATCCTAACCTAAAAGTACTATGTCCATCTTTTGCCGATTTGTAGTTAACTCGCTTTTTAATTTTGGTATGACGATATATGTTATCCTATTACACGTACAGTAGAACTCTGATCCCAGTAATTGTATCGGTTGAGCCCCCCTTCCCTCTTTCTTTCATTTCCTTTCAGAGTAAAAAGAGCCCACCATCGAGAGACATCACCAATGGTAAGGTTCAACTCGTAAATTGAAAGCAAAAATTGGAGAAAGCAGTAAATTACAACTAAGCTTCTATAAGCTGATTTCTGCCTCAAGCTTGGTTTATGTCTAAGCCACCTTAATGAGTTCTAATGAGGACGAAGCTGCAGTCTCTGGATGACATAACCGAGCTGTCTATGTATTGCATGTATTTCTGCCTTAGCCCTGGTTCAGAGGAGGTAACTGACTACTAAAGTTACTTCATGCGAAAACTTTCAACCAAATGTATAAAATAGCTCGTGCGAGGTCCAAAGAGGTTATTTTAGAGCGCAAAAAATAACATAAAAATGCAAAAATGTCGTCGATTATAATGGGGCAATTTCACCGTTACGGAAGTAACAATCAAATTTGTAAAAAAATGTTTTTTTTGCAATCAGGGAATCCTCATCAAAAGTTAGGATAACATTAATATTATCGAAGAGAAAAAAGAAAGATTTTTATCCAACCAAAATGTAATTATGTGTGTTTAAAGTTTGATTGTTCCGTTCAAAACGGTAGAAGTACATAGTTGTCCAGTGTTTTTTTTTTTTTTTTTTTTTTTGCTGTTTACATTTTCCACGGAATACGTTATTGTCAAGCGGTTTAACATTTTTTATAACTTATTTATTGGTTTTTTTTATTTTACTTAAGGTTTAAACACAGCCATTCAACTTTTCTTATATTTATTTATGTTATTCATAAAGTAGTCGCGCTTCGGTTCTCATTCTAATTGTCAATTATCCAAGGCATCAATGTCCATATTAAAAAGAAAAGAAACAAGTTCAATAAAAAACAGTTGCTTTTGATTCCTAAAAACTTTTTTTTAATTCATTTTTTCCCGAAGAGTGAGCATACTTGCATAAACTTTATTGCGACTCCACAACGTTTTGAACTTCCGTAAGCAAACTTTCTCCAGTGCTGATTTTCTTGGCAACATAAATGAGTTTCTGACTCAATTACTGAGTCAAACGATGTAAGTGGCTCTTTAAAGTCGCCGTAGCTCTTCCTTTCATAACATCTTGCTCGAAGTTTTCATTTTGGTAAAAGGTAAGCGCCTTAAGAGTTTGAACTTGTAATGTCAAGATTAAAGAGCAGTAATAAATGTAAAAAAAAAAAAAAATGAAACAAGAACGCCATTTTGTTTATATTTGATTCCTAAGTAACTCTTTATTTTAAAGCTTTTATTTAAATACTTGTTTCAGAAACATATGTGAATTTTTCATCGCAAACCTAGACAAATAATTAGTTTGCATACAGCTAAATAATTAACCATTTTAAAATGCGTCAGAAAAGGAAAACACACAGATAAATGTGATTTACATAAATATTGAATACATTTTTCCCTCTTTTGCCCGTTTGAGAAATTGCCTTTTCGTTAAGATTCAAACTGTATTCTTTATTTCCTTATTTGATTTAAATTTCAGAAGAATGTAGTTTCTAATGAGAGTTAATACATTTTCCACTTTCTTTAGAAATTAATTTCCAATCGTCCTTTTGAAATGGGTCATTTTCACCATATGCTTACATTTCAGAAGTTTCAATTAATTTTTTTAACTTGCTATTTTCTTTTAGAATCACTAACAGATGTTTTGTCACACATTTTAGGTGTGCGAAAAAGTGATTGGTTGTACACGTTAATGCATAATTAAGTATTCAAATGCTGTTGTAAAACTTTGGGTTGCAAGGAAAATTGTCGTCCGTTACCATACAAAATCAATATGAAATCTTACTTTTAAACTATATCATAGCGCCTAGAACCAACTTCATTTAAAATTATTTGCTTCCCTGAAGCTCAAAAAGATGTCTGTGATTGTCAAAATATTGATAAAAAACTGTATTGTAACGGATTTGATATTTGGTAACGGATTTGACCAGTAACGGACTTGACATTTCAACAAAAATGTCAAATTATGGCTAGGTTGTCGAATTTAAAAATTGAACAACAATATGCATTTTCTTAGAGTTGTATAATAAACAATATTTTGGGGTTAAAGTTGAGAAAAAGTAAAAATTAATACTAAAATTTTTGGTAACAGACTTGACAAAGAATAAAAATACGCACCTGGAAGAAATCTTGTGCGAAACGCCACAGCAATACTTCTCGACTCAAGAAAACAAAATGGTACGAAATAGTTACGTCATTAGTTTGTTAAGTTAACTGAATACGTGTTACCATCTTTTGACTGCAATAAATACCTTTTTTAGCTAAAATAATCTTAGGGTAACGGACTTGACAAGAACTGCCGGACAAAATATATTCATACATTTCTTAATGAAAAAAAATTACTATTGTCAATATTTATTATGAATATCATACACTAATAGTCAATATATAAAAATAATTTGTTGTATATACTTTTTTATACAATTAAGTATATAAAAAAATAATTGAACTTGCGAAAATTGGAAATGGACAAGCGTTTTTGACTTGATTCTCATTTTTAAAGACTTATAAAAAAAAAAAATAAATAAATTTCAATCATTTTTTGAGTGATAGAATTTTTTGGAGGTATTTCTTACCGAAAATAATTGCTCGCATTGAATTTGAAACGTAAATTATGCTTCAAAATCGTCCTTTTAACCTCCGGACAGCAAACGCAAGCAAATTTTGAAAATGACCCAAATACTAAATTTCGTCATCGACCCCTTTCTAGCACTAAATTCAACAATGAACACTCTTACAAACTAACCTGCAGAATAGCATTCACTAGAAAAAATCTTGTCATCAACCTAATTTTAGGAATTAAATCATGTCATCAAAAACCCGTTTATAAACTAAATACAAATAAGGCTCCCTTTGAGATTTCCTTTTTTTACAGATCCCTTGTTAAGGACTAAAATCCCCCATCTTCTTTTAAGTGCTAATGTCATCAAGTCCACTTTGAAACTAAATTAAGCTATCAAAACCTTTGAAACTAGCTTTTTATGATGTAATAATTTTTTAACTAACGATTACCATCAGTTTCTTTAAAATAAAATTAGATAGGATACTAAATAAAGTATCACATCAAAAAACCTAAAAAGTATAAACACTTTTGTGCTTGGAAAATAAAAGCAAGTAAAACCAACGCACAAAATGGGCAAACAAACTGCAAATCGTGTTCAGCGTTACAAGGAACGCATTTTTCAATGTAAAAATTTTAATTTGTGGATGAAAAGACATCCAACAAAGATATTTTTTAATCCATCAGCTCAATTTTTTGCATTGAAAAAAGTGTTCCTTGAAACGCCGAAACACGTGTTTACAGTTTTCCTGCTCGTTTGTGCTTTTAACGTTGCTTCATTTGCTTTTGAAGTATCGCAGTCTTAGAAACTATACCAAACTGTTATTTGCGATTTTTTTTTCACATCAGCTGCAATGTTTACATTGAATTGTGATGACCCTACTGAAATTCGGCATTCCAGAATTCTAAGCGCCGATTCGAAATCTGCATTACGCAGGAGTCATGTCATACAGTATACGTATTTCTCTACAGCTGTTTGGGAAGTTTAATTTCTAAGTGGAAAAATAACCGGAACATCGTTAAAAAAGGCTATTCTTGATTTTTTTTTTCTTTTTTTTTTTTTTTTTAACTTTTCAACTGCACACAGTGTTAAACTTTTTTATGTCAAAACATTAGTACTTGAGATTGTGTACACAGCCATTTTGAAAATGAAATTATGGATTGTTTGAACTAGCGAGTGCAAAAGAAGTTTACCTATTTTTGGGATTCATTTTGTTTGGAATAACGCAAAAATTTTGGAAATCTATTTAGTGTTATGAATAGTAACTTAGATTTCGATATTTATTTCAGAAATTTGACTAACGTTTGGATTATACAGAATACAAAAGTAAGTTATAAATGTTTTTGAACTGCATTCCTTATACAAAGTTCGGAGTATAATCCTTCGTTAATTTAAAAAAAATATTAATTCTGCCATGCTATCTTTTTTATCCATTTCTATTCATGTAAATGATATGAATTGCTGCAAATACAAGTTTGACTAAAGTTTGAATTGTGTTAATTTTAATTTTGAAGAGAATCGGGATTGAAAATGTCAACTATTCGTTTTTCGTGAAATATCTTAAATTAAACTAATTTTCGTTTTCCTCAGCAGCTTCTTTGAAGAATCTGAACGATTTTTTCTTTTTGGAATGCCTTGATGTTGATGAACGTGCGTTTTATGTATTTAATTAGTTCAGAAATTTGCTAACTTCGTTATTTTCAAAATCATAAATGTGGTGTTATTTTATGCAAAATAGTAGAGGTATAGAGTATTTGATAATTTAGTAGCATTTCTGTTTGCAATTTACTTTGTTTATCTTTATGTTGTATATATTTTGCGTTTTGTTTTGGATGTTTTCCTCATAAAATATCGCAATTGGGACCACTTTGCTGTTTGTGTAGAGCGTGAGAAACCCTTTTGCGAAATAAGTGCTTTTTCTTTCAAAAGTTTTTCTCTATTGATATATCTTAATGAATTTAACTACTAAATCTAATTAATATACAGTGTTTTAGTGGTGCAAAAAGGTTTTTGGTATTTTTCAAGCGTATATTCGCAATGAGATTTGCGGTATCTGTATGCCGCTGTGTATGATTTCTGCTGTTTTGCTGTGCTGATTTTAGTACATGAATCACTGTTGTCCCAAAAACATGTTTACTCTTTATTTATTGAAATTTGAGGATCTTTATAATTTTCTTTTTGACTATGATAGTCTTTTGTGTAGTATAGTTTTGAAATTTTTTTGATTTTGTAGGTTCATCTAAATTTGTCCTGTTCTCGCCAAAAGTGCGTCGCTAATTACACTGCTCGACATTGAAAATGCAACACCAAGAAGGAGTGGTCAGAAATTCATGCAAATTTTACCGTAGACGCACGTCACTGAGTTATGCAAATGATATGAAACGCGCAGCTCTCCAACGCACGTGAAGTAAGATATAAGAGAATGAAGTTGAAAAGTGGGCTATATTCATGTTGGTTTTTCTGCCAGACTAATTATCGGAGAAATCTGGTTTTTGTCTCGAAGGATACGTGTGATAGGAGGAAATGCCACGCCGTCCTCAACGAAGACACTTCCAGCATATAGACGACTTTACAAGGGGTATGGGGATCGGACTGAGAAGGGGAGGTTGGTTCATACGTCAAATTGCAGCTGATACCCACATGGATGCAAGCACTGTGCATCGTCTGTGTTGGAGATTGTCGGAAAGAGGAAATGTAACCACATTGAGGGGTGCAGGTGCAGCCAGAGTGACGTCAGACCGCTTGGATCGACGGATTCACCGACAAGCTGTGGCGGACCCGCAAGTCACTTGTACGTCGATTCTGCAGCACGTGCAAGATACCCTGGATGTTCCTGTGTCGACCAGAACCATTTCCCGTCGACTGGTTGCACGTGGCCTGCAATCACGGCGCCCGCTAAGAAGACTGCCATTGACCTCACAGCACAGACTCCAACGTTTGGAATGGTGCCGGACCAGAGCGACGTGGATGGCAGAATGGCAAACCGTAGTGTTCTCTGATGAATCCCGCTTCTGTTTGTCCAGCGATAGTCATCGCATACGTGTGTGGCTTCGACGCGGAGAAAGATCGAATCCAGCAGTAACTGTGGAACGCCCCACAGCGCGACAACGTGGCATAATGGTTTGGGGCGCTATTGCATACAATTCCGTATTACCTCTAGTTCGTATTCGGGGCACTATGACGGCCCAACGATATGTAGATAATGTACTGCGGCCGGTGGCAATCCCCTACCTTCAGGGTCTGCTAAATGCAATTTTTCAACAGGATAACGCCCGGCCTCACAGTGCTCGAATCAGCCAACATGCTCTACGAGGTGTACAGATGCTTTCCTGGCCACCATACTCTCCTGACTTGTCACCAATCGAACATGTGTGGGACGTGATTGGACGCCGTTTGCAGAACCTGTCACTGCCTCGTTCAGAGGACGAACTGTGGCAAACGGTTGAAAGGGAATGGAGTGCTATCTCTCAGGACACCATCCGCAGGCTTATTGACTCCATGCCTAGACGTGTTTCTTCGTGCATCGCTGTCCGCGGTGGTCCTACTTCTTACTGAGCCGACGCCGTCCTCGCTCTAAATTTTGCTTATTTATTTTGAAATAAATATCACTTATTGTTCCATGCTGTCTCTGTCTTCTTACCAAATTTCATCAATTTCTGACCACTCCTTCTTGGTGTTGCATTTTCAATGTCGAGCAGTGTATAATGTACGATGTTTTTCGTCGTACATCGAGCTCTTGGCTGTTGTAACTCCAGTTAAGCCACTTCCTAAAAACTATGACGTCAAACCATTTAGGTAGTGATATTGTGAAAATGAATCTGGCAACGGATAAGAATCGGGTGAACTGTTTTTCGTTCTTTCGATAAAGGAGACGTGGAAAATAAGTGGATGAAAACAGTTACGAAAATATTGGCTGTAAGATTAAGTGTTAAGTGTCCTTTCAAGTATTAATAAATGTTTTTATAATAAAATAATAATCCCGGCTCCAGTTCCTACAAATGTGGCGTCCGTGAGAGTGAGTAGAATTTAAAACTTTTGATATTTAACTGTGAAAAGTTCCGCCATTTAAGAACTGAAGCGCAATGTCGGATCATATAGGCTAATAACTGTCCTTGAAAAATAACGCTCGCTGATGTGATTTACGTTCCAACGGCTATTTCATTAGTGGATTTTTATACAGTACGCATATTTACATTGAACTAATAAGATGACTGATATAAAAAAAACTGATACGAAAGAGACTGAAGCTGAGGTAATACCAGATATGGAAACAGCTGCAGTGACAAATTTACGAAAAGAAAGGACAAATCTAAGATTTTTTACTGCAGCTGAAAAACAGTTTTTCGCGCTTCACGAAAAAAAAAAGAAGTCGATAGTGTCTTAGTGCAGTTTCAAAAAGTTACAGAAAAGGCAGATCGCTTGTTTAAAGTTGATGAAGAACTGAAAGAATTCATAACGTTTTCCGATGCCGACTATGAAGCAATGGAGTCATACAGAGATCGCTTTATAGAAGTAAGAGTTTTATACAAAAGACATTATACGAAAGATGATCTAATTTCTAATACTTCGAGCAGAAAATCTGCGGAAAATTTAAAGCTGCCGAAGTTGGAACTTAAGGAATTCGACTTGTCTCCAAAAAATAGGGTTGCGTTCTAGGAACAATTTGGCCGAATAAATGAAGATGAACATCTAAGAGAAGAAGACAAATTTCAATACCTAATAAATTCATTAAAAATTAAAACCAAAGCCAGAGACATTGTTGATAGTTACCCACCTTCAAAAGAAAACTACAAAAAAGCTGTAAATCATCTAATATCTAGATTTGGAAGAGATGATTTGATAATTGAAGTATACGTTCGAAATCTTCTATCATTGGTAAACAGCAGGTCCAATATTAAATTATCAGAACTATGCGACAAGCTTGGATCTTATTTACGAGCATTAGAGACATTGGGTGTAACTACACAAAATTATGCAGCGATGTTGTTTCCAGTAGTGGAGTCCTGCCTACCAGTGGACACTCTCAAAGCGTGGGACAGGTACAGATTCAACCGCGATGATTCAACTTCGAAGAAACAAGAACAACTTCTGAAAGATTTGATGACCTTCTTGAGTCATGAAGTAGAAGGCGAAGAACACCGCTCCCTCACTCAGATGGGGTTCAATTCCGATGGCAATACAAAGAAGCAAGTCCAAGTTACGTTCTTGGAAGAGAAAGATCACGTTCCATCCGCATCAGCACTTCCACATCACCAGATAAATCACTATGCATTTTTTGTGAGGGGAAGCATAAGAGTAGTGACTACAAAAGCAAAAAATATGTCACTAAATGATATGAAGTCTACTGTCATGAAGAATAACTATTGTCTAGTACGTTTAAAATATGGACATTTTGCAAAGAAATTCAAAATCTCCGTACGGTGCATTATTTGCAATCGAAGGCATTATGCGCTGCTCTGTCCAGATTTAAGCAAGCATCAAACAACATCCAAAACTGAAGGGAATTCGAACTCTCTCATTTCGGTTGAAGGCACTATGAATGTAATATACTTAAAAACTCTAACTGTACGAATATATAACAAAAATAAGGTAGAATATGTAAAGGCTCTTCTGGATGACGGATCTCACACATCTTATATTGAAGAAAATCTAGCTGTTGAGCTCGATCTATCGCCTTCAGGAGAGGAGTTAATTACGCAAGGACTGTTTGGTGGAGGAGTCACAGCAGAAGCTAAGCATAAGCGTTATTATGTACAAGTTAAGAGTGTGTTCAACAAATTTTCCTGTAAGATACCTGTTCTCTACCAGGCAGAAATTTGTACAACTTTGCCTAACGTTCAAGATCCTGCCTTAATTTATACAAATACAAATGTGGCGACCAGCAGCAGGCTCTGGGCCCAACTTGGCTGGTCCTAGTCAATTTTAAAGACCCCAATGAAGATCAATGGCCCTCTTAAAGCCATCTACTCCATTGCTCTTTACCGCCTCTTCCGGTAAGCTGTTCCAAGTTCCCACCACCCTGCTAAAATAGTAATTTTTTCGAATTTCAAGATTAGCCTGAGATTTAAACAGCTTAAAACAATGACCCCTTGTCCTGCTTTCCGTGCGAAAATCTAACCCCGTAACATCATTCATTTTAATAAATTTAAACAACTGAATCATGTCCCCTCTGGCTCTCCTTCGCTCAAGACTATACATATTAAGCATTCTAAGTCTGGAATCATAGTCTAAATTAGAAAACCCATTTACTAACCTTGTAGCCCTTCTTTGTACCCTTTCCAATAAATTAATGTCTTTCTTCAGATAAGGAGACCAAAACTGAACTGCGTACTCCAAATGAGGTCTCACCAAACTTCTATATAGAGGCAGAAGAACCTTCTTAGATTTGTTTGAAATAGATCTATTAATAAACCCAAGCATCCTATTGGTTTTGTTACTAGCTATGCTGCACTGTTGACTAGACTTGAAATCCTGATTTATTAAGACACCTAGATCCATAACATTATCTGCTCTACTAATGACTGAACCCTGTAAATAATAGCTTGTATGCTTATTTCCATGACCGAAATGCAGCACTTGACATTTCCCAACATTAACTGCCATACCCCACGTGTCTGCCCATTTAGTAATATGATCCAAATCCTGTTGCAGCTGATTTATTTGTTCATCATTTTCTACAACCCCCATAAGTTTGACATCATCAGCAAAACAATTCATGTTTCCAGAAACATTTTCATGAATGTCATTCATAAAAATAATAAACAAAAGGGGACCTAAAACTGATCCTTGGGGAACCCCACTTAAAACCTCACTCCATTTAGAATAGTTACCCCTAACAACTACTCTTTGTTTCCTTCCTGTCAGCCAATTCCTAACCCAAACTAGAATTTTACCTCCTACCCCTATACCAGCTAATTTACTGAGTAGTGCTACATGCGGTACCTTATCGAAAGCTTTTTGAAAATCTATGTAAACAACATCTACGCATTTTTTGCTATCTAAAGCCAAGGTAACCTTGTCATAGAAATGTAATAAATTAGTAGCACACGATTTACCTTTTCTGAAACCATACTGCAAACTACTCAACAGCCCATTATTTTCTAAGAAATTCATAATCTTAATTTTGATCAATGTTTCAAAAATTTTACATACCACTGAAGTCAGACTCACAGGCCTATAATTTCCTGCATTACCTCTAGACCCTTTCTTGAAGAGTGGTGTAATGTTAGCTAGTTTCCAGTCCTCTGGCACTATCCCTGAGTTATACGAAGCATTGAATATATTAACTATAGCGTCAACTAATTCCTCTGCACATTCTACTAGAATTTTTGGATAAATATTATCTGGTCCCGGAGCTTTTGTGGTTTTAATTTTTTTCAAATAAAGTAATACGTCTTCCCTGGAAAATACAAAGTCCTCAAGCTGTGTAGTAGCTTGTGTCTTGCTTGTGTCAACTGTTGAGATACAGTTATCGTTAAAAACACTGGAAAAAAAGTCATTTAGAACATTTGCTATATCACCATCATTCTGAATTAAATTTCCATGCTCATCTACTAGTGGCCCAATTTGACTATTTCGAACTTTCCCAGAATTTGCGTATGCAAAAAACTCCTTTGGATTCCTGTCAATATTATCTGCCAGCTTTTGTTCCAATTCTTTTTTCTGAAACCGTACCAAATACTTAAAACTACGCCTAGCTTCACAATACTGTAGCCTGTCTGCGCTGTGACCAGTTTCTTTTAATCGACGAAAAGCAGCTTGCTTACGGTTTAGAGCATCCTTAGTTTCCCTAGTGAACCACATGGGCCAAATTTTTGTGTTTACCCCTTTTCTCCTAAAAGGAACAAAATCTCCAACTGTTTTTGCTAGTTTTTCCTTAAACTTTGTCCACTGCAAATTTACATCGCTATTGTCCAAACCTGATGAAAAAACCGCTTTCAAACTCTGCCTGAGTGCGACAAAATCAGTATTTCTGAAATTAGGTACAAACCTAAAATTTTTGTCTTTGTGCATATCAAACTTAATCCCAAACCTAATGCTGTTGTGGTCACTATCCCCAATATGCTCCCCTACACATAATGCCTAGGCCTGTACAGAACCTTCAACATTGCAGAAAACAAGATCCAAAACAGTATCCTGCCTTGTTCCCTCAGAAACAACTTGATCTAAAAAACAGTCACCAATTACTTTTAGAAATTCCTCTTCTCTACTATTATTGGGGTAAGAATTATTCCAATCAATGCCCGGAAAATTGAAATCCCCCATTATAATTACCGGTCCCTTACTCGACATGTCTCTAATAATACGATACATCTGTTCATCTTGACCCTGGCTTAGATTAGGTGGCCTATAAATGTTACCCAAACGTAATTTTTTACCCTTACCGCTCATCAATTCTATCCAAACCATGTCAATATCCATTTCGGAACTAGCTTCTCGAGGCATTAAATTAAGTGATGTTGGAAAACAAGTGTCCCCCATCAGAATGCTTTTGGGAGCTGATACGCTTGGTAGAATAGAAATGCTTCCATCTGGAATAACAGCAATGGAAACAAAATTTGGATGGTGCATTTTAGGATCAAGGAAAAAAAATGTTATGAACATGGTATCCTTAACCTTACAGAACTCTCAACTTCCAAAACTCTGGGACTTGGAAACGCTGGGAATATCCGATCCCAGTAAAAGGAAAAATTCGTTGCAGATTGAAGAAGACACCTTACTGCATTTTAAGGAAACAATTACTACAAATGATGAGGGTCATTACGAAGTATCTTTGCCGTAACTTTCAGGACATCCTTCTCTGTCGGACAATTACAATGTCGCAGAATCGAGATTAAAAAAGTGTTATGAAACGAATCAAAAGAGAGAAGGTTTTTGATTCATATCGCCAAGTTTTTCGTCAATGGGAAGAAGAGCATATAATTGGGACTGTTTCTATTTCTGACGGCTCACACCTTTGGCCATTACCTACCCCACAAACCAGTTCTTAAGCCAGATTCTAACACGACCAAAGTTGGACCGGTCTTTGACACATCAGTAAAAAATCCCGGTTCAGCCTCTTTGAATGATTGCCTCAGTGTAGGTCCTAGTTTAATACAGAAAATTCCAGCATTGTTGACAAACATCCGATACGGTGTCATTGGGGTTACGGCCGATACCAGGCAAGCATTTCTTCAGATCAGCATTCGTCCAAAGAATAGGAATGTTCTCAGCTTTTTATGGTGGGAGGATGCAGAGGTGGACTGGCCGTAGAGGCCACCTGCCCGCGGGCAGGTGCGCCCTCCGGCCTGTGCGCCCTTGCGCCCTGAAAACGTGTGCGCCTTCGTTTTTTTTTTTTTTTTTTAAGGGTTTGAAAGCAACTCCTAACAGTTTGAACAGTAACCCCCCCCCCCCACACACACACACTGTCAGTGTGCCTTCAACTTTAGTAAATTACTTATTTTTTTACTTTTTCCCCGTTTGGAACATGTAAAAATTAGTCAATAAGCGTTATCAGAAGGGGCTTCGTATTGTGCCCCAGAAGTGGTAGGTGGTCTTTAAAGGGGATCTCATCCAAAGTTAGCGCCCTCCGATCTGTGCGTCCTTGCGCCGTGAACAAAGCCCCCCCCCCCCCTTTTTTTTTAAATCTTTACGTTCGAAACACGGAAAGCAATCTATAAAAGATTGAAGAAAATGGTTATACTCAATAATGTACCTGTTACAATTAACTTTTATTTATTGCGTCACAGACGTGATAGGTTGTCGGAAAGGGGGATCTTTGCGCCTTCCAGGTTGTACGCCCTTGCGCCCTCGAACCTGTGCGCCTTCGTTTTTTTCCACCTTACTTTCGGAGAGTATGAAACAAGGCAGTTCAGTTGGGGGGGGGGGGGTCTTAATCAATCCAAAGTGAGCGCCCTCCGGCCTATGTATCATTGCACCCTCGAATCTAGTTGACTTGGTGCCTTCCCTCCCCCCTTCTTTTAATTCGAAGCGAATGAAACAATCTGTAAAAATTTGCTGCAGGAGATTATAATTAATAATGTGCTATAATTCACTTTATTTCATTGCCCCCCGCCCGCTCCCAGAGGTGATAGGTAGTCTGGAAGGAGGACCTTTAACCAAAAAAAAAAAAAATCATCTTCACCTGGGCTATGCGTCTTTGCGCCTTCGAACCTGTGCTCCTTTGGTGCTTTTTTTTTTTTTTTAAATTTTTTACTCGAAGCGCGTGAAGTACTTAATAAAAGTTTCAGAACAAGGTTCAAATGAATAGCGTAAAAAATAAACTTTGAATTCATAGCACCTCAAAAGGGATATGTAGTATGGTCTTAAACCAAAGTGAGCCCTCTTATTCTTTTGCGTTTTCCTCTCGCTTTTGTGTGTGTGTGTGTGTGTGTGTGTGTGTGTGTGTGTGTCAGGGTTACCAGATTTAGGGTACTGTAAATACGGGACAGGCTCTTGGGGGGGAGGGGGGCTGTTGAGGGATGAAGTCTAAAGGTTGAATTTTTACAACCTTGACTTTAATATTAAACGTTTCTCACAAATATAAATGAAGAAAAAAATACACAATGATCATATGAATAAAACTTAATTTTCGACCATTGCAGTTATTTTTCGTCATGAATATTAGTGGGAAAAGGTTTAACATTAATTATTGTGAAAATTCGTATTTTCCTGTTATTAACCCCCTTTTTCCTGACACAGGCTCCTCATTTCAAATTTTGCCGGGAAAGGGGGGGGGGGCAAAAGGTAAATTATACCAAAAAAAAAAAGCCAATCCCACTTATGTGTAAATACATTTATTTCCCAAAACCAGGGGAGAGGCTATTGACCACCCGTCCTGATGTCCCGAATGACGGGCCTGTATTGGCGTGAAAGATATTTTAGTCACTTGTACTGATGACTAATGTTTAGTACGTACTCTCTTTTTCAAAAAGCTAGACGTACCAATGGGGAAATTTGAATGCAAAATAATTTTAATGAGCCATTAACAAAAGTTTTGATTATACAATTGCAACAACAACATCTCACTACTTGAACTCACTATAAGAAGTTAACCTAAAACAAATAAAAAAAAATCAATAGTCAAAATCTTCTGGAGAAAAACTGTACAGTTTTCTCAATATTATAGCATGATAATTATTCTTCTATAATGTCGGAAAATTCCTTTTCTTTTTTAAATCATATTTTCTGCTTGATTTTACTGCTGCGATAATTCTTTCTAATTTTTTATGGTCTTTAGGTTGCCATAAAGCTCACTGTAATTAATATTTCTGTCACTCATTGTAAAAATTATGTATTTTCACGTTTTTAAAACGCGTATTTCTTTGCTAAATGGAATAACATTTAGTTACATCTTTTAGCATAAAAGCGAAGCGAAGCAAATTTCAAAAAATTGAAATTGATTTTTTCAAAAAATATAGTGACTAATAGTAACTGAACACATACATTTATTTCATAATTAAAAATTTGAGAAGGGCTTTTTTGTATAATAAGGCATAGTAAAATCATTTACAAGGAGATACCCCACTTTTACAACGGACGTTTGTTGAATTGATTGTCACAAAAATTTCTGCTCTAAATGAATAGAACACTAACATTACTTCAGAACAGGAAAATATTATAATTCAATCAATCTTCTTATCACTCTATTTCACATTTTTTATTTTACTTAATTTTTTTCTGAAAATAATGTTTCGTTTTGTAAAAAGCTGCTTCTAGCCGGAATACGGGACTTTAGCCGTCCCGTATCAAGGTTCCCTGGGACGCGGGACATTATTTCAAAAAACGGGACTGTCCCTTGAAATCCGGGACGTCTGGCAACACTGGGTATGTGTCAAGTCAAAGTGTCAATCTACCTTGACTGAGGCTACGAATTCATGTGTGGTGACGTTGGTTAGAGAAATCGGTTGTCAAAAGATTCTTCAAACAGGTAGTTTTATGATGTTAGAAAGCTGCATGAGTAAGCAATCGATTGTATTGCACTGAAAAACGTGTACTGCGACAAAAATGTTTAGTTTTGCCTAAAATAAAATTAAATAATGATTTACTGAATATTGTGTAGTTGATTGACTGGCTCTTTCCTATTTTCATGAGCATTTTAATAGTAAGCGGATCATCAAAACGGCAGTAAGTAAGTAAAAATACAGCAGATAATACCCTTAAACCGCTGAATCTATATATAAGCACACCATAATTCTTTATAAATCGCACAACTTTTCGAAGGTAAACAATAAATTGAAAAAAACAATTTCTGTATTTTAAGCACAACAGCTAATATGTAACCATTTAGTGCAGGATGAAGCTCTGTTATGAAGCCCATTTATTTGTGAATAATGGTTAAAATTGTATTTTACTTAAATCTATATACGTGTTCCATGGTGGGCATTATAACGATCTTTTATTGTTTTACAAGATCGGTTTTAATACAATGAGGAGGGCTCGCAAATTTTGAAAATTATTTTTGTTTTTCAAACTTCCGAATTCACATGACTTATCTGACTGATGAGAGACAAGTTTGGAAAGTACTAGCAATGGTTTTAGCGGGTTTAATTCATAACAGTTAGGTCAGATTCTTAATTTGTTTAAGAATACAGAATCTAGAATTTTTAAAAGCGTTTGAGACAGAAATCACAAATAAGTAAAGCAATTTTTGTTAAGCACCAGAGGACAAAGAAATTGTAGCTAAAGAAGTAACTTTAATCTTTTAATGAAAAGAAACGCGTTTAAAACAGAGCGAGTATTACTGTGAACAGAAAGTTTTATTTATTGGTGTATTATTTTAAAGGATTTCCGCTTTTTAGCCTAAAATCAGTTTAATAAAGATGATTTTATCTAAATTTTGCTTTTATTATTATTTACGCTTTATTGGAGACCCTGCATGAGAGTAAGTAAACAATTTCCGTAAAACATTTCAGAATGTAACACGCTCGTAAAAAATATAACTTTCATTGAGAAATGAGAGGAATAAACATCGTCATTGTATATTACTATCTGTTTTCTCATTCATTGCACGGTCCACCGTGAAAATAAAAGTTTTGCCAAAAGACGCATGTTCACCAATCAGGCTCAAATAAAAGAAAAAACTGCGTACAATTTCTCGCCAAAGTAAAGGAATAGCTATTTCAAAATTCAAATTGAGACCTTATCGGATTTTTTCAAACACACCTGTCTCCCCCTCCATATGAAATTTCTGAGTATTGAAAAACCTTTGTGAAAAATTTGGCAAAGATCCGACGGAAACTTATTGTTGTTATTTCCCCAATATAATCCTACGAAACTGGCTAACCAGGCAGTATGACTCAAAATTTAAATTAGACCTCTTTGGATTTTTTTTGAGTTCCGATGTTCCGAAAATCTTCAATGTGAATTTCTGAGCAGCTAAGGACTTTAGTACGAAATTCGGTAAAGATCCGGCGCAAACTGAATTTGTATAAGAAGCATACTCACTCACACCCAAATATTCACACCCATGTATTTTGCAGATTTAACTTATAATTTAACTACGGTATACTCCCAATTATCCGCGTAAGTGGGTGGCACGGGTATCGCGGATAACGAAAAAAAGCTAAAAATAAGTGATAAAAAGAAGATAAAATTATGTTTTGCTTAAAATTAATCGTATTGTGCATAAAAAGTATTACAAACAATGAAGATAAGAACAGGATTACACATAACATACCAAACTTAATTTTGCTGTAAAAAAAAACCGAGACCCTTGCGGATAATAATTGCCGCAGAAAATGTGTGTGTGTGGGGAGGGGGGGTGCTATTTTGAAGTGCGCCCTTTGGAGGTTTGGGTTAGCGCCCTCATGGGGGAGCCAGTCCGCCCCTGGGAGGATGAGAGCTGTAGTAAGACAAAAATCTTCGAACACTGCCGAGTGGTCTTCAGTCTTACGAGTAGTCCATTTTTGCTCAATGCTACTCTTGGGCATCATTTAACCCATTAATGCCTAGCGTCCCTTTTTAGGGACGGTCCAAAAAGTGTGTCTGAATTTTCCAAAAATAAACATTTCAACCAAATAATTGTGTTCAATTATTACTTTGGTATTGCTTCAATTCTGTATTAACAAATTGCAGCACATAACCGCTGTAAAGTGTGATCTGTAGCCATTTGATTAGGATCTTTATCAAAAATTACATCGTTCACAATCTCAAGAACAAAAAGCTAAGTTTTTAAAGTTATTAACAAGTAAATCTATCTGTGTTTGATATATGTGCTACTTTGATCGATGTTTTAGTTTACCTTTTTTTGCAATTTTGTAAGTTTTAAATTTTTTTAGGCTTTTATAGCAATTTAAGAACGTTCCTAAAAAGGGACGCTAGGCACCAAAGGCTGCATTGTTTAACCGTTGCTGATTTCTTGCTTAGAATCTATAAGTTATATCGAAAGAAGTTAGTAAATGTTTTAGACTGAAAAACAGATAATAATTGTAATTTTAAAAATCTAATCAAATTAAATTAATTAATATATAAACTTAATTATACAATGTTCTTAAATATTTTCTCATCTTTTTTTTTTTAATTACAAAAAATATTCAAGGTAAATTTTGAAAGAAAGCTATTTCAAAAATGTAGTTCTTTAAAACACTAATTTATTCGTTGTATTTAATTACTTTTCCATTATGCATTTAGGTGTTTATTATTGTTAAGTTTGACTGGTAAAGAAGCCCTAAGCTGTTTCAGAAGCTTAGCATTTCACCTTGATGAAGAATTCAAGGATTTAATACGTGTCTGTTGTTTGGGAATGGGGGGGGGGGGGATTGCAGATTTAATTTCAGAATTCCCTGAGCATGCCAATTTTGATCTCTACTGTGACAATTTTACTTCTCTTGCGCTCCTACGTGATTATTTGTCTCAGAAAGGTTTTGTGCAAGAATCAGATTTAAAAAATGCTCATGAACTAAAGTTACGTTGTTCAAAAAAGAAAAGAGAGGAAGTTTTGTATAAATGTCGATGACAGGTAAAATAATATTACTTTGGTTCGGTGGAATAATAGAAATGTCATAACTATTGCATTGAATCTTCATGGAGAGTTTATCCTATTGTAAAGGCTAAGCGATTGTCCAATAGCGAAAAGAAAGTAATTGAAATTGATGAACCAAATATATATGGTTGCTCAGTACAATCGTTGCATAGGGAAAAAGATCCTATGCATCAAATATCGGGAACTACAGGTTTTTGATCCACTCCAAAAAAATGGTGGTAGCCGCTCTTTATTTTTATTTTAGAAGCTGCTATACAAAATGCATTGAGCTCAAGAGTACCGGATTGAGTTAGGTATTATAGGGCTAGTTGTTATATTGCTTTAAATAAGACTCAGGTATGATGTGTCCATTGAAGTAGAAGAGCTTATCGGAATGCAGCAAACGCAATACGTAGGTTTGCAGAACAAATGCTTTACTGACTTTCATACTCAACAACACCAATATTTCCTTGTTCTCTGAATCTACTTCCCAGATTATGTTAATTGCTGCTTTTATTTCTTCTTATAAATTGTCATTTTCAATATTACATTGTAGGCAGAAAAAAATATTTGGTAAAAAGTATGTACCCTCTGGTGCCTAGCGTCTCTTTTTAGGGACGATTTTTCTGTCTTAAATAAAAAATTTATTTTTTACATGATAATTTTTTAACTATTTTTCCGGTCCATTAAACACTATTTGTAACCAGTATACAAAGTATCGTTGAAAAAAAAAATGTCAGGCATTAATGGGTTAAGTTTGGAAAAATACCAAAACGAAGAACTGGATAAAACAGTCGAAAAACTGAAGAACGGGTTCTATGTCGATAACCTCATTACGAGTGTGAATACTGATGAAGAATTACGTCAACTGATCACACAGTCAAAAGAAATTATGAAAGAAGTTCAGTTTGATTTATGTTGTTGGGCCTATAATGGAATGGAAGAAGAAAATCAAAACATACTAGGCTTAAAATGGAACATACCGAAAGATGAGCTTTCATGCGTGAGTCCGAAAGTTTGTAGTGATCACGGTAAAATAACAAAGAGAAGTTTATTGAGCCTAGTGAACAGTATATACGACACCATAGGTTTCGCTTGTCCTGCTACACTATTGCCTAAAATGTTGTTGCAAGAAACGTGGCGGCGCAAAATTGACTGGGATGAAATTGTTCCTGCAGATATACAAAGAAAATACTTGAAATGGATGATCTTATTAAACAATGTAGTATTCCACGACGATTTTTCCGTGGGAATCCTGATTTAGCTTCTGTACATAATTTTACAGATGCATCTATTTGTGCATTCGCAGCGTGTGCGTTTTTGCGTTGCGAGGATGAAGAGGGAGTATCTGTACAGTTGGTGTCTGCCAAGGCAAGAGTAGTTTCCATGAACTCTCCAACAATTCCACGTCTTGAATTGTTAGCTGCAGCGATTGGAGCTCGATTGTCAAATTCCATTTTAGAAGCTCTCAAGATGCCATTAGAAACGTATTACTGGACAGATTCCATGGTTGTCCTCTGTTGGATTACGCGGAAAGAGCCGTGGAACACTTTTGTCGGAAATAGAGTAAAAGAAATAAGAGTTCTGACGGACATTAAAGCTTGGAGGCATGTGCCAGGCGATATGAACCCTTGTGATTTACCATCCCGATCTTGTAACTGGAGGCAGCTCCTGCAATCAAAGTGGTGGGAGGGACCACACTGGTTAAAACAGCCGCAAGAGCTTTGGCCACAATCAGAAATTCTATATCCTGAAGAAGCTTTGTCAGAGTGCAAGAAAACTATAAGTGCTTCTGTTAACTTCACTATCGATGTTCAGTGATAGACTTTTGTACTTTTCTCAGTATACGAAACTTTTACGTATGACTGCTTGTATCATAAGATTTTCCCTTAACGCAAGTAAGAAATCCCCTAAGATTATCGGTGAACTTACAAACACAGAGCTTGATGTGGCAGAGAAGGCAATTATAAGTTTGATACAACGTGAATGGCCATCTGAAGTGAGAGAAAAATACTCAGAAACAATACAGTTTTTTGAGGATGATGGCATCCTAAGAGTTAAAACTAGACTCATACTAAGTGATAACGATGAGCAATTTCAGAAACCTATAGTACTTCCAGATCATGTTATCGTACGAAGAATGATAGAACACACTCATCAAGTTTTAAAGCAAGGAGGAATGTTAGTGACATTGGCATTTTTACGACAGCGCTTCTGGATCCCTAAGGGTCGAAAGGTGGTACAAGAAGTAATTCGTCAATGTTTTCAGTGTAGAAAGATCTCGACGAAACCTGTGATTCCTGAACCATCCCCTTTGCCTCCAGACCGAATTCACAGAGTAGCAAGTTTCCAGGTCTCAGGAGTTGATCTGGCGGGCCCTGTGTTCCTTCGAAGTGGGCAAAAGGCATGGATTGTTCTGTTCACATCTGCTGTCTACAGGGCGGTCCATTTTGAATTGGTTACATATCTTTCAACTGAAAGTTTTATGCAAGCCTTACGACCCTTTTTTGCACGGAGAGGTCGTTCTTTAATCATGAACTCGGATAACGGCACTAACTTCACAGGAACTGCTCGCGCCCTCAAGGCGATTGATTGGTCTTCAGTTCAAAGTGAATGTGCCATTGAACAAATCCAGTGGCGCTTTAATCCACCTTCCGCACCTTGGTATGGCGGATGGTGGGAGCGAATGGTGCGAGTACTGAAGGAGCTCCTACGGAAAAGTTTGAAAGAGCATGCGTGACTTACGAAGAGATGTTAACTCTCCTCTGTGATTGTGAGAAAACCATCAACAGTAGACCCCTTACGTATTTGTCTGATGACCCGAATGAATTACAACCGTTGACACCGGCACATCTCATTCAAGATCTCCGTGAAGGAGATACAGTGGATTTGTACGTGGTGGATTGTCGCCATCTTCTAAAACGTGTACGATACGTCCAGTCATTAAGACAAAATTTACGGCAACGTTTTCTAAAGTAATATTTGGGAGAGTTGGTGCGGCATCCCAAAGTCCCTTCCAATAGAAGGAAAATATCCCTAGGCGAAATCGTTCTAGTGCAAGCTAATAATTCCAATAGAATAACTTGGCCACTAGCTAGAGTGATCGAGTTATACACAGGAAAGGACTCAGTTCAACGAGAACGAGTTGCTAAGTTACGTACTGCGAGTGGAGAAATTATTCGACCCCTCCAGAGAATATACCCTTTCGAATTGACTTTCGATGAGGCTGCTAAATTTCCAGTCTACTATAAGAATATTACCGAGGATGAGCGGGTGGACAGAAGGAATACGAAACCAGACTTGGTTATTTGTAAAAGCCCCTCTCCAGTTCAGGGCCGTCGCTAGCTGAAAATCTGGGGGGGGGGGGGGGGGTGTTGAGAATTTGGCGACCCTGGGCTCATCATATAGGGGGAGGGGGAGGGCAGTGGCGTATATAGGTTGTTATTTCGGAGGGGGCCCATATAATCAAGCTTACCCCCTCCCCCCAACTTTCTTTTTTTTCGCTATTACTGTAAGACAGGTAGAATATTTCAAATTGAATTAAAATATTGTAATTTTTGGAAAAGATGGAAAATTAAGAAGTTTTAGATTCCCTCCAAAACTTTTTTCGAAATTGAAATTATTTATGCTACCTCCTCTGGGAAACTTACTGAAACTTAAACAATTCTAAACACGCAATTTCAGGCTATCTTTAGTGACGTTAAACGAAATGAGAAGACTTGGGGCATCTCTCCTGAAATATTTTGACACTGAAGCACAACTCAGGATATGAGTTGAAAAATCATCTTCTTTTCTTTTACTCTATCACGAAGCACAACTTCATGATAGAGTAAAAGAAAAGAAGATGAGTTTTTTTTTTTTTTTTGAACAGAAGTCTTATTTAAGTTATCTTTGGGAAGTAAAAGTTCAAAGACCCTCCCCTGAAAGATTTTCGATATATAGATGCGCAATTTCACGTTCTCTTTGTAGACATTAAGAGACAAAAAGTGGTTAGGGATCTGCTTCCGAAAATTTTCAAAATTGAAACCGCAAGCCATCTTAGCTTTAGACCATCTTTGGTAGTAACGTTAGCAAAGACACTCTCCCGAAATGTTTCGAAATTAATGTTTTAAAAACGTTTTTATTTAGGTTATCTTTAATACCGTCGAGAAAAGGCAGGATTCGGGCGCTGTGCCCCGAAATTTTGCGGCATTGAAGCTTCAAAAATGCCATTTTAAGCTCTATTTTTTTTAACTGAAGGTTCAAAATTTTACTTTTAGCAGAGGTGCTCATTACCCCCAAAAGCAAAAACTTATCATCCAAGAATTCCACGAAGATCCCTCTAAAAACGAGCCCACGTGTGGCTCTAGAGTCATACGTGAAAGAAAAAGAAAATAAAAACTTTTGAAAACGCCCCTTAAAAATAATTCAATAGCGCCGCTTACGCCATGATTCTTGAGAGGAACAACTGCTTTTAGGCTTTGTCTGACAACATTTAGGATAATAAAATAATTTAGGGACTCTTCCGGAAATTTTTGCACATAGAGACTGTAATTCGGGAGCTCTTTCTTTTCTAAAAACACATTTTAGAGCTAAAGACTATAGAAAAGTAAGGGGGATATCAACTACCGTTAACTGTTTGAATTTTAAATCTCTAAAATACCATTTGAGGCAATGTTTGACCAAGGTATTGAAGACGAAGCGGGAAAAGAACTCTCTTCCGAAAATGTTTGAATATTAAAGTCTTGAAACTGCAATTAAATTACACGTTGTAAATGCGAAATTTTAAGATCTCTTTGGACTCTTTAAGGGGGGTCATGAGCCTTGTTTGAATTCATGCTTAGCCCATTAACCGCCGAAACTCGAAATCATTTTTTGTTTTTGATAAAAATCATAAAAGTTGTTATTTTCAGCCCATACAATACTATTATGCTGCAAAAAGAGCAAAATTTCACTTACATTTAGAAATATAGGGTGTTGCGTTGACGCAACGTCAGCAGAAAAGGGGTACGGATGCGAAGTAGTTTTATTTGATACAATTCAGCAGTTTCAATGCGTTTTAGCCAGGTAAAATTTGTATGAGCTTTGATATGGTTTTGAAACGTGCAGAAAACTTTAGAAGAAAGTGAAACTAATTGTTAAAAAATCATATAATTTTGTTTAATAAATTTTAAATTTAACAAAAACTAGATTATCCAAGGTCATATATAATAAACTTCCTTGCAATCGGGCAATATCACAAGCATTGCAACGATAAACAGTTTGACAATGGCAATGGGACCGTAGTCAGCGCGATCAGGAAGGCGTCGGACTCGTAACCGGAGGTTCCCGGGTTTGATCCTAGCCGATCAAAGATCCATCGTCGTTACTAATGGTCGCTGGGCGACTTAAAATAAGGGTCATGGTCACAAAGTCCTCCAAGTGAAACGATACCTCTGGCGGTACTAGACCAGGGGTTTGCTCGGCCCATGGTCTGGTTCAAAAGAACAGAGCGCTCGGAGCTAAATCGAACTTCCAACTTAATGGTGCTCGTAAAAACGGAAACCGTTCTTTTTCCAACTTGAATCGGGTAGATCTGTCTCTGGCTCGGGTACCCGAGTGGTTTCAGAAACAAGAACGCAGTGGCAATACTTACACCGTAGCCTTTTGTTATTTCTAAATATTGCTGTAAAATGCCCCCGAGGTACTGGCATTGGTAAACTGAATTTGCTTGGCCGTCCTGTAGCTGAACTTTTCGTCTGTGTATATTTATTAAAGTGGGGGCGGGGGTGCTGTAAAGCACAAAGTGCAACCTCTCTTCTAAAATCCAACAGTGACTTTCTATGTTTCCTTCTTCAGCCTTAAAATTTAGCCTTGAAAGTGTCCAAGCATTTGTTTGTGCAACATCGAAAAATCACTTTTTCTCTCGGTCTATAATTCTATAATTTGAAACTTGACTATCGCACAAATCAACATTACTAATTTTCATGTTACATTGCTCAATGATACAAGGCTGAAGAACAGAAACCTTTTTCTTCTGAATTCTAGAGTAGCGAGAAACGTTCTTTACACGCTCAACGTTACCGTAAGTAGAACCTCGAATCATCAGCAACAGGTTTTTATTTATTTTTATTCTTTTTTTTTTTTTCAAAAATCTGTTCTAATGCTTCTTTAACTATGATATCGTGTTCTGGTCATTTCAAAACGCGAAGACGAAAAAAAAAAAAGCTTGCAGAGTCAAAACGCACAGAATAAAAATGAAATCGATGCTTTCGGAAAAGCAGTTGAAGACAGAGAGTCTGACTACCCCTTTTCCGCTGACGATGCGCTCGCGCAACACCTGCTTTTGCTTTCCTTCCCTTCCCCACGGAATCAGTTTCTGAGTGGAATTTTTTTATAAAAGTGACCTTGACTAAGAGTATTTCACATATAAACCCAAACTTTTTTTCATTTCTAACTTTTGTGATTGAAAAATAGATCACAAATTTGAGCAAAAAAAAACTATGTTAGAACCACAATTTTTATTACATATAATAAAAAATGTTTGAGTCAATTTTTTTACGAAACATTTTTCTGTCGTTGTTCTTAAACCTAAACCTGAAATCGATACAAAAATTAGTTAAATAGCGAATTTTTTATGAATTTTTATAATGACCGTTGCGTCAACGCAACACCAGCGGGTAATGGGTTAGCGGATATACGGCCCTCGACTTCCTACCCTAAACCTGCCACTGAGAGGCACTCTATTCTTTAATTTCACCACTGGTAAAGAGATTGAAAATTACGTGCCTCTTCTAGTTCGGCCGGCTTGGACTTCAACCTCTTTCCAATTTGTTTTTTTTTTTTTTTTTTTTTTTTTTTTGTTTTTGTCCAGCTGAAAGCTTGGAAATTATTTGTAAAAAAACTAAAACCGAAAATTATTGCACTTTATTTTAAATTTCTTGCCGGGGAGGAATGATTACACTTTATTTTAAATTTATTGAGTGTAGCGTTATTTTAAAGACTCTTATTTCCTGATTGACTAGAAAAAAATTGAGAATGAGAAGAAAGAGAGAAAATTAATTTGCTGACTAATAATCTACATCTGTTGAATATTTTTCATTTCAAGATTTCTATTTAAAATGATTAGGATTTGTTCTATGCATTTTCTAATTGAAATATCTTCATTTTCCCAAGACACGTTCTTTTTTCCCTTGAGTTAAACGCAACTGCTCCCTGACCCTCTTGGATTGCACCACTGCCTGGTACCATCTAACGAATTATTATGAGCAATAATTATTTATTTATATATTTCAAGCTAAAAGTATGTAAATAATTTAAGAACAAACTTAAACCGAATAATAATAACTACCTTTATTTTTAAAAAAAATTCGAATTTTTTTTCGGATGGAGGGTATAGGAGGGAAAGGCCCTCTGGGGCCTTCCCTTCTATACACCTTTGAAAACAATGTTAATAGAGAGTGCTTTTTTCTTAAGGTTTTTTTTTTTTCTTTTTTTTTTTTTTTTTTTGAGCAAACACGAACCGAACGTTGAGAATAAAATTTCCTTTTAATAATAAAATAAAATCGGTGGCCCCTTTCTTTAGAAAAGTGGGGGGGTGTAGCACCCCCCCCCCCCCCCACACACACACACACCCTCTTGCCGACGGCCCTGCTCCAGTTCCAGTGATAGTTCAGAAGACTAGATGTGGACGAAACGTGAAGGCTCCAACTAGACTGAACTATTGAAAGTGATTAAGATTTGTGTTGCACAATCATGCAACACAAAGGTGGGAGTATGTTGTAACTCCAGTTAAGCCACTTCCTAAAAACTATGACGTCAAACCATTTAGGGGATATTGTGAAAATGAATCTGGCAACAGATAAGAATCGGGTGAACTGTTTTTCGTTCTTTCGATTACGGAGACGTGGAAAATAAGTGGATGAAAACAATCACGAAAATATTGGCTATAAGATTAAGTGTTAAGTGTCCTTTCAAATATTAATAAATGTTTTTATTATAAAATAATAATCCCGGCTCCAGTTTGTACATGGCCTTGCTTTTTGACGCCAACAGGAAGAAGTCGCCAATTGGGGGATCGTATCGCATTATTTCCCCGTTTTGAGAGGAAATACTGTACTAAGTAATTTGAAATCACTAAAAGACATAGCCAAAGAATTCTGTATTTAAAACATTGCTATTGCATATTTCACTCTTTCTATCTTTTAACTCTTGATTTGGATGTAGTAAACAATAAATTCAGCATGAATAGCAATTTTATTTGAGAATCTGATCAGCTAACTAGCCCTTCTCAATAATTTTCTGTTCAGTAAAAAGCCCTAAAACAACCGTCAAATTAAGGAATGTTTACATTATTCTACTAAAATGAAACATATAAAAAAATAAACTGTTGTTTTAAAATAGATTCGTAAATAATGTTTAATAGTTTCACATCCAGGATTTTTCTTGGGAGGGGGAGGGATGTGAACACGGTCAGATGAGAGTATATGTTATGAAAAAGCATAGGGGCAATTTCATGAGTAATTAACTGACTTATTTTTTCAAAGCAAAACAGTAAGTATTCAACGCAAAAATTTACTTTGTGAAAACGATCTTTTCCCCTGGATTATTGCATTTTTTAAGCAGAATTTAATGGTACAATTGAATTTTCTAACTGCATTTTGGACGATTTTTGAAATTTGTTAAAAACACGGTAACGGATGAACCTTGTAAAAAGTAGAATGGTCCTCAACCATGCTTTTAAATTAATTTTTAAAATTATCCAAAATGTATTTTAAGAATTCAACTATACCATTAACTTCAGCTTATAAAATAATATAATCCAGGGGAAAATATCACTTTTACAATGAACACTCTGCAATTAATATTACAAAATGCGTGCTATTTTACTTACAAAATATCAATCAGTTACCCGTGGAATTGCCCATAGAATACCCTGACTGAGTGAGAAATGCAAATTTTCCTGCCCGGGAAACTTTCAGAAAAAAGGCCTCTGTATTTGCCTTGTGAGCCCCTTTATGTAATTAAGATGTTTGCTAGTTTATTCAACAACAGGCACGGGGAAGCCTAGAAGTTAGGACAATAGACTTGGGATTGAAGAATTTCGGGTTCAATCATCGGGGCTACTAACATCCACATAGTATACATGCATCAAATGTGTACTCCGGAGATTCATGTGTGTCGATGATTGAGCAGTTACTACAGGGATAGAAGACTTGAAAACGCATGAGGTATGATGATAAAATAACTGTACGTCAAATAGGCTGCAAAGAAAAAAGATTTTTCTACAACTGAACTCAAATGCCGTTGAGAAAACATAATACAATTTCTATGTACAAATGTTGCGAACTTGGGTTAATTCTATGAATTAAACGTGCACGTAGTATTATTAGGAAAAATGGAAACTACATAATATTAATATAAAAATTCACTGAATTTGCAATCTAGAACTATACAAACTATCACTAAAAAACATTTGAATTGAGTACTAACCATGGTAAACTGAACAACGTCATAAATACCTTAACATGCAAGAAAATACGCAAATATAAAAATTGTAAAAATAAAGCGTGCACCCAAATCAACTCAGCTGCTGCTAATCTTAGAACACGTAGTTGTAATGCTTCATTAAACATACAGAGTTCGAATATGAATTATATATATTTTTTTAACTTTGAAAAAGCCTACTTCCCACCCCACGGACAGTGACAAGTTATCCTTACTACTTAATACACGTAAATAGATACATCCATTTAATGAGACTCGACACTAAAAGAAATGTCGTCGTGGCTTGTCTCTAATTGCTACACCCCTCTGTTTTCTCAACTAATATTCTGAGAACTTTAAGCCGACAAATTTTTGTGCAACACGTTTCTAATGCCAAATCTATTTTCAACACCTTAGTGCACAAAAATATCCAAGACAAAATCTATTTATAAACAATCTTCACTTATTCAAAATACAGGCAGGCAGGTTTGACACTGTTTATGATGTTTAACATAGAAAAGGATGCTAAGTTCGTTTTTTGCCTTGAAAGCGGCGATCTTTACGAAAGCATAAATTTTATCATACCTTATTCGAAGCCACTATCTTTCACCATGACGAATAGCAGAAGATAGGTAATAGATTTTGCAACGTGAAAGCTTTGGGAAAAGTTCTCGAGTCTAGGTTCTGTTTGTTTCGGAATATTTATTGACAGCGGTGTTGACTAGGGTTTTTTTTAACGAAAAAACAAGTCATGGTTGAATTTCATAGCACGTAGAAAACATACGATACATTTTTTTAAAAAGACGGTATTTAAGTTTACTTTAACATTATGAACGGCAATTTTATATCCTCAAACTTTGTTTTTACTCATAATACTAATGAAAACATTTAATTTTCCCTATACAATTATTATCTGCCATCATAAGAAAGCCCTACCACTAGGGAAAAAATCAAGGAAAGAGCTAAAAGATATAAATTTATAACCTTCATAAATGCTATTATGTTTTTAAAAGTATATATTAGCTCATAAGTAGAATTGTGCAGAAAAAAAAATTATATTTCTTTCATACCTATAGCTTTGAAAAAACAACAAAAAATCTGTAAAAATGAATTGCAGCAAAATTTTGATTTATAGCCTTTCAAATTACGACAGTAGTAATATACAAATATACAGGACTTTCTCGAGAAGATGACACGAATTTAAGATGTTGATGACTCAAAAGCCATTCCGAAACACATTATAATAGGCGGGGGAGGCAGTTTCATCACGCGGTAGAGCGCGTTTTGCGGTAATTCAGCATCAAAGAAGTCTTTCCTTGAGTATAGTGTGACTCTGGTAAACTGATATTTGATCTTGGACCAACTCATTTTTAGCAAATTCATTGCAAACACGTGTTATGGATCTTCAAGATACCCCCTTTTCCGTGAAGAAAGTGTGAGCTTTGGAAAGTAAATCATAGAGGAACTGGTCTAAAAATGGGCTACCACTTTACTTTAGTACCTATTTGTTTACTTGTTCTCCCAAAAAAGATAATTTTAAAGTCAGTAACTTTTAAAGGCATTACTAATGGTGATATTAGAGTTAAAAAAGCAGAACACCAGTTTTTTTTTTTTTTTTTTTTTTTTCTGAAACGAAAATATATCATCACAAAAAGGTAAAATCACGCTTTTTCAAGAGGTGGTCCAAATACGAGCTACTTGTGTATAAAATAATTTATCTCGTAATAAATAAAAAAAGAATGAAATGTTTACTAAAATCTTTATTGGTTATTTTATTCCCCTTTCCTGGGTGATTTGGCCATGTTGGTTCTTGGAAAAATCACATAAGGAGTAATAAAAATCTCTGTGAAGCACTCATGAAAACTATAGCTATGATGTGCAGATGTCAAAGCAACCGCTTATTTCTTTCTTTTTTTCGTTTCCTAGAATGGTTAAAAGATAATTATTCTAAATTCATGTTTTGTGATTGATGAACACTCTTTCTGGGGGAAACTTAAATTGGTCATAGAGTTCTTCCGAAATATTAAAGAGGGCTTCAACATTTTCTTTCTTTAAGCCAAGAGTATAAGTCAAAAAGTGGTTGGTTTCACATAGTTTTCATTGGGACTCAACGACTTCCGTATCTTTTCGTACTCCTAGAAAAGTAGAAATACCCAAAGGTCCTTTACTGCGTTCGCAAACTGCGTTGATGACTTTCTGTATGTCATCTAGATTAAATTTCAACCTCGCTTTTTTTAAATAATTTTATTTGTCTTCTGGTTCTAATTAGCCAAAGAGCACAAAAAGAGAAAGAGTTAGCCAGCTCTCCTTCTTTCTTTGTACCTTATTAAAACCTACTAAAGAATTAACATAATTATAATTATCAAGAATAAAATGTATGGTCTAAGGTCTAAAAACGGGCTACCATGTTTGGCCCAAAAACTTGCTAGCCTGTTTATTAGTCTAACTATGGTAGCTCGACTTTAAACCACCCATAGTGCTTCAAGTAGATGTTGTCTACAGTCAATACTAAACAAACCAGTAGTTCAAAACAAATGCCCAACAAGAAGTTCATGTCATCTACTTTGTTGTCAGGTAGAAGCCATTTACTTTACTGTATAATTTTGAAAAGGCTTTATTGTACAACTTTGTTCAGCTTTCAAAAGTTTTCAATTTGTCAAAACTAGGTTTTACCAATAAAACAGTTCGCACCAAAGCACATTTGAGTCAACAGCCAAGGCCATTTGCTCATCACTACTATATTGTTCTTCTATTGGGTTCCATCTTGGCAACAGGTAGCCCGTTTATAGAACCAAGTCCGTTTTTTGAACACTTGCTGCACGAGAGAAGGAACGAGGTAGAAAAGGAGACAGTACAAATAGCAAAAATTGGGATGTAAAAAGGTGTTCCTTAAAATTCCAAAACAGATATCTGCAATCAAGTGTTTTATGAACATTATATTTTATGATGTTACGTTGTTTCACAGTTTATTCGTTTCTAGTTGTAACAAATTCTTTCACAGGCGAAACGTCAATAAATGTTATCGGAGTGATTCTCTTCGGGGTGACTGACCCGACCAAAACCGACTCTCCTCACTACTTTTTTAATAAATAGAATCGTTTAAGCGTCAGAGGATCGCAAGTCAACTAATAGGAGACAAATAGTAATGTATTGAAACATTGATGTTTGGATACAATCGTTTAGTCTCTCCTTTCTACTGTTGTTATCGTGTCATAGTTAAGAGCAAGAATCTGAGAAACTGTCACGCCTAGCATTATGAGGTGATTCATGACCTCTCAGATTTTCTCCCAAAAATTACCAAATGTTTATTATCTTATTGAAAGACCAAATCCAGAATGTTTTGCTCTAAAGTTGAGTTGTTTAGTTTTTATGGATCCCTAAAGATGAAGGTGCGGCATCAAAAATTAAGCGGATTTTCAAGACATGGAAGTTGCAGTGAGCCAAAACTCTTACCAGGAACTGTTTAACTCCAATTTTCTTTTTGTATATGGAATATAGAAGGTTTAAACTTTACAAAATGAATGTTAAATTTGTGGTAAGTTGTTGCCTTAAGGTCAGTGAAGGCCCTCAAAACAAGGCATTTTTGACGTTTTTTAGCGTTTTTGAGGTCTAAAAACAGCTTGTACATTTCAGTTGGCACGGCAAAAGTAGTGTCGTTTGAAAGACCAGTGTAAGCACTTTAAAATAATGTATAAATAACCGAGGAAAGTTCAACGTGCTTTTAGTTGCGTAAGGCTGAAATATGAAAAATGTCATATTTTACCGATATTCAAACGGTCATAACTTCCTCTGACAACAACATATTGGAATATTTTTTTTTGCCAATGTCATACTCTATTCTTTGTCTTAACAGAACAGTTGAGACCTTTGAGGCTAAATGTAAAAAATTTTTTTACAAAAAATGTACAGGAAAAAATAAATTTTTTGTCAAAAATTTTTTCACATTTCGCCTCAAAGGACTCAACTGTTGTGTTAAGACAAAGAATAGGGTATGACATTGGTAAAACATTTCTTCCAATATGTTGTTGGCAGAGGAAGTTATGACCGTTTGAATATCGGTAAAATATGACATTTTTCATATTTCGGCTTTACGCAACTAAAAGCACTTTGAACTTTCCTTGGTTATTGATTCATTATTTTAAAGTGCTTATACTAGTCTTTCAAACGACACTACTTTTGCCCTGCCAACTGAAATGTATAAGCTGTTTTTGGACCTTAAAAACGCTAAAAAACGTCAAAAAGGCCTTGTTTTGAGGGCCTTCACTGACCTTACGGCAACAACTTACCACACATTTAACATTCATTTTGTAAAGTTTCAACCTTCTATATTCCATATACAAAAAGAAAATTGGAGTTAAACAGTTCCTGGTAAGAGTTTTGGCTCACGGCAACTTCCATGTCTTGAAAATCCGCTTAATTTTTGATGCCGCACCTTCATCTTTAGGGATCCATAAAAACTAAACAACTCAACTTTAGAGCAAAA
This sequence comes from Uloborus plumipes, assembly GCA_038373865.1. NCBI lineage: Eukaryota > Metazoa > Arthropoda > Arachnida > Araneae > Uloboridae > Uloborus > Uloborus plumipes. The sequence goes on along the minus strand of JAXGGA010000085.1, from coordinate 267,433 downwards.
CATTCTGGATTTGATCTTTCATTAAGATAATAAACATTTGGTAATTTTTGGGAGAAAATCTCAGAGGTCATGAATCACAGGCATGACACTCTCTCAGACTCTTGCTCTTAATGATTACTGTGACGTGAGGGGTACCATTGATCCTAAAGGTTGGGGTTCACATATCAGACAACACTAGGAAGATTTTCAGCATAAGGAGAGGAAGAAACACTCAGGGTACCGGCGAGAATCGAACCCTCAACCTCCGGCTCTCGAAGCGGAGCTTTTATATCAGAGCCACGGAAGCCCCCCCCCCCCCCCCCTCCTTTCTGTAAACACATTGGATACACTGAAACAAAAAGACTTCTTTTAAGCAATACTCGATTGCCCGGAAAAAAATGCTTGGATTCGGTTTGCATTACATTATAACTTGGCTTTCATATTAATTCAGTGCACGACGACATTGCTGCACACTAGGGTATGTCGAAAAAATCTATTTTTTTTTTCCAAATCATGTTTCCTCTCAAAAGTTGTAGTTAGTATACTTAATTGAGGGAAAATAACAAAAAAAAAACTAAGTTGACATTTTCAGTTCGCGTATGAGGCTGAAAAGTTGGAAAAATTTTCAAAAAATAATAAAATTAGTTTTTTTTTTTTTTTTTTGTGTTTTTGTAATGCAACAGCCAAAAATTGTTAGTATAGTATTTAAAATACTTTTAAAACGTAAATATGTCATGTATGTATTATTGTATACTAAACACTTAAATTTCGAATTTTTAGGCTATTTTAACTTAGTTTAAAGGGGATACGCGATCTTATGTGAAAGCTGCAAAATATTTTTTAGGTTCAAACTACGCTATATACCAAATATTTATGGCTGTTGCATTATAAAAATTACAACAAAAAAAAATTAATTTTACTATTGTTTTAAAATTTTCAATTTTGAACATTTTTTGAAACTTTCAGCCTTATGCGCGAGCTGAATATGTCAACTTGGAAGTTTTTCCTTTATTTTTCCCCAATTGAGAATACCGAACTACAACTTGGAAGAATTAACGCGATTCCAAAATTTAAAAAAATAGATTTTCTTTTTGACCCACCCTATTGCACATTCAGATAGAACATGCACAGCTATTCAAATCACATCTAAATTCTTTTCCGTCGATTTACACATGCAATAAAATTCTGTCATTGTTTGCAGTGAAATTATTTTTCGAAAACGCGATTTATTTCAATTTTTAAAAATTATTCATTGTATGTTTGATGCATTTTATTTTCTGACTCGCGTTATTTTTCTTTTTAAGCAGCTGGGAAAGACAAACGAAACCACTCGTGATCCCGATTTTACATTTCGATCAAAATAGCTTACTAACTCTGTGTTTATCCGAAAAATTGTTGGTGACTGCTACAATCCTAAAGTATGCGAATCTAATCCAAAAGCATTGAAATCTTTCTTTCCCCTTTCCGCTGGGCGATCTTGAATCTAATCGCTTACAAAAACGATTGATAGAATTTGAACGAGAACAGTGCTGTGATGTCGATGGTTTAGAAAAAGAAGCATTTTGATTTGAAGAAAAACCATTTTACCTTTGAGAGTTTTCTTAGCAGATTCAATTGTCAATGATATTTCACCAAATACTTTAAATGTCATTTTGCCTTGAAACTTTTATTTTTGCTTGGGTTATCACTTAGAACACGAAGAAACTGAGCTCTTAAAATCAATGTGTATATATATATATATATATATATATATATTAGGTGTTTATATATTATTTATTATATATATACTAATAAATCTCTTCGGCAGAATCGATAATTTTTTCACCCAAACAACTACGTTTTGGCAACGGTTTCCTTTCAACTCTGATGATATGCTGTACTTAAACCCGATTTGCGGGAGGTGTTGCATGGAAGCGAGCTCTGCGAACCGCATCGACTTGGTACGGAAAAGGATCGAGTAAAAGGAATATGAATAATGGTGTTGCTTCTTTTTTCTATTACTGGGTAAGTGATCTGTCTTTCTTTTATTTGCAGGTCAGAGCGGGGGGGTTGGTTGTTTTCATGAGTTGGCAGTAGTATTTCATTTTTTCGTCCTTTTGGGCTTCTCAAAACTTAACATCCTTTCTCGATATGCTAACTCGCGTGCAGCTGACCTCTTCAGAAACCTGCAAATTATTATTTTCACCAACTGCTCCCGCTCTCCGTAGACGAAGCAGTAACTTGCCCAGATATTTTTGAAATTCTAGTTGTTTATGAAAAATTGTCGTATTGCATTTTGAATCTATAACGCTTTTTCAAAACTTTTTCTAGACGTTTTTCAAATATTTTCTAATTGTTGTTATTTACACTGACTTCGTGCGCGCCCGAGGGCGGACTTCATACCTAATATTTAGAATGCATTTAATGCTCTAGCTGCAATTATACTCTGATTGAATGTAGAACATCTTATTTTCACATTTTACCCATATATATATATATATATATATATATATATATATATATATATATATATATATTATATATATATATATAATATATATATATATTATATATATATATATAATATATATATATATATATTATATATATATTATATATATATATATATATATATATATATATATATATATATATATATATATATATATACAGGGTGTCCACTCCAATCGTGGACCAATAGCTAATTCCTAAACCGTTAGAGATAAGCATATAGTTTATTTAGGAGAAAATCTCCAAATTATAAAAGGAATTTTGGGTCTATTCAATGTTTTTCAAAAAATCAAATTTTGAAAGAGTTACGAAATTTAAATTTTTATACAGCCCCCCAGTCCTATCAATCATATTTAGTAAAACATTCTTGACACTGTAACGTTTAAAACTAAAAAAAAATCACTGCTCTACGACAAAAATTGACCGAGTTATGACGTTTTGAAAAATCAAGATTTTGCATTATTTCATGACGTCATCGAGAGGTCGCTTAAGGAACCGTATGCGAAATCTTTCAAAATCTTGATTTTTCAAAACGTCATAACTCGGTCAATTTTTGTCGTAGAGCAGTGATTTTTTTTTAGTTTTAAACGTTACAGTGCCAAGAATGTTTTACTAAATATGATTGATAGGACTAGGGGGCTGTATAAAAATTTAAATTTCGTAACTCTTTCAAAATTTGATTTTTTGAAAAACATTGAATAGACCCAAAATTCCTTTCGTAATTTGGAGATTTTTTCCTAAATAAACTATATGCTTATCTCTAACGGTTTAGAAATTAGCTATTGGTCCACGATTGGAGTGGACACTCTGTATATATATATATATATATATATATATATATATATATATATATATTATAAATATAAATATTGCGGTACAAACTTTTTTTTTTTGGTTTCCGATGAAAAAAAACTTTTTTAATCAATGGTAATTAGCAGTAACTGCATTTTTCGTTACTTTGGGCAGGTAAACGGCAGTATCTGTATGTCTGCAGGATGAACATAATATGAATCGCTGTGCAAAACTTGCATCAAGCCGCGAAACCGTTTTCCTTTGTACCTAAACTGAGCGAAAGTAGGGGTGCCCTAATGGGAGGTCACGGGAGGTCATTGGTTGCATTTGAATGTTCCCAAGGGGGTGTTTTATTAATTTTTGGGGTGAATCAGTGTTAATATCAATGCAGACTTAAGTGATATTAATTGGCGCTACCACTTGGCGATATATCGCCAAGCTTTTGATCGCCAAGTGCTTGTCACCGGCTTGGTGACATATCGCCAAATTGGCGACAAATTTGTCGAAAAAAATTATTTTATGAGTTTGAGTTCAATTTAGCGCTATTGGCGGTATTTTGCGAAAAATCCACTGAATAATGCTAAAATCGGCGATATTTAGAAAATGAATCATTGTAAATCATTTCTTGCATTGTTTCGTGGCAAATTTGGGGTGTAAATGCTTGAATTGTTATCCTGCTCACTCCAAGTACTATTTTAAAACTTAAGGCATCTCTAAGAAATTTACACGTAAAAGGAAATAGTGTGGGGTCCATACCAGATTTTTTCTTTCAAATAAAGTTTCTCTCCACTAGCAGACGATATTTTTCACGATTTCATAGATACACAAGCAAAACTTGGCAGGCGACAAACAAAAATGCAGCAATGAAATAATTTTATTTACATTGTTTTGTTTTCTTTTAAGTTGCTTTCATACTAACAGACGATAGTTTTGCAGTTTAATAGCAAGCTGTTGCATTTTTAATAGTATTATGAAAAGAATCGTCAGCACAACAAGCATTTCAAACCCTCTTTTTTTCAAAGGGATTTCTTGATTTGATGCAAAGTACAAACCATTAACTGATTTGTAGTAATTCTTAAAAATCTGTTGTGAACACCACACTACTTCCTTTTACATTTAAATTCCATAATAAATGTCTCAAGTGTTAAAATAGTGCATTAGAGTGAGCAAGATAACAATTCAAACATTATCACCCCCAGTTTGTCAAGAACTAAGGCAAAATAATGTTTTACAATGATTTATTTTCTCAATATCGTCGATTTTAACATGATTCCGTGAATTTTTCGCAAAATGTGCCCAATAGCGCCAAACTGAATCCAAATTTTTAAAAAAATCATTTTTTCCCCAAATTTGTCGCCAACTTGGCGGCAAACACTTTGGCGACCAAAAGTATGGCGATATATCGCCAAGTGGTTGCACCAAATCATATCACTCACTCTGCATTGAAATTACCATTGATTTACCCCAAAAAGGGGTAAAAGACCCCTTTGGGAACATTCGAATGCAACCACAAGGGGAGGTGCACAACTAGACCCCCTCAGAGTCTGCATACTTAACTAGAAGCTTCTACGGCATGCAGTTTTTGAGTTATGCGACATACATACGCACATACATACGTACATACATACGTCACTAGAAATCTCGTCGTAATTAACTGGGGCATGGTCGAAAAGGATATTTCGGCTGTTTATATGTTGGTAGGCAGGGCCGCCGTTTGGGGGGGGGGGGAATACTGGACCTCTAGTACCGGGGCCCGGAGCTTTAGGGGGCCCATAAGGTCATGAACATGTTTTTCCAGTAATAGTCAATAATTTCATCAAAAAAAATCTCTCTTTTCATTGCCGATTCTCAATATGAAACAGTACAAACACTAATGAATGAAACACGTTTGCGCAAAGGAAAACCACTTTTTAAAATCATCTGGCGATACAAATAACGTGAAAATAAATCAGATGCCCACTTTCGTAACTAAAAATAAGTTTCCCCCAAAAAAAATTTTTTTCTCCTTTTTTTTTTACAATTGCAAATGTGCTAAAACGATGGCGTGAAAATATGCAATTGGGGGGGTGGTGCATGGGGGGCCCGGCAATAAAATTGGTACCGGGCCCCATCGCTGGTAGCGGCGGCCCTGTTGGTAGGTACATATGCACGTGCTGATAGGTCGAAAAAAACTACTCAACATTCATTCGGGGGTGAGCAAAATCCAAAATTTAGACCGAAATTTGAGTGAAATTTTTTTCTTGATCACAATACTTCCTTTACTAAGTAAAAGGAAGCAAAAATGGCTGAAGAATCTTCAAGTTTTGCTTCATATTTTGCATACTACAATACAGTTTCATTATATTTTTTAATTATATTTCGCGTTCGTTTATGTTAAATCTATATCAAGTGGATACACGGTATTTATGTATATTTTTAAATGAAACATATCATTCACTATGCAATAATATATTTCGTAATAACATATCTACTCCGCATACTGTCGAATATGTAAATACTGGGCATTTAGTAGCATACTGTGCAGTTACTACCGACTGCCAGTCAATTCCGTATGACAATCACAAATGAAAAGGCAGGTAAACGGCAATGTCTGCTTTACCGCTTTCTGCGCTTGCGAAATCAAAATTAAATCGATTACCCCAAAAATATATCGATATAAACACAAAGTATCGCCTATGTTTAAAGTTCAGTGTTTTATTGATTTTTGTGGGAAATCAAAATCGCGTTTCTTCAAATATCTCGAAAACTCATTTTTGCAGATACTGCCGTTTACCTGCCCACGGCAGTATACAAGTCTTAATGTGTGTTACTTGTTGTAGCTAACTTATATATATATATATATATATATATATATATATATATATATTTTTTTTTTTTTTTTTTTTTTTGAAAATTCGGGCATAATTGATTTGGATTTCAATGTCGTTCTTATGTAGCCATCTCTTGATTTAAGTCCATACTTTGAGTGAAGCTTCCGTTACCAGATTCACATATCTACTCAACGGCTTGGGCAATAATTTCATGTCCCAGTCGATAATAGTGCTTGTTGTAATAAAATATGCAATGTCTTTGTTGGGCACTTCTTGTAAAAAAGGAGGAAAAGATAACTTTGTCGTACTCCAATTGATAATCTCTGTTCGAAATTCAGGGATGGAACGACGAAGTTTCTAATGCTTCTGCCTTTAGAAATAGACTTCTAAAACGTTTTTAAACACTAGTTCTATAGTATCTAGTATTTCTATGAAAGGAGGCACTATGTACCTCCTTTCGTAGAACACAATTGATATTAATAAAGTTTCGGAATGCACAAAGAATGAGTTTCTTTCAATGGCCGGGTAAACAACTTGTTTCAGATTGTCAGATAAGTATCGATAGGTTTGAATTGTTCTGTAAAGAAGAATAGGACCGTCTGTGAATTTTTGCAGGTCTTTATTTCAAACAAGACTGGCATGTAACATTTCAAGATAAAAGTAACAATCTCTATTAACGCACCTGTTGAGATCGATACTGACATACAGTCTTAGCATTATATTTGCACAAGTGGATCTGGAATGTGAGAGTGGCCTGGGGTCACGATTTGACAAATCATTCGGACAATAGAAACTTTTTATTGCTTGAGATATATCTAAAAGATACCTTTGATCCTTGCTCAAACTGCTGCTGAACCTTGCTGCTGACCCTTTCAGTTTACTTCTGGAATTGTACAGTCAATTACTTGAAAATCTAATACGGAGTTTTTCACAACCTCTGAGATGTTCCCCTATTGGTCCAGAAAACAAATTTGGGTCGGTTGTTCCTCCATCCATATGCCGAAAAAGATGACGAAAAGGCAAGTCAATGAAATGGAAAAAACAAATAGCCCACTGCAATGGTCATCCAATATAAACTTCTAACTGATGAATCCCTACACTTTTCCATCCAGTATTAATTTTACCATCACAACCTATGATGTCCAAATCATCCAGTGAAACTCTTTGTTCATTTAGATATGAAACAATACTATTCACAATGTTTTTGACTGATCCAGAGTTTGGAAATACGTGACCAATAGGGTGGAGCGAAAAAAACAGTTTTATTATTATTAATTGTTATTGTTTTATTGTTATCAATTGGAGCGCAACAAAGTTATCTTCTCCACCTTTTCTTGGAAAAGCGTCCAACATAGACATTGAATATTTTATTACAACAGGCAAGGCACTATTCCCGACTGGAGCATAAAATTATTCCCCTGCCATAAGCAAGCCATCGAAAGATGTGTGAAGCTGGTGACGGAGGCTTCACTCGAAGTATGTGGATTTAAATCAAGAGCTGGCTACATAAGAGCAAAATTGAAATCCAGATCAATTATGCCCGAATTTTCCGAAAAATCTGATTATAAGTTAGCTTCAACAAGTAAAACGCATTAAGACTTATATTCTGGATTATAGAAATTTTGGCAAATATTTTATAATTTTCTATTATTTGAAAATGTTTCAATGTTGTCAAGAATGGTAGTTTTGCATGCTTAGAAGATACCTTAAAAATCAAGAAATAAATTAATGTTTATGAGTAATATAGTGCTTCTTTTAAATACTTTACGCTATAATACCGGAAAAAAAGGAGAAAAAATATATAACTTTTTTTTTAATTTTTTTTAAGTCCAAAGAAAAGCTGAAATTCTCCAGTTTTTTGGTTTTTCAGGCTTGTTCCTAGATCAAAAGGTGTTATTAGATTTCAATATATTTTTTAAAATTTCGGAAGGCTTCACCAATCGTAACTTTTCCGTCTAAGAGCATTAAATGAAACATTGAAACAAAAATTTTAAAAATCCTTAAAGAACACATGAAAATTTCAATTTTTTCAAAATTTCAGGCTCGTTGCGGGATCAGAAGATATTATCAGATTTCAATTTTTTTTTTTTTTTTGAAAGTCTACACCAATCGCAACTTTTCCGCACTATTACGATTCGAAAATAAAAACTTTGTTTTTTTCGCTCCACCCGATACACTGCGATGCACAAGTTTAGACAAAATGCAAACATATGAATAAAAAGAAAACTATTCAGTGAAATGTTTTCAAATTTCTACTGCAGGTTCACAATATGATCACAAATACGTGTCTGGGGCCCTACTCTGAAACTTCCTGAAACTTCCAGTGACGTCTATTACTCCCTCACGACAATCAAGAGTAACCGAAAAGTAGTCGTTTGTCAAATGTTGTGCTACTCTGAAAGCCCTAATGTGCCCAAGCGAGAATTTTCTCTCCTTCCACCGCGTTTTGAGAAGAAAAAACGTTGACCAATCGAATGACAGTATTTCTCACTCGCGTTACATCAACTTTCGCGCGTGCATTTTGCTTTAACTTTCTGGTTTAGCTGAGCCTTCGAAATAGATGGCAAAAAGATTCGAGAGCCAAATATTAAAAGCATTCGTGCAGATTAAGATGTTGTGTTTCAGGAATTTAAAAATATTAGAATTTTAAATCGCAATTAGTACATCTTTTCAACACATACGAGCATACAAGCGTAAGCGAAGTAAAGTGTCGAAATACATTATACGAATTCATTTCAATGTATCAAATGCTTCGACTAAACATGAAAAAAATTTATAAATACTTTTAAAAAATAATACTAATATTTAAAAATATTTGTTAAATTAAATCATTTAACTTCATGACTTTGTTTTCAGCGATATTTTAACTTTATCGCAATAATAGTTTAAAATTCAGACTTTAAGTAAAAGTCCCCTTTTTGCGTTACTCATTTTTGTTTTCGCAATAATAGTTGTATTTTCAGTCTTTAAATGCTAAGTAAAGAAAAATCACACGTCTTGGCAGGGCAAAATTAAGGGCACCAACGTTTGGGAGAGAGGGCCTTAAATCCATCTAAAGTTTTTAAAATGGAGAAATTTCATATCGCACTATGACATGATAAAAAATAAATTTAAAAATACTCTTTCGAAAACTTGAAATCCAAAATATTTTACTACTTAATTATATTGTTTTTATTTGGCGGGGGGGGGGCAGCACATAAAGCTCGTGCTCAATGTCCTACAAAGTCGTGCCCTGTGTCTAGGTATCACTTTTTCAAAACGTGTATTTAAAACATTTGTTGTTTGTGAGGGGTAAAAATTACTGCATGTGCTGCGCTTTTTGAATGATTTTGATAGACTCAATTTTGCTTTTCGCGATATTTTGGCCTTTTCGCAATAAGAGATATATATTCACCCTCTAAATATTAAGTACAAGTCCCTATTTTTGGGGCAATGCATAAGAGAAAAATGGAGAACCTAAATCACATGTCTGCAGATCTTTTTTCCAAAATGCATTTTAAGCACTTTATGTTTGAGAATTGAAAGAAACAATTTCATGTTTTATGCTTTTGCTATCATTTTAAGACTTGAAAAACGACGATTCAATTATTCTGTGAGGAAAAATTAAACTTAAATACGATACGATAAAAACGAAATGCTTCCCCCCTCCCCTGATAGAAAATAGAATTTGAGTAAAGAGCTCATTTTATTAAAGGAAATGTACCCCCCCCCCCCCCCGGGTTAGATCGACACCCTGGTTAAGTAAATATATGAATTCAAGTTTTGTCCATACCTTAAAGTAATTTCAATTTGCAAAATTTTGGCCAATTAATCAGTAAAATAAGATGATTATAGATAATCGGCAAAGTTACAGAGTTCCAATTATTGCCGATAAATGGATGCCTCTCCCAAATTCAAACTCAAAACAAAGAAAAAAATCAATGTAAAAACATACTAAACCACATTTTCAGAACTTATAAACATTATGCCACACTCCGCGTTGAGAAAAAATGGAATAAACAAACAGCTTCTCAATCTCACGTCTTCTTACCCTGTCATAAACTTCTCGGCGCGATTCTAGACCTTAAATGGATGGTATTATGCAAAAAGGAGTTAACCCGCAAAACATAAAAAAAATGAGTTATCCAACTCTGGTGGTAAAATATGTTGCTTTCTACACTAAGCAAAAATGATTTGAGCCCTATCAGCGTTTCAAGGACTAATACAGATAACATTTTAACCCACAATCCTTGAATCTTCAATATACCATTAAGTAAAAAACATTCAACCACTGATTGAAGCTGCAAAACACTCATCCAACAGTTTGATGTTTGTAAGCTATTTTGCAACAAACACTCAATTAACTGTATCAACCAACATACCCCCTAGGACTGGGCAAAACGATTCGTTTAAGTGAACGATCTACAACCTTGCCATCCACGTTGGTAGCACTGGAAAGGGTATCTTCAATGTTTGGCTTGAAAATGAAGCTGGGAGAGGAACCCAAGAGGTGAGACCTTGTCTAAGAAAATATATAATAGAACATGTCAATACACCTGTCAAGTACTTGATTCTATGGTCCGATTCATGCGGTGGTCAAAACCGCACTATCAACCTAGCACTATTAATGATGCACACATTGCATAACCATCCTTCTCTTGAATCCATCACTCTAAGATTCTTGCTTTCGGGACACAGCTTTCTGCCTAAAGATTCAGAGTTTGGAGATGTTGAGCGCTCTTTGAAAATCCAACAGCGCCTATACACAGACGTAGACTACATTAATGTTATGAAGGAGTGTAGGAGGAAAAATAAATTTGTTGTTAACAAAATAGAAAGACAAGAAATGGTTTCAATTCAAATTATTGGAAAATACTACAAACAGAAAAATCGATTCAAACAAAGATAAAGTGAGTTGGCTGAAGACCCATGAGATCAAAATTTTGAAAAGTGAGCCCTTCAAGCTCTACATGAAAACTAACGCAACAGAAGGAAACATGCAGATAATAGATATAGAAAAAAAGAAGAAAGGTTGACAACACAAGTCGTTTAAAGATATACAGTTGGATTCCTTATAGCTAACGGGTAAACCACTGTCAAAAGAAAAGATCAAAGACCTCAAAGAAATTTTGAAGCTAGTACCACAAGACCTAAAATATTTTTATAATTTCTTGAGAACTGCTCAACAGGGAGAATTTTCAGATGATGTTGGCGGTTTTGGAGTTTTAAATGTGGACTTTGGCATTGATGAAGATGAGGATTAATATCTTTTAAACAATTTTAATTATTTCTGAAAGACTGATTTTTTGAACAGCATTTTTTTTATCAATAAAACACATGATTCATCATTAATAATGTGGGTTACCTTATTTTTTTAACCCTCCATTCCTTAATAACCTATAAAGCAAAAAGCATTCATCCAACATTTTTATTTTTTTTATACAGAAACACTTGAAATTTTTTATTGAAAAACACATGAGAAAATAAGTTTAAATATTGCGTTCATGGTAACATATCATTGGTATATTGATTTTGAGCTCATGATTTGCCAGAGATTGTTGACTTTAAAGCCCATTATCTCAAAATCAGGTTTTTGTGGGTTGAGTCGTTTTTGCATAACACCAACCAAATTGGAAGTGGCTTTTTTGAGATTAGCGATTATTCGTGTCTCACGATATGTGACGTCACGGTGCACAAAAAACCCGTATTCTCGGTATCGACTATATTGACGATACAATGAGAGTAGGGCCCCTGGAGTTTTGAAAAATATAACCGAAACAAAAATCGGAAAATACAAAAGACTTTTTTTTTTTTTTGCTGTTTCAAAAGTTTAGACAAAAGTCAGATTTTATCTCTTAAAATGTGATTGGTAGAGGAAAGGCGGGACTTTGTTATTCGAATATAAAGTGCAGAGATTGCTGAATAAATAATCAAAATCTCAAAAGCTCTTTGGTTCTCGTGTAAAGAAGATGAGAAAGTTTGGAAGCCGAAATTTGAAAATGAACCTACTTTATTAATTTTTTGTCTTTTAAATCGGCTTTAGTATGGTAGTACGTTGTTTTTTACTTTGTGGAGAGCAAATTCAGACATGCGTATCGATCAAAAAGTCCAAGAAAAATTATATTTCTTAAGGATGAAGGAATTGAAAAAACGGCTCAGACTGACGATTCGCCCCTTAATCCTACAAAACTTCAACTTGGGTCAAAAACAGCACGTTACAGCATAAGTAGATGAACTACTGAATCGGAATGCATGAAAAAAAAAAACAAAGAATTGTGTGAAGTTTATTCCAACGTTAGAGATGCACAAATATGCAGGTATGCCGCAGACACGTGTTTCGAGGCTACAAGGAGCCTCTTTTTCAATGCAAGAGGTGTGAGCTTTAGGATGAAGAGTCATCCGATAAAAGGTGGTCAAAAACAATTGTGAAAAACATGACAAAAAAACGCAACAAAAATTGTGCTTGAGCCTTTTCGGACAGAGTGTCCCAAATAAGCCAGATTTTATTGGTAAAAGCAGCGCAGCATATGATCATTGGATATTTCTCAGTCCCGCGAAAAGAATTATAAATCCATCTAGGCCATCCCAATTTTAATAATTTTTATCAAAGAAAGTACCATTCATTTTTTAGTCACGATGATACATATGCTGCTTTTCACATTAAAATCTGGCTTATTTGGGCACTCTGTCCGAAAAAGCTCGAACACAATTCTTTGTTTTTTTTATGCATTCCGATTCAGTTGTTCATCTACTTATGCTCTCACGTGCTGTTTTTGACCCAAGTTGAAGTTTTGTAGGATTAAGGGGCGAATCGCCAGTCTGAGCCGTTTTTTCAATTCCTTCATCCTTAAGAAATATAATTTTTCTTGGACTTTTTGATCGATACGCATGTCTGAATTTGCTCTCCACAAAGTAAAAAACAATGTACTACCATACTAGAGCCGATTTAAAAGACAAAAAATTAATGAAGTAGGGTCATTTTCAAATTTCGGGTTCCAAACTTTCTCATCTTCTTTACAAGAGAACTACAGAGCTTTTGGGATTTTGATTATTCATTCAGCAATCTCTGCACTTTTTATTCGAATAATAAAGTCCGGCGTTTCCTCAACCAATCACATTTTAAGAGATATTTGCATAAAATCTGACTATCTGACTTTTGTCTAAATTTTTGAAACAGCAAAAAAAAAAAATGTCTTTTGTAATTTTCGATTTTTGTTTCTGTTATATTTTGAACTCCAGACACGTATTTTGGACCATATTGTGTACCTGCAGTAGAAATTTGAAAGCATTTCACTGAATAGTTTTCTTTTTATTCATATATTTGCATTTTGTCTAAACTTTGCATCGCAGTGTAACTTACAAATGCTTAAAAAACAGTAAATGTATTTAAATTTCGTTACAGAGAAATCTCCTATTTTCCAACATTAAACGCAAGCTCTAACCATCAGTCGAGTAACCTGTTTGGAGTGTTAACCCAGACTGTCCCCAAAGCATGCTTCCTTTCAAAAACCCTCAGAAAATTCATTTTCTTTTGCCTCAGAAAATTCAGCATATTACATGTAAAAGAAACCCCATGGAAAGGAACCCCCTACAAAGGAATGTACACAATTCTGCATACAATATTTAAATTAGTTTTATATAAAGTACAAGTCTGTTACAGGAAGCAGCATATCAACCTCCTGTAGCCTTTTACTGAGGCACCATTGGTGTCTTATGAGCATATCAAATTCTTTCTTTTTTTTTCAAATATTTGGCATCAACAGCTTCTCTCGCATTCACAGCGCCAGATATCTTAATTTCATGGCTCTATAATATTTCTTTTTCAACTCAAAGTACCTTCATTCATCAATTGTGTATTGCAACAAGGGTTTTTTCTGCTAGCTCGACCCCCCCCCCCCCCCGAAAAATAGGATAATGATACACCTTTAATCTTCTCTTTTAAAATAAAAGTGATTTTTCATGGGGGATTGTTTTAAATTTCTGAGAATAATTATAACAATGTACATCCCTTGCATGGTATTAAGTATAAGTGAAATATAAATGGCATAATTTTATTTTAATCCACTTTTTGTATATTTCACACACATATTTAGCCCTTTTTTTTAGTTTTATTTATCAAATAGTTCTTTCAATGAATTAATCCGAGGAAACTCATTTTTTAAAACCAGATTTGATGTTTTTCACTTTAATGTAATGAAAAGTAATCCGATTCAGCAAAATTCATTCCCTCTCTTTTGCATATTCTAATATTCAGAGCTCAAATTTTTTTACATAAAAATACGTTAGATTTTACTTAACAATTAATGTCTCAAAATTTCTGTAAGCCTTCAAGTTCACAGTAATACCAGTCAAAAACATTACTGTTATTACCAATAAAGTTATTTCAGGTAATCAAATACATTTCAAAACACAACACTGAACAAAAGTATACATATTTTATTTAACTTTGTTTGGATCATGCAAGTGCATTACATTTTCTTCAATAAATAATGAATGAGAATATATGAGTGGATTACACTTTCTTTAATAAATAGTCAATGAGAATAAAGCCCTCTGTTAATGAAGGAATTAAAATGGATATGAAAAAAGTAACAGCAAACTGTAACTCATTCCATCCTGTAAATAGTAAATATGATGATGCACAAGTTCCAATGAAGTGGCAAAGGGTGGCTTCCATGAGTTAAAGAAAAGAAAACAAGTTCGTCAAATTATTTCAGAAACCAGAGAAGAATGAAAATTATTGAAATGCTATAATTGATTCATTAAGGTAACAACGTCAGCGGTGACACTTTAAGAATATATTTTTCTGTTGGTTAGTATAGCAGTGACTGCACTGTACAGAAATCTTAGAATTAGCAATAGCTGCACTATTCCTCTATTATAATGTGACTAGAATTTGATTAATAAAATGAATGTAAAAAATGTATGTGTTTTTTTTTTTAAATAAATAAAAAGATACTGGAGCAGTAGTTGACACCAAGTGAAAACGAGAACATCTAGTAGTTGACTCTTATTCTTAGTTGTTGAAATTGGCTTTGAACAGAGGTGGCGCTAGGAAATGTCCGACAGGGGGGCACAGGTATAATTCAAAAATTTAGTTACTCCCCCCTGTCCCCAGTTTTTCAATTTTTTTATGATGCATTCGATTGAAAGGTAATCGTTCTTACCATGAAACTAAAACTAAGTAGTACAAGTACAAAGATTAAAAATTTTTAATACCCCCGACCCAGATTAAAATGAACTACACTGCTCAAAAGCATTTTAAATTTAAATATATTTAATTTTTTTCGAGAGGACAAGGTAAACACGGGAAAGGAAAGATACTCCATACTAGTAAATTTGTCAGTCGCAAAAGCAGAATAAAGAGAAAAAATTGAGTATTATTTTAAAACCTCATACTAAAATCAATTTAGCCCTGGATTAGGAGCAGTGGTTGGAAAAACTACATTTCTTTTGTAGCGAACTACAACTACAACTACTTTTTTTTAATGTAGCGAGTACAAACTACTTTTGAATTGTAGTCGCTACTTCGCTACTTTTAAAAAAATAAATAAATAAAAAGCATGCACCGTTTGAGGATTGACCGAAAAGATCAGAAAAGTCGTTTACATTAACAAATTAACTCATTCGAATATGGAATAGAACTAGGAATTGTCTTTGAATTTATTTGCTACTTTTCCTTTTTGTTCCTTTTTTTTTTTTTTTTTTTGCTAAAATTTTGTCCTTTTTAGATTATTTTTACAATTTTTACAAATATTCGCCACAAGAATGGAGTCAAAAGTTCAAATATTAAAAGAATTCATCTTTCATTTTCTTTAAATTTCTTGCCAGGGAATATTAAGGAACATTAAAATTATTTAAAGGAATATAAAAATTATGATGCCAAATAAACCAATGATATCAAACAGATAGAATGTATTTCGTTAAAATGATGTATCTATGATCAGCTTATATTTTTATGGTTCATATTTCTCATTGCGTCCGCTGCTGTACTTGTGCAAGATTTTCACCAGTCAGAGTCAATTAAACCTTGTTTTTTTCATTCGTTCTCTCTCTCTCTCTCTCTCTCTCTTTTTCATTTATTTATTTATTTAATTTAAAAGTAGTTTCCAGGAATCGCTACAAACTACTATTTTTTTGTATCGCGCTACTCGCTACTCTACTTTTTTTAAAAAAGTAGTGTGCTCCACTACAAACTACCAAAAAATGTAGCTACTACAGTAGTTTCGCTACTTGTAGCGTGCTACTTCCGACCACTGATTAGGAGCGGTTTCTTACTGCTTTATACAATTACTAGGATTTTAATTGTTAACAAATAGAAAATGGCGACAGAAAAACATTTTAATTCTTTTCCCGTCGACCGACAATCGTAAATCGTAATATACTATATCTAATATCATAAATTCAAGGCTAAGCCGCATTTGCTAAAAAACGTTAGTTAATATTCGAATGCTATATAACATGGAAGTTCCAAACACATTCTATCAGACGCATTTTTTTTTCTTTCTTTTGATACCGTTGTTTTAGCTTTCCAAGTATTTTTTCTCTTTAAAAATAGGGAAAAACGTTTTAAAGGTTTTTAATTACTATCTTCGTTAATTAATGTCATTCGAAGACGCGACCTAGCTAAGAACAATCTCTATCAACTCTCCTTTCAGACTTTTTTTTTTTTGAAATCGGTCCATCCGATTAGGCTCTAGAGTGTCACAGACAGATACACAGATCGACAAACACACAGACACGTCAACTTTATAACCCCCTTCCTTGTTACGTCGGGGGTTGAAAAGGGGGATCCTTAAAAATGAGGATTGAGAATTTCAGAGGATACACGAAACGAAAAAAGGAAATGAAAACAAATGAAGTGTAATTGAAATTAATAAATAAAAGGAATTAGCTTATAAACTATTCTGCTTGAAAGAGAAAAATGGGAGTGAAACAAAAGTATCAACACTTTTTTGTTCCCTCGCCTCCAAACAAAGTGTGTAGATTTAATTATTAACTCGTTGCTATCTAAATGTGCACATTTTTAAATGAAAGAAAGAAAAAAGAAAACATCAAATTCAAATTGCTCCTGCTCCTATTGTTAAAAAAAAGCATTCCAAAAGTTTATAACACGCTTACCCAGTTACTTCTGAGTTCTGGAGATGATTTACATCTGTTCTATTCTGTTAAATTTTAATTCGTTCAAATAGTGTTCCAATTTTTTTTTTCTTCTTGCTAAGAAGTAACTCCGTGAATGAAAAGTTTTCGAGTTAGAACTGGGGTGGGCTGCGTGCTTCGCTTCTTTAGCTCGCTATGCAATGCGCGGGAACCAGAAGCATTCGCTGTCCAAGTAGGAAAAAGGGGTCTACTAATCCTCGAGTCTCAAGTACGCTCCTCGACAGTTGGTGGGTGACAAAAGCCCTCGTAGAAACACGTGTCTAGCGCAAGGCCAACTCTGTGTCTAGCGGCTGGTCTTAAATGAGGTTGGGGCAATTAAGCAGCTATTTTGTCGTTGATGATTATCAGATTCTCAGAAAGTGACAATGAATGTCCGTTTGCCATGCTGCTGGCGATTTGCGGGTGGGAACCGCTGGTGAGAAAAAAAAAAGGAAGATTTGCCCTTTTCAACCTGAACAAAAATAATTTTCTCCAGCAGAACTTAACGTTCGTCCAAGAGATACGACGGCAGCTCGCCGATTCCTCTTGTTGCTACCGGGCTTCCCAAGGGTTCTCGTGTTCGAAATTGGTCTGAGATCGTGTAATTTGTCAAATACTGAGAATATTTTAGAAAAAAAAAATAGTTTTTTTCGTTGAATGATTTTATTCGAAGAAATTACCGATCTGTCGGAATCAGAAACATTTTCGGCGCTCAGATTTCTGTTAGAAAGTCGGAAAATTTTTTCCCGATGAAGCAAGAAATTTTCCCCGCTGGGGGGGGGGGGGGGCAAGACGTTCCCGACAGGGGGGCCCTTACCCCATAGCTAGCACCGCCACTGGCTTTGAAATAAGAAAACACATAACTGAATTCATGCCTAATGGCAATTATATAAAAAGTTAAACCAGTAGACCAAAATTTCACACGACAATGTTTCTATATTATAAATCATCATAAAGCTTAAAGTATGTATTTTCAAAATATTGCAGTAGTTTTTGACTAAAAGTAAAATAAATTTTGTTTTTCCACTTGGAAGTACAACATGCAGATCTTGGAACTCTCTGCAGAAAAAAATATCATTTTCAAATGTATGTTATGAATAGCAAAATAAATATAAACAAAATTAGTTGCAGTAGTTTTAACTATTACCGTAGTACTATAATGCTATGCATTGATTTTTTATATTTTTTACTAAACAAAATAAATTATTTTTTAATTTAAAAAAAAATGAAGTTTAATGTTATGTCTGTAACAAAAACTAAGCAACGTTATAATTACTCCCTAAAGAATCAAAATTAAAAGAAAAACTTCATGGTCCTTTTAGCAATTCATTCCGGCAATTGTGTTCATCATAGTTGAAAACATTACAACTTCTTTAAAGTTTTAAGAAAATTGAGTTACAGACATAACATTTTTTGTCACAGTGTAACAAAAGCACTGTTATGTCGGTAACACAAGTATATTTCTAAGTAAATGGATAAAAAGTACTGGGTGAGGTATGTAAACATAGAATATGATGTGTAATATAATATAAAAGAAAAACTCTCTGGTATTCTAATTTTTAAACTTTTATAATTAACAGTAAAATTTTATTTTTTAAGGTTATTAAAATACATGTGTGTTCCTCTCCAAGTAAGATTTTTTATCCTCAAAATTATGCAATAAATTCAATTGTTAATAATAAATGTTCACAAGCAATTTGTGCTTAATATGTTGCATGTAAATAAACTAGCGGGACAAGTTCTTTCACTTCTGAAACACTGCTTCAACAAAAAAACATAAAACATTTACTTCAAAGAATAAAAAGTGATGCATAAAAATTGCATTCTAAAGGTAGATTTTGTCCCTAATTACTAAATTATTTAAAAATATGAACTCTAAAGTATTTTATGTGTAATTTACAAAAATAAAATTATAGTTTAAAATGACTTTTTTTCATATTGGTGCTACATGTCAATCATAGTCTTTCTCTTCAAATTTCCCTTATTCTTAAAGAATAACCAAATTGGTATTACTTGTTCGCGAAAAATTAACTGAATAATTGTCCCTTAATAGTTATGACTGTTGTTTAATAGTTTAAACCAAAGTCGGTGAATTATTTTATTGTTCTGTACTCTCCAGTTTCTTATTTTCTATGTTTATAATATTAATTTAAAGCGTCTTACTAAAAATAAAAAAAGCACATCTATTTTTGTCACATAGTAAATGTATTTTTAACACAAGTGTTTCAAGCGATTTTTTCCCCCAACTTTTGGCATTGTCACGATTTGGAATTTCAGTAATTAAGTAATTCTGCAGATTTTCTGCAGATATATGCAAACTTTCTGCAGATTTTTGAAAATTTGAAGTAGATCTAACTTTCTCACAAATGATAGTTATTCGGCTCAAAACTCGGCATTTTTGCAGGAAAATTACTGTCTGATTAAGAAATTATGTGCCTTTAAAAAGTTCGACAAGAAATTTTGCAGCTTTCTGCCAAATGTCTTCTTTAATTTGATGATACTTGCAGAAAACCTGCATAATTACCCCATTACTGAAATTAGCTCAATAAATCCATAGTCAAGAATTTCTTGGTTATTTTTTATACAAACTAATATAAAACTTAAATAGTACAATAACATTAGAGCAGTTAAAATAATATTTCATATGAATAATTATTGAGAAAACCTAACTACTTAGCATAAAGAAATAATAATTTTGCAATCAAACATTAATGTTTGAAATGAAAACAATATTATAAAACATTGCATCAACCAATTTAAATAAAAATTATAAAGGATACAAGTAAAACATTGCCAGTTTTTAAACATTGAAAGGCCTCCAATGAAAAGGCTTAATTCAATACAAATCAATGACATGCCAGTTACCAAAATCAATGTTAACCTTGAAAAGAAATATATAAATTAATGAATAAAAAAGGCATATAGGATGTTGATAAAAATACAATTCATCAAACATCATTCCAAATAATGACAAAATAATTAAAAGATTTTTTTTTACATATGGGCTATGAATGTGGATGTGTGTTACTGTGAAAGCATGAAATCTGTTAACTATCAACATTTGCTGGAGAATATCAGCAAAGACCTTAAATCGTAAAGACATTAGCAAAAGACCCAATATTTCTGGTAAATCACTGTTGAAAGTCAAATCTTTAATTTCTGTCTTTCATGGTAATGTATACAGATAATGCATTTGGATTTTTTTAAAGTTCATATCAAGTATAAATGATTGTATTTTAATGAGCTAAAGGCACTTTCAGGGTAGAGAGCTATGGGGCAGCCTGCCCCCCCCCCCCCACCCCCAAAAAAAAGGCTTTCATCTGCAACATCCTTAAAAATCATCTGAACTTTCAGTTTTAAGACTTTAATTATTACCGTATTACCCTGTGTTAGCCAGCATGCTGCAAAATTCGAGGGTCGCCAGATTTTTAATAACATTTGTCTGGTCCTTTCCGGCACACTGAAAAAACATCGTTTAGAAAATAAAATAGAATAAAAAATACATATTCAACTTAAAAAATAATAAATTTTATACTAGAGTGCTAAGCTCAGAAGTCGTAACTGCACCCCATTCCCCCCTATATCAATAGTCACATCAAAGTCTTTTAAAGACAATTCAAAAAATTTCCAGGAGACTATATCTGAATATAAATCCTTCCTCTTGTCATCAAAGATTTGTGCTTTTTTAGAGCTACACTACAAAAATTTTCTGTGGATGTAATCTCTCCACACTCTCCAAAGATTCAAGTAAAATTTTGTTTTTGGAACTTCAATTTTAAAAAACTTCCCATGAAAGTCCTCAAGCCAAAACTCTTCCCTTAATGTTATCAAAGACGACCTACAGTAGCTTTTACAGAACTTGCATTTCGAAACTTTTCATGAGGAAAGTCCTGAACCCCATCACTTCCCCTAACCTTGCCAAAGATAGTTGGCCAGCAATTGTATTTTTAGGACTTTGTTTTAAAATATCTCTGAAGAAGTGTATCTTACATTATCTCTTGCACATAGTTAAAAGTCATCAAAGATTTCACTTTTAGGCCTTCAATTTCGAAAAAACTTCTGTTGAGTCTTCAAGCTACAACCCCTCCTAAAGTCCCTAAACCTCTCCTCCACCTAGTATCACCAGAAATTGTCTGAATTGCGTTTTTAGAGCTACAATTCTGAAGCAATTCCAATTGAGAACGGTCCTCCCCTCTATTCAGCGTGAACACTACACTTATGAATATAAATCGAAGTTTAACATTCTTTCTTACCACATAACTTACACAACTGGTGCATGCGTGGTGGCATAGCAACGATTTAATCAAAGGTGGAAAAATCATTTTAATTTCATAATTTAAAAGAAAAAATTTCGAACTTCAAATGTACATTGCTGATTTAGACTACAAAATCTAACCAGTAAACATAACATAAATGTTTCGCCCATATTGTGGTGTTTAATAATAAATCAGTTAAATGCGGTAAATAAAATTCAAAATTACGTCTCAATCTTTTTCTCCAATGCAACATCTAAATTATTCATTCTTAAGTCATCACCATAATTCAGTAAGTAAACAAGCAACACATGTTTTGCAATATTTTCCTGAAAATAAAAAAATAATTAGATGAGGAAAAAGAATACATTAAAATCCAGCACATTAACACATAGCACGTATGTTTTTTTAATAACATCCTGGAAAAAATGTTTAAGAAACACTTAAAATACAGTTAATAGTGTGAAAATTAATAACTTATAAGTTTTATCAAAGTGTGATCATCATCAAGACAAAAAAATAATAATAAGTAAAATATTAGTTGATAACAATGGGTCAACTTATCTGAAACTCTGATTAGTTTAAATTAAGTTATGAAGTTTAAAATAAAGTAGTTTGACAAAATATGTGACTTTATTTTATAATTCTATTCTTTTATAATTTATTTTATAGTTTCCATCACACATGTAAACATGTGTAATGGAAACTTGTTTCACTAAGTGGTGGAGCCCGCTGGCGCTGTGGTAGAGAGTTAGCTTTCTATAACCGGGGGCGTGGGTTTGAATCCCGCCATCGCTCATGGATGTTCTGACCTTCTTTCTGTCTGTTGCAAATCTTTGTTGTTGTGGTGTAATGTATATCAATAAGCATTGGAAATCTTGTTGTACTTTTACTGCTGGGGTATAAGCCACCCTATGTGGGTTAGGCAGAAAGCTCTAAATCCTCAAAATCAAATCAAGTGGTACATTTTGATTTGCTTACCATTTGTTATTTTACCATCCAGGAAACGTCCCAGTTTAATCAATTCGAATTTTGCGAAAGGCATCTTTTCATTAATTTGAATTATAGAAGAGTTCATAAATGGACCCAAATTTCTTCTGGCCAACCCCTCTGGCACCAGACTAGAAACAACAAGATGAATGGATAAAATCTGATAGCTTGAATCTCATTCCTTTCTATCAATTATATGCAATCACCAACAAAGTATGCTACAAATGATTACTACGAAACCTAATAGACAGCACCATGACTGCAGTTTGCTATGCACTAAACTGCAGCATGAGGAACTGGCTTAATATTACATGAACATAATATCATCGCTCGCTGTAGGTTTCAACAATGAGACCTGCCCCTAGTTGTCCCCGTATCAATTGTTTGAACTTTTCTTTGTATGCTGAAATATAAAGTTTCTTTATTACTGTGTTTTTCCCAAAAATATAAGTTTTAAATTAAGTCTATTAATCCATTATGAAGATTGAATTCATCAAAGGACAATCCAAAAAACTGGCAATAGGTGTCGGCAATGATGGTTTTAAACTTTTTACAGGAAAACAAGATTAAATTTTTTGAAATGCATTGTTTAGTGACTTTTACCTATTACCGCAGCCCTTGTCAACAAAATTGTGAATACTGTAAAAAACCTCCTTTCACCCTTGTCTTTAAGCCAAGCTCCTCCGCAATGGCCCTCATGTCAAAGAGCAAAAACAGCCAACCAGGTGAATGACACCGTTGCTTGAATTTAAAAAAATTTTAAAAACAGTACTTATTATATCGCAAAAACATAGTCAGACGATCATAGTCACGAATGGTATACACCATCTAAAAATAAGATTGAAAAATCAAATATTTATCTTTATCTCAACAATTATTTTTCTTAATAATGTAAAAAACAAATGTGTTCCCCCCCCCCCCCGTTTCTCCGTGAAATATGAATTATAATTGAAAATGCAGCGAATTCTGAAGAATCAACTACAACTTTGTTTTATCTATTGGTTAAAAAAGGAAAGTAAAAGTTTTCCAAAGAAATACAGGGATTTACCACTTAAGTGATCTCACATTTAGAACAAAGCTTTATTGACTTTAATTTTTCAGAGAACAGAAGAAAAAAGGGCAATGTATACGAATAAGTGATATGCTGAGGAGCGATATAACGAGGGGGTTATTGAATAAAAATACAAATCTGTCATTTTCGGAACATTATAGAGCTTGACCTATTTATTTCGTTATCTATTCCAGAAGTCACAGTAAAAGTTAGCCTTGGAAACTGAATAAGATATAAATTTAACGGAAAGTATGAATTAAATATGAAAGGTTATAATTACTCGTTTCCAAAAGAATACGACATATAAAATCGCCAGGTGAATCACTCCAAACAAAAACCGGAGCCGCACTAATTTGTCACCCATTTTGCAAATTTAAGCCAGCAAATGTCATTGCGTTAAATATTGGGGATCAAATGCGCCGGCGTAACTCAAGATAAACATAAACAATAAACAAAGACTGCACCATATAAACACAGTTACAGTTAAAATAGATGCTTGCTTTAGAGCAGTAGCGCTCAACCTAATTGCTTATGTTCGAATAGATCAACCGATTAACCATTATGGTAGAATGATGACGTCAGCGGTTAGTGCAACAAATGTCAGTATAATCTTTTAAGGCAGGAATTCAAGTGAAACATGCGATCGCAAATTGCAATCGCTACTGGAAGTGAATTACATTAGAACGTTTCTTGATAAAAACAGCGTGACGTTTGCCTATGAAAAACGAGCTAGTCACAGCGTACTTGGCGAATAAGAGGAGATCGCTGACTGCTTGTGAGCTCTTATTGGCTCCACACGTAGTGACGTCAGTGCGATTAGCATTTATTGCGATTGCAACTTATCCAAATTTAAAAATTTGCGATCGTAACTCACCATTGCAATCGCAAATTCCCAAATTTGAATAAGTTACAATCGCTACGAGATACGATTCTTATGTAATTCGACTTCCAGTAGCGATTGCAATTTGCGATCGCCTCGAAGCGATTGCAATGGTGTTTCACTTGAATTCCTGCTTTAATTTGCAATCGGTTAACCGGTTTCTGTTCGAGGAAAGTATCTCACATTCATAGGCGGACTTACGGTGGTGCTTCGCACCCCCAACATTTTGCTTGAATTTTGAAAAAATAAATAAAGTATATTTCATCATTAAACAGTTTGGAAAAAAAACTTTTTCCCTAGCTACAATGGAAGTTAATTTAACTTGAAAGAAAACCCCCAAAACACAACACATTATGTAGTTTAGAGACATAGTCCAGTCCAGACCTCCACGTCCCCCCCCCCTCCCCCACGTGTGCCAAAAAAGAGAGCTTGATTTCATAACTTTATTTTTTTACTAATATGTTTTTACGCTTTGTTTTTCCTTCCTTCTCATAATTTATTAATTCATTGTTCAGTATGTTCTTTAGAGCTCTTGTCTAGTTTCAGTGGCTCGCCCAGGATATTTCCTGGGAGGGGCAAGAAATTTTAAGAGGAGGTACATGCTGATACATCAAAGAGATAACTGGCTTTTTCTCGGAAAGTGGCAATCTGCTCTCGCGATCGCTTTCAACTCCTTTCTTGCTTTGTAAGATTTCATAAGAACCCGAAATTTTTCGTGGTTTGTGCTTTTTCTTCTCAAAATACTGTGGTGGTCAATAACTGGTACTGAAGCTCGCCTCCATATATATCTTTTAACTTATTTGCAATTTCTTCAAATGAAGTCGAAAGTGCTGTTGGAAACCTTCCTTCTTTTTTGTATTGTCTCTTTTTTGAATACCAATATATGCACCATAGGTGGCTGGCACAGGGGGGCAAGTGCCCCCTCACTTCCAAAAGTGAACGGGCTTCCCTCTCAGTTTTCACGGTTAAAAAGTTATGATCGAGGGAAAAATGATTTTTTACTAACTGGATTGATTAATTTCAAAAGATAAAAACTGAAAATTCCAAAAATTGAAGTTTTTTCATGTTATTTCATAAGAATAGATGAAAATCCATCAGCCAGGTTGATTTATGACTCCATATTCACTTAATCAGCAAACCAATATTATAGCCAAATTGTAGCAAAAAAAAAAAACTTTAAAAGAAATAACTTCAATACCCCCCCCCCCTCCCATTTCTTTCAACCCCCTCTACCGTACTTCTTTTCGTGTCTCTCATGTTTTGCCACAAGGAGAACTCGCCACCTTGTGATTGACAGGTCAGGTATCGTCACGCTTCAGTGATCTCCCTACACAGTGGGAAGGGAAAAGTGGTGGGGATCATCTATCCCTATCACTGAGCTTGAAGAGGAAAAATATTCAATCATTTAAAATTTTAGACGGGTTGATAGTTTCTTATAGAAAGTCTATTTTATGGAAAAAAAAAACTTTAAAAAATTAAGTGAAGTTTCATAATGGAAACAACTTTGACTCGTATATTTTAGTTTGTCATGTTTACGATTATTTCACATAATTCAATTTGCGAACTCTTTTAATCATATTTAAACAAATGTGATTGAAACCCAGTATCAGCAACAATAGTAAAATTAATCGCAAAAGTAGCGATATTACAACTTTTTCAAAATATTGCAAAAATGTGATTCAAGAAGTCAGTAAGAAAAAATTTCCAACTTTATTTTTATTAATTTTCTGTTTTCATCAAAACGCTTTTATTTTTTGATAGCAATTATAAGGATTAAAAAAATAATAATGATTTATTTTTATCATATTAAATTAGCATTGATATCACAAATTCGAAATATTTACTTCCCTTAGCTACATTTTTTGAAGTGCCTGCCCCCCCCCCTAATTTATGTAATGTGTATGACAGTTAAAAAATATTTTAGTATTAAAACAAGTCAAATCAATGCATATATATTTTTTTATTTATTTATTTATTTCACGAAGCAGTGGGCAGCAAGTCTACCGGTTTAAATCCCACAGTCAGCGTACTTGCAACCAGGCCCAATTTGCCGTTTCCCAACAATATACACCCCCCCCCCACACACACACTTGTATGTGTATACACACAAGATGTCATCAAATTTTGCCTGGTCGAACTACGATGTACGAGTCGAGTCTCCACTTATGCGAGGGATGCCAAGACCCCTCAAGTAAGGCAGAGATTCAAGTGAAACAGCACTTCGATCGCTTCGAATGCAATCGCTACTGGAAGTGAATTACATTATCATCAGCTTAACTTGGCACTGACGTCACTACCAGCGGAGCCAATAAGAGCTCACAAGCAGTCGGCCATCTCCTCTTATTCGCCAAGTAGGCTGTGACGTTTTATCTAGCTCGTTTTTCATAGGCAAAAGTCACGATGAACGTTCTAATGTAATTCATTTCCAGTATCAAGAAACGTTCTAATGTAATTCATTTCCAGTAGCGATTGCAGTTTGCGATAGCCTGTTTCACTTGAATCCCTGCCTAAGTCAAAATTTCGGTTGTGAAAAAGGGTATGCAAACAAATTTTTTATAAACGTACCCAATTATTTTAGACATTTGTTAAAACGTTTCAAACTTTTTTCAGTCATTTCTAAACTATGCTTTACAGTTTCTTTCACAAAGAACATAATTTTTACTACCGTAAATCAGGGTTACTTGTACCCTAGGGGGTTACTTGAGCCCACTACAATAAAATGATAAAATCTAGGTTTGGTACCTACTAGTTGAAGACTTGCACGTAGTTCCTCGTTTCTCCAATAGGTAGAAGCCCTCTGCAGTCTCTAACGCTAGTACCAAACCCAGATTTTATCATTTTACTGTGGGCTCAAGTAGCCCTGTTGTGGGACCAAGTAACCCTTATTTACGGTATATTAAAAAAAAAGCTGTTTTATTGAATCTAAAATACAGTTACGATGCATAAAATTAATGCATAAAATAAAACAGTATGGTGCTTACCAGCGGCGTACGCAGACAAGTCGTTTCTGGGGGGGGGGGGTGGTTGAGCAGAGACTTTTAGAGATGGGGGTGGGGGTTGCACTAATAAGTGAAATAGCAAATTAGATTTTAATCGCAATCGATCTTTTACAGTGTAATGTGAATAAAATTTAGAATGAAAAAGCATTTCTTTGCAGTTTTATAACTTATAAATTTATTCCATAGCTCATCAAAATATTGTACCAAAAAGTTAAGTAAATCAAACATTTCAAACTCCCCCAAAAGTAGTTATTTCACATTATACGTTTTCATCTTAAATATATTTTAAAATGTATAATCTTTAAATTTTTATGATTAACAACAAAAGTGAGAAGTTAGGTTTTGTACTCAGAATAGTAGAATAATTTAATCTAGAATTAATTTCAAAATGGGGGGAGGGGCCTCGCAAAATCTTTTCGCCCACTCTTAATGTCTTAATTTTGTTTTTGCTACGCCACTGCTATTATACATTCAACCCTGCGAAAAACCCTTCCCCCTCTTCCAAAACAAAATGTTTCAGCTTTTTTGTAGCATTGATATCAAACCAAGATACTCTCGTCATGTAGCGTCTCTCTGGAAAGTAAACATTTGGAAAGAGACGAGACCACGGAGTAGAAAGGAGAGAAATGTTCTACGGATGCGCTAGTTTGAAAGTGGCAACGAATTCTCACCGCCGCCAGAGGACGCTGCTCGACAAACGCTCCCTATCTTCTACGGGAATCAATGTAAATGATACTGAATCTGTCATCTTTTTAAATGCTGCTTTGGGAAAGAAAAAAAAAATTCAACTGGATTTTGGTATGAACTAAATATGACTTTGATCCCACTGAAATTTTGCCGTATTTTTTAAGAAAGATGTTTAATCGACCGCATCTAGCTACTTGCCAAATTTGACATATATGCGACTGTATGTGACATTTTCTTTGCATTGTACGATATAATTTTTGCTGAGAATCAGTTCCCTGAATTGTTGATAAATTAAGCATGAGGCAAAAAATTAATTATGTCAGTATTTAATTTTGTTGTTAATTAAATATATTTAGTAGACAAAATAATTATTAGTTTAAATATATTGATTAAATACATTTAGTTCATAATGTTAATCGATGGTTTGAGCAAAATTCCAATTAAAAAAAATATTCTTGCCAACAGCAGTCTTTAAAAAAATGACAGATTCTGTCAGATTTGGCAAGTTGGTAAGTGCATTCGATTAAACCTATTTCTCAAAGAATACGGCACCTATTTTCGTGGGATGAAAATCATATTTAATTCATAATGTCAATCGAAAATTTACACCAAAATCCAGTTGAATTTTTTTTTTCTTTCCCATAGCAGCATTTAAAAAGATGACAGATTCATTATCATTTACACTGATTCCCGTAGGAGATAGGGAGCGTTTGTCGAGCAGCGTCCTCTGGCGGCGGTGAGAATTCGTTGCCATTTTAGATAGCAGAGATTTAGCTCCTCCCCTTTAACCTCCTTGGACGAGACGACAGAGATTTTTGCGACTCCATGTTAATCCCTAAAATTTTCCCTGCCGTCAAGAAAATACCTACGATTAAGATACAGTTCAGTGGTTTCACCTCTCCTGTAGGCGATTTGACCAGGGTGGCGAATTATTCGTAGAACCCTTCTTTTGACCCCCTACTTTTTTGGTGCACCAGCCACCTATGCATGCACCGTTTATTACATTTTTGTATGTCAGCATATCACAGATAGAACCAAATATATGGCGAGTGAAGCCTTTTCTTAAGATTGTCATAATGCACTTTCAGATATTATTGTACTTGGATACTATGCACAAAGAAAACATAAAACATTTTAAAATCTGACTCTACAGAGGCGTACATAGGTTTTTATTTCAGAGGGGGCTCATATAATCAAGCTTCTAGCCCCCCCCCCCCCCAACTTTCTTTTTTTTTTTTTTTTTTTTTCGCTATTACTGTGACAGGTAGAAATTTTCAAATTGAATTAAAATATTGTAATTTTTGGAAAAGATAGAAAATTACAAAGTTTTAGATTCCCTCCAAAACTTTTTTCAAAATTGAAATTATTTATGCTATCTTTGATGACGTTGGAGGATCAAGACTCCTCTGGGAAACTTACTGAAACTTAAATTCTAAACATGCAATTTAGTGACGTCAAAGGAATTGAGAAGATTCGGGGCATCTCTCCTGAAATATTTTGACACTGAAGCACAACTCAGGATATATTTCTTCATGATAGCAGGCGCGGATCCAGAGGGGGGGGTCATGGGGGTCATGACCCCCCCCCCTTAACCGACAAAGTATAGAAAAACATTGCATTTTTGGTACTTAAATTACGAAAAAATTGTCAAAACCCCCCATTTTTGCCCAAAAATTGCCCTTTGACCCCCCCTTTCCGAAAATGACCCCCTCCTTAGCCAGAAGCTGGATCCGCCCTTGCATGATAGAGTAAAAGAAAAGAAGATGAGTTTTTTTTTTTTTTTTTTTTTTTTCGCCTGAACTGAAGTTTCATTTAAGTTATCTTTGGGAAGTAAAAATTCAAAGACCCTCCCCTGAAAGATTTTCGAGGTATAGATGCGCAATTTCGCGTTCTCTTTGGAGACGTTAAAAGGCAAAAAGTGGTCAGGGATCTCCCTCCGAAAATTTTCAAAATTGAAACCTTAAGCCATCGTTACTTTAGACCATCTTTGGTAGTAATGTGAGCAAGGACTCTCTTCCGAAATTAATGTTTTAAAAACATTTTTGGTTATCTTTAATACCGTCAAAAGAAGAGTCAGGATTCGGGCGCTGTGCCCAGAAATTTTGCGGCATTGAAGCTTCAAGAATGCAATTTTAAGCTCTATTTTTTTTAAACTGAAGGTTCAAAATTTTACTTTTAGCAGAGGTGCCCATTACCCCCAAGAGCAAAAACTTATCATCTAAGAATTCCACGAAGATCCCTCTAAAAACGAGAGCCACACTTGAAAGAAAAAGAAAACAAAAACTTTTAAAAATGCCCCTTAAAAATAATTCAATAGCGCCGCTTACGCCATAATTCTTGATAGGAACAACTGCTTTTAGGTTTCGTCTGACAACACATTTAGGGTAATAAAAGGATTTAGGGATTCTTCCGGAAATTTTAGGGCTTAGAGACTGTAATTCGGGAGCTCTCTTTTCTAAAAACATATTTTAGAGCTAAAGACTATAGAAAAGTAAGGGGGGGGGGGATATCAACTACAGTTAAGTGTTTGAATTTTAAATCTCTAAAATGCCATTTGAGGCAATGTTTGACCAAGGTATTGAAGAAGAAGCAAGCAAAGAACTCTCTTCCGAAAATTTTTGGATATTGAAGTCTTGAAACTGCAATTAAATTACGCGTTGTAAAAGATTTCTTTGGACTCTTTAAGGGGGGTCATGAGCCTTCTTTGAATTCATGCATGGCGGATATACGGGTCTCGACTTCTTACCCTAAACCCGCCACTGAGAGGCACTCTATTCTTCAATTTCACCAATGGTTAAAGAGAGTGAAAACTACGTGCCCCTTCTAGCTCGGCCGGCTTGGACTTCTACCTCTTTTCGATTTTTTTTTTTTTTTTTTGTTTTGTTTTTGTTTTGTTTAGCTGAAAGTTTGGAAATTATTTGTGAAAAATCTAAAACCGAAAATGATTGCACTTTATTTTAAATTTCTTGCTGGGAGGAATACTTACACTTTATATTAAATTTCTTGCCGGGGAGGAATGATTACACTTTATTTTAAATTTATTGAGTGTAGCATTATTTTAAAGACTCTTATTTCCTGACTGACTAGAAAAAAAGGGGGAATGAGAAGAAAGAGAGAAACGTAATTTGCTGACTAATAATCTACATGTGTTGAATATTTTTCATTTAAAGATATCTATTCAAAATGATTAGGATTTTTTCTATGCGTTTTCTAATTGAAATATCTTCATTTTCCCAAGACACGTTCTTTTTTCTCTTGAGTAAAGGATTCCCTGACCCTCTTGGGTTGCACCACTGCCTTCTGCCATCTAACGAATTATTATTAGCAATAATTATTTATTTATTTATGTATTTCAAGCTAAAAGTATGCAAATAATTTAAGAGTAAACTTAAACCGAAGAATAATAACTACCTTTATTTAAAAAAAAAAATCC
This sequence comes from Uloborus plumipes, assembly GCA_038373865.1. Taxonomy (NCBI): domain Eukaryota; kingdom Metazoa; phylum Arthropoda; class Arachnida; order Araneae; family Uloboridae; genus Uloborus; species Uloborus plumipes. The sequence continues at coordinate 235,951 of JAXGGA010000085.1, read as the reverse complement.
GATTTTTTTGGGGGGGAGGGGTATAGGAGGGAAAGACCCTATGGGGCCCTCCCTTATATACACCTTTGAAAACAATGTTAATAGAGAGTGGGCTTTTTTCTTAAGGATTTTTTTTTTTTTTTTTGAGCAAATAAGAACCGAACACCTACTTTTGAAAAAATCTTACTCGATTTCGGGGGGGGGGGGTGTCCCTCGCCCCTCCCTTAAATACGCCCTTGTGACTCTCATTTACTGAAAAAGAGAAGCGCTAATCAAAAACTGATGACATGTAAAACCTGCGAAATGGTGAGTTTTAAGCAGTTGGGTGGTATCACATGGGCGAAGATTCCATTCACCTTTTGGCATGCAAGGGTTGAAAGGATAAAATGAGCGACTAAAAAAGAATAAATGAAATAAAATACATGAATTTGAATTTGTACATCTTGAATTCAAATTATGGATTTCACAATCACGAATAACAAAGCCAATAGGATGCTTGGGTTTATAAACAGATCTATTTCAAACAAATCTAAGAAATTTCTTCTGCCCCTATATAGAAGTTTGGTAAGACCTCATTTGGAGTATGCTGTTCAGTTTTGGTTTCCTTATATCTCAGGCTAATCTGGAAATTCGAAAAAAATTACTATTTTAGCAGGGTAGTGGGAACTTGGAACAGTTTACCGTAAGAGGCGGTGAGGTGCAATGGAGTAGATAGCTTTAAGAGGGCCATTGATCGGCGTCTTTAATTTGACTAGGACCAGCCCAGTTGGGCCCAGAGCCTGCTGCTGGTCATCGCATTTGTATTTGTATGTGAATTGCGATTGATGTGTGTGTGTGTGTGGAGGCTTCAATGCCGCCCTGGAGGAGCAGAGGCCCCGGCTTAAAGAAGAGTTCTTGCACCTGCAGGGGCGGGTGGAAAGTGATATTCGCAAATATACCTAGTCCAAAATCTAAAGAAGCCAACTGGTGTCAAATGAGAGTAATAAGCAATACATTGATTGCTTAAAAATGGAAAAAAAAAAGTTTTAGTTTGATTTGGTTTAAATGAAAAAATATCTTCATACTTCAAAATACTGTCTAAAATTTTTTCGTACGACCTCCGCCGCATCTGCGCACGCGCCAAGTCTCTTCGGACTTTCTCGAAATAGGGGCGAAAAGCAGCGAGGAAGTAGTGAGCGAACAAAAGCTGAAGGCATCGGGTAGTGCGCATCCAAAACCTAACTCCCCTTTTTCAGATGGAAGCATCCGTGGCTGCCAGGCGCACAAAACGCAAACAGACAGTATTTAGGAGATAAACATTGAAAAATAGTCAATACCATTTAACGCTTAGCACTCAATAATTTTTCAATTTTAAGTGATTTAACTGTTGGAAAATAATTACTTTGAATCCAAAAATAACTAACAGAAATTTAGCGATTTTCATTATTATTCTTCGAAATTCAACAGCGGTAATATAAATTTTGAAATTATTATTTTTTTCATAAATTGTTCCTTAACCCCTACATGCTATAGAACATCTTTTCTGCACAGGTAGATTCAGACTAACGAAACTTTTTTTCTTTTTCACTATATAAAATGACCCACCCTATTACACAATGCTATGAAGTCAATCTGACTTAATAGGATATATATGCAGTTACCGTAAATCAGGGTTACTTGGACCCTAGGGGGTTACTTGAGCCCACTACAATAAAATGATAAAATCTAGGTTTGGTACCTACTAGTTGAAGACTTGCACGTAGGTTCCTCGTTTCTCCAATAGGTAGAAGCCCTCTGCAGTCTCTAACGCTAGTACCAAACCCAGATTTTATCATTTTACTGTGGGCTCAAGTAGCCCTGTTGTGGGTCCAAGTAACCCTGATTTACGGTAACTAATGAAATTAGAATAATGTTTCATAGACGTTAAGCTTCAGAAATATACTATAATCTGTGGTGGGAAAGAAGCAGATTTGTTTTGAATAAATGTACAAGTTAGTTGTATTTCAATAGCATGTTCAGGGGCTCCACGAACTTAAATTTTTGGGAGGGTGAAAATTCTCAAACTGCAGAAGAGAATTCCAAATTTTGCCAAATGATAAAATATGGGTATGCACTTGCACATATAAATACATCAAAATGAAAAGGCACTTTCGGGAGTTTAAAAATTGCAATATTTTAATTATGCCTCCAAATTTGCCGAATCGTCAGACAAAATTTGCCGAATAAGGAAATTTTTGGAAAGCTCACATTGACCTCCGCATCGGGGCACCACCCCTTAGTTAAGTTTCTTGCAGATGAATACCTATATTGGAGCAATTACACTTTTCATGGTCACAGTAGTGAATAACTATAATTTTCCATTGGTTCTTTATTTCGTTTCTGAAGAAAAACAGCAATATTTCAATGTTTTGTGATAAATAAATCAGCTCTAAAGGATCGAATCAAACAAACAGAGCTTGAACTTGAAGCTTAAGTTGTAAATGTACGATGTTTTACATTTAGAACACATTCCAAACTGTAAACACTTTTTCAATGATTTTGATCAATGATTTTTTTTAATCACTCCATTTAAATTGTGATTTAAATCAAATTTATTTAAATGAACAAATTATGTTGCAGAACGATCAATAAAAAGCTAATCAATATAAAATTTTGAACTACTCTCCATTTTTAAGTGAAATGAGAAGTTTAAGTTGTACACAGCTATCTTAAAAATTAATTTTCAAAATCCTAAAGTTTCATAGTGCAATTTCATCTGTGCTTCCAGGGTAACTGGGATTCATGAGATACTTTCACATAACAGTGCTACAAGCAATTATTGAATAATAAATTTAGAACTCAACGTTTTGCAAATAAATTCAGCTCTAATTCAGTGGTTCAAGAAAAATTACAATGATATGTTTAAAAGTGAGGTCTGTTAAGGAAGTTTTTTTAACAGATATATGTAGTGCTTAAATAATTCAACTCCTGTATCAAGAGCAAAAAAAAGTTAAATAAAAAATAATGGAGACTAAAATGTTTTGAGATGCACCTCTCACACAAATATACAACTTTAAATAAGAAAGCACAAGGTAGCAAAAAAGGTAATCTTTATTTGCAAAATTATCAATGGTGTATTTACAAGATGAATAATTATACTTTCGACACTTCAACAATCCTAATAGTATGTTTCTCATACAAACACATTTATTTATATAGAAGTTGAAAGAATTTCAGTTTTTAAGCTCATTTTAAAAATAAGAAAGCATTCTATGATAATGGCACAAATTCTGAGAGAAATCTAAAAAACATGTCACATTATATGATACACTTCAGTCTGAAATATGTGGATGACATATAAAACTGGTTACATCCAATGATGACGTATACAACAAAATTTAAATATGGAAATTGTAAATAAGAAATGGAGTAAAGCTGTAAAATAAAGATAGAGCTTTTAGCAAATTACTGCTCATAAAATTGAATATTAAGAACTCTCCTAGAAGTATATGTTAAAAAAATATTTCCTTCAATATTGTCATTTCATTTTAGGCAAAAAACACTGCACCAGGATTTTTAATAAATAAAGATTTAGGCAGAAAATCAATACCTAGAACCTCTTTTCTTAGTTCTAAAAAAGAGAGTTCAAAGTTTATGGTGTCCGGAAAGTTTTTCGTTCCTAAATGTTAGTGGAAATAGTAGTAAAATAATTACTTAGTGTTCACTTTTTCAAATACTGTCAGTAAGTCTCAAATCAATCATGTAACCCTTTCAGTACCACATTAAATTTAGCTGTATTATACCCTATCATATGATGTTGTTCAGGCCCATGTCTGGCATTTGCCCATCTCTGGTATGCATTAACGTTACCGGAAATTTGCGTACTTGTGTCTGACATGAACGTTCTTGTATCTCGGGTTATTTTATTTCTAATTCCTGTCTTAGTACCATTCTAGTAAAAATAAATGGACTAAGGTATTATTGAACTCATTTACTATAAATGGTACAACTACATAGTATTTTTATTGTGTAAAGTAGTTATTTCGAGCAGAAAAGGTAATATATCAGTTTTTATAGCCAAACTGAATTTTTAGCAATTGTTATGTTAGTAAGTATGACAATTTGATTTTAATATTTTGAAATTCAAAGTAAACATGCAATGAAATCATGTACATTATGTTTGTATAATATCTTTTTAATGACTTTCAACCTTCTCTACTCCCTCATCATTACCATCACACAACTGGAATTAAAAAAAAAAAAAAAAAAACACTAGACCTAAATAATTCATTTTCTAAAAAAAAAAAAAAATAATAATAATAATTCTTTCATAATAGTTTAGAAATAAATAAGTAACAATCATTTGCTGTCTGTTTTTTGGAAAAAAAATATATGTGCTTCAAGGGTTAAAGAATACTAAATTATTGTAAAGTTTTGGATTTATATTCTTGACTATTTAGACAGTTGTTACAGAAAATGTTTTAGGCAAGTCATGAACAATCTGGCAAAACATGCTACTAATAAAAACACTAACCAGAACAAACTTATGAAAGAATATTTGATATCGATGCAGATGAGTGTTTGACACATGACATTCCCTCCTGCATAGCTAGCATTGCAATGTTATTTCATGATGATATATATTCATATGAGAACTAGTTATTTTGAAATTACTTTGCACTGCAGCATCATTCATTTCATTAACATGTAATAGTTAGAACTGAATGATATAGTCACATTTTACTAAGAAATACTTCCAAGAAAGTATAACAAAATGTACATGTCTGAAAAGAATTTGAGGAGATAAAGAAAAGTGCAAATTTAAAATTGAAGAATGAAACAAGGAAAGCTACAGAGGAAGAGACAGAGTTAGAACAAATAGCGAATTAAAAATAGAGCTTCTCTTAGGTAAAGAAAATAAGAGTTAAATTTCAATAAACTAACAATAACAAAACTATTCACATTTACTTTACTTTTTCTTTTTTTTCTAAAAAGACAAGGGAAAAAAAAGTAAAATGTGGAGGAATATGAAACTGCATGTAATAATGGTTATAATTCTCTTTAGCATAACTTTATCATTTAGCATAAATTTGCATTTATAAAGGAAAACACATTTAATTCTATAAAACCTGCAATTCATTTTATGAGTGAGATGATTTTTTACAAGTGATCTTATTCTCAGTTACTTCACTGACCATTTAAACATGAACAGTACAGATTTCAAATAGCTGATACAACTGCAAGCACATATACTGGGAAAAGATAACAAAAAACCAACCAAAATGCATAGCATGAAGTAAGTGAAAAAATTAGCATGACTTTACAGAATTGTGAAGTAAACTGCACATAAATAATCTAAAAGTTGAATACAAAAAAAAAAAAGGTACAAAACTTGGGTTTTCAATGTAGAATAATAAGGGGGGGGGGAATTACAAAAGTTGACAGGCGGAGGAACTAGTAACAGAACATTAGTAATCTATTCATGTTTTTGTTGCAATTATACACAGACCTCCACACCAGCACAGGATCTCTATAGACATTTCTAAATGTATAAAGCAGTGACGAACTTCTAAATGTAATATCATAACGTTTAGTTGACTCATTAAAATAATTTTTAAAAATAAGCAAGTTGACATGCTTCAATATTAACTTTAAGCACCAACAACAATTCTTGTAAAATTAATATTTAATTCAAAACTAAACAATGAGATCAATTTATTTAATGTTTTAAAGTTTTTTTTTAACCATATGATTTAATAAACAACAAAGATCAGTAGGGAAAAAATTTAAACAACAAATTTTATATATATATTTTTTGAAGTATACTTTTTAATTCCACTACTTGTAAAATTATGTTTTCAATTTCATGGCAGTTAAAGAGTTACATAAAATTTGTCTTACAGTATTAAAGGCTTATGGATATTATTATATATATATTTGATTTTTAGTAAACTAGCTGAAAAAGACAATTGAAGACGATTCAGAATGACGATTCAGATGAAGACGATTCAAGATGCAAAAAAAAAAACATGGTATTTATCAGAGGAATATGGAGTGTTAAGAAAAATAAAAATATTAAGCACTTCTTTTGATGAAACCAAGTAATTGTTTCTGCGCACCAACAACCCAGGTAGCACAAATAACCTTTAAACGTTTTATAAACGTTTTTAAGCGGTTGTTACAACGTTAATAACCATTTTACAACCTTTAAAAAACGAAGTGTGCTACTTGGGAACAGCTCTTCCAAGGTTTTGACAAGACTTTCTTTATTAACAAAAAACTTCTCAAAACAGCAGCACTTCCACTTTCCATTACAGATACATTTTTCTATACTTATTAGTAAAGATCTTCTTCACCAAGGCCAGTCACAACATGCTTATGCAATGTATTTGTTGAACTTATTTCAGGTTTTAAATTTTATACACCAGTATGTAATTCTTTCTTGCCCCTTATCTAATTTGAATATTAATGGAGATGTAACTCCTAGTTTATTAAGGGTAATTAGAAAATTTTCAGCATTTAAAACTTATTCTGTTCTGTGACACTAGATATTTTGTGTTGTATTCTCCTCTCTTTCCTTTAGAGTAGTATTAGAATGCTTTAATTTAATCAATATAGAACACAAATTTACTTTCTGCATTTATATCATAACTATTTCCAGCTCTAACTATAAAAGCTTTATTTCTTTCCCCAGGTGAAATAATTTTTTCCTACTTTATAGCACGGGCGACCTTGACTAGTGGTTAGAGAAGTCTGACGGAAGGATGGGGAGGTTCTGGGTTTGATTACCGGAGTGGGCGTGGATGTACTTTCTTTCTCTCCAGTCCTTGTCTTTTATATAAATGTGCTGTGCTGTGAATGGCTGTTATTCTATGAACGGGTTCTTGTGGCATGTATATTAAGCTAAAATCGGTCAGTGATCTTCATTGTAAGACAACTGACCAGGTTGAAAATTCTGAAAGATTGTTTTACTTCTCTCAATTATTAGGATTAGCTGTGTGGGAGAGTGCAGAAATCATAGCTCAAGAACTGCAATTAGAAATACTGGTAGTTGTCGAGGTCTTGACAAGTTCAGAGGAAATCTACCTTGTTCAAAAATCAAGATTATAACTTATTGGGCCACTTAAAAAAAAAAAAAAAAGAGTAAAAAGGAAATGATTGCAAAAATTGTCAGATGGCACTCATGTTGGAAGAATTTGATGACCAGTTGGTGCACAAATCAGGAAAACAGATGAAACATGTTGATGCCTGAGTCCTCACTCATACTAGTATCACTAGATCACAAACAGAAATGACATTGAAATTAAAAGCTGCTCAAGATACAGACGAGCATATAAGAACCGTCAAGAAACGTATGGAATAAGGAGCAGATGATACCCACGCTATTATACATGGTATTTTATACGAACACGTATAAAGAAGAGATTCGTCATTCCAGAATCAATACAATTTGATGTTATTTGAGAAGAACACAAAAAAGGACATTTTGGATTATCTAAAACTGAAGAATTATTAATACAAGATTTTTTTTAATTAAAAAATCAAGAAAATAATTGAACTACTCAAATTGCGTAGATTGCATCTTAATGAACAGAAAGAAAGGAGAAGCAGGACTGCTTAATCTTATCCCAAAAGAAGTTCCATTTAGTACATATCATGTCCAATTTATCTGACAACTACCATCAACAGCAAAAAATTATGTTCATATATTTGCAGTGATAGATGCTTTCAAATTTGTTTAGTTTTATCCGGTTAAGTCACAATGGCATCTTTTGACAGTGTTGACAAGTTAGAAATTCAACAAACAACTTTTGGATCTCCACTTTAAGTTGTGATCGATAAATAGCCTGCTTGCACATCACAAGAATTTAAAGGATGTTGTAAGTAGGAAAATATAGATCACGTATTCATCACTATTGGTATTCCAAGAGAAAATGGACAAATTACAAGAATCTTTGAAACAATTGTACCAGTTTTATCAATGATTTCAAAGAACAAACCAACGAAATAGTACAAACATGTATCAGAAGTCCAAATAATAATGAATAGTGCTATCAGCCATGCAACTAAACATACTCCGCTTAAACTGATACCTGGAGTTAAAATAAAACATAAGGACCACCTGAAGTTCAAAGAGATCCTCGAAGAAAATATGAAACTCTTCATGCACGATAAAGAACTCTTACTCACTGATGTAAAAGCAAATATTTTGAAGATCCAAGCTGAAAAAATATGTGCCAATTCAATCAAAAAAGGAAAAAGGCCAACAAGTATGAAAAGAGAGAATTAGTACTAGCCATCAGAAGAACCCAAGGAGGTTCAGGACTGAAAGTGTGAGTAAAATTTTTTGTACCCTATAAAATTACAAAACTAAAGATGAATGATCGGTATGAGGTAGAGAAAGTTGGGATTCATGAAGGTCCAAAAGTAACCTCCTCTGAAACCATGGGTGATGGTTTAGGACAACCAAGAAACACTCATAGCACTGCAGTTTTTCTTTTTCTGCTGCTTTTTTTCTTTCATTTTAGTGTAGCCAGATGAACCTGGAACTATGCTCATGCCAGGACAACATGGAGGATGGTTGGCTGAGCTGTGGGGGCTATCAGACAAGCCCCCTACACAACAGTGCAAGCCTTTCCAAGGGAGCAGTCAGTGCTGCAAGCATTGCTTTCGCATCCCTAGTTTCAACACATCATGTGGAAAAAAAGAACAGTTGAGTCTGGGCTGCACTCAAGACAAGAACAGTGTGGTGAGAGCGTTGACTACATTTAAGGGCTGGATTTACATGCTTACGTACTGCTGTATCATGTACCAAATTAGGACTGTATACTGAAACATCTCATAGTTAAAGGACACTCATCTGTAAATAGCCATGAATCATTTGTAAATAAGCAGCAAATAAATAATTAGTTCATTAAATATTTGAGTATGTGAGTTCATACAATATCTTTTCAAGAGAAGGAGACCAAAATTGAACAGCATACTCCAAATGAAGTCTTCCCATCTTTTGTATACAAGCAGAACCTGATTGGATTTGTCAGAAATAGATCTATTGATTAACGCAAGCATCCTATTGGCTTTGTTAATAGCTATGTTGCCCTGTTAATTAAACTTGAAGTCCTGATTTATAAAGACACCCAGATCAACAACATTTTCTGCCTGAGTAATGTCTAAACATTATAAATAATAGCTTGTATGCTTATTTCCATGATCTAAATGTCATAGGTGTACACAGAGCTTCAGTAATAAAGGTACCACTATATTAGGGAGCCTTGGGGTTCAGATAACCATTGGAAGAGGTGAGCAGGGCAGTTGTAAGTTCAAATAATTAGGCAGGGCTGTATGAAATTGCTGTCCATAGGCTTTTTAAAAAGCGTTTTAAATATAGAGAGATTTTTTACCACCTAGAGTTGGGAATCAAAATATTAGAAAATTGAAACTTTATCGTAAGCATAATATTCATGCAGAAGTTGTGGGTCTAGGGATTCTTGGTCACCTGCACGTTACAGCAAAATATCATGGCACTCTGGACTTATATTCTTGGTTCTTTTTTTCTCTTTCTTTCCTCTTCTTTTCTGTCTTTTGTTTAAGAGTAACAAGTACCCTTGGTGACCCTTGTGCGCACACTAATGCTAAATGTTACACTTGACATTTCCCAATATTAATTGCTGCACCCCACTCTTATCAATAACATGTTATTAATGTTTAAGGTGTTGATTAATGTAAAAAATGTTTCCATATGTTAGTATTTTTAAATTTAATTCAGAATTTAGACATATAACAACCAACTTTCTAAACTTAGAAAGTTGACTTGCAAGAAAACAGGATGGTGCTTATTTGTATATAGTTGCAGTGCATGGTCGCATCTTTCTAAGCCTTTTAAACAGAAAAAGAAAAATGTCTTGGAAGTTTCAGATGAAATATTTTTTTATTATTAGAGATTTCAAAAGAAAATCTTTCAAAATGAGGATTTTTCAGATTAAGTTTTTAATTATTTCATTTTATTTTTTTTTAATTGAAAAGTTATTCAATGCAAAATGATGCCATACTCCAACCTTATCACAGAAATGGTCTCTAAAAAATAATATGTCTTGCGTAACGCTTGAAAAGTTATTCGGGTTCCTAAAATTTTATAATTATTCTCAGACTTTGTTCACTGGTATTCATCAAAGTAATATTAACACTACTTCAAAATTCATACAATGCAGTTGATACATGTGTAAATTTTAATGATTCTCATCAATATTAAATAATAATAACAACAAATAAATAAATAAATAAATAAGAAAAAAAAGAATCTAGTTCATCTGGAAGTTTCTTCATAAATGTTATTTTTTTTTTCTCTTCTGGAATTCAAATACAGTAAAATATCTTAAAACCGGTAATAAATAAAATGCAATTTTCTACAAATCTACATCTTTTCAGAAGTAAATATTAAATGGTGCACAGTAAAAAAAAAAAGCCCAATATTTTGCATTGAAAATACAACAGCATTTGCTAGCAAACTGAATTTTTTTTAAAATCCTTCTGTCTAAATAAAGGCTTTTAAATTAAGAAGAAGGGGGCAGGGGGAACTAATAAAAAAGGCAGTACCAAATTGTTTTTAAAAAGTAATTGCTATGCAAACCATAGAGTTCACAAAATGTACACTTAACTTTTGATAATGAAGCATATTTATTTGTGAATGATAACACAGGGGAACAAGTTTTAACATTCTTTCTGTTTTTTGATTTTTGAGCTGTTTTACAAAAAAAACATGGATACTGATTTCAAAACTAGTTTTTTGTGCCATATCAGGTTTCTTCTCAACACCTAATGTGAATGTAACCATTTTCCGTAGAAGAGCGTGTATCACAGGAAACCCAGCGGTTTGGATGAAATAAACATTTTAGAATTGAAATAAAGTTTTTTTTCCAGATTATTATCATTATTGTTATTTGTGATAAATTTTAATACTTTAATGTTGCGGCAAAAAAAAATTAAAGGATTACGGAAGAATATATAATAGGTCTGTGTCCCTCAGTAACATAAAAAGGTAATTTCTTTTACATTGTGTAAGCAAAATTTATTGATTATTACTTATTTAAAAATCTTTACTCCCCCTAAATCTCAAGAAAAATGTCCTATATTTTGTAAATTTGTCTCTTTGATAAAAGGAAACTTAAAATTCGTCATGACAAACTAAAACTGAGATCTTTTTCGGACTTGGAGGCCATAAGTTAGTCAAAAACAAACACAAATATAAGATAAAATCTATTCCCCAGTGAAATTAATTTGCCTAATTTGAGCAATAGTACTCATTGCAGTTAAAACTTATTATACTGTGCACAAACATATTTGTATATTCTGTACATTATTTTATCATTTGTGAAATAATCTACATTTAATGTCAAAACCTATATAAAGCAGGATCTCTGGTCCCAAGGTCTGTGTTATAATAGTCTTCCACTTAATAACTTATTCCACTTATAAAAATAACAAAAAAAAAAAAACTTTAAGTATGAGAGAAGGGTTCTGTGCTATTAATTATCATAGTTTAATAAGTTATGTATTTATTTAGGGAGCTGTAGCAGGTGTTTTTTTTTTAATCATTTAAAAAATCTGTATTGGCTAGAGCAATGCTGCAAAAATCTGAGCTTTAGTTAGGAGAAATAAAATAGTTGTCATGCTAACTGTTGGACACAATCATATAATTTGTGATATATAGTACGATAAAATGTTTTGTGGAAAATTATTAGTTTATTATTTTATAAAGCTGACAAGAAACTTTAAAATTAATTTATCACAGCATTTTTTTGAATTCCGGAAGAGAAGAAATGTACAATAAGCAATATAAGAAAAACAAGAATAAAAACTTCATTCATAAATATACAAAAGAGCAATGATGATTGAAGGATTTAAAATCTCAATCACAAGTCGGACTACACAGCTCATTTTTTAAAATCCTATTTATATTGCACAGTTTAAATGGCATTTGAATATGACAAATGCTTTCAGTCTGCTCAATGTGAAAAACAAAAGGCAGAAAATTTGGAAAAATGGCAAAATTCTAAATTTTTCGCCAAACATATGTCTAAAAAGAATATTTACAATTCATTGAAGTCATTTGTATTCGGTTAAGGCCCTTTCATTCGGTAACACTCAACATTAACCTTTAGGAACCAGGCAGTACACATATTGTACCATAAGTCTTGTCCAGTTTAGTTTAGTGGACAGGGTTGAAAATTTCACTGGAACCCTTTGGAGCCGGGTTTTTTTTCAAGGTTTCATATGTCTGGTACGACAGTTTATACCTTCTCTTTTCAATGGAAAAGAAATATGTGGTTAAACTGTCATACTACCTGGGTCCAAAGAAAAATTTCTATATGAACAGCCTGGATCCAAAAGGTTAAGTTGACAAATACCATAATAATGGTCAATGGATTGCTCATTATTATTTACAGTAATCATTGGTAATGAAACCCTGCTCCTTATAAAGGCATGGTCTGACAAGAGAGTCCCCTCCCTCCCTCACAAGATCTGATAGTAGTCTGTACCTTCATTAACAAGCTTGACAGTCACATGACAGGGGAAAAAAAATATGGAGCTGCTGTAGTGAAAGTCGAAGTCTCTGCTAGTGTTTTACCACCTTTGTCACATTGTTGCTTACAAAAATGTGTAACCTGCCTCCAGCTCAATTGCTACTAATTCCAGACAGATGAATTCTAAAAAGAACGAAACTGCAGTCTCTGGACGGTATGGCTGAGCTGACGGTGTATTACTACGTAGTAAACTTTTAGCAATAAGTAATACCCTTTGTTAAATTGTCGCACAATTTATATTTTTACCATACTTTAGTTCGCTTTCACTGCGCCCGCCACTAATAAAATCATTGGATTATAAAATCAGCTGCTTTATAAAATCAAATCTGGAAGAACAGAATCATTGCTGCATCAAAACATGTTAAAACCATCCTTTAATAAAATCATGCTGTTTTATAAATCAAACTTTTGGAGAGTATATTTTTAAAACGGGAGGGGGGGGGGTATGCTTCTTCTTGTCTGAAAAAAACCTGAATTTTTTTTCTTCTCAAGAAAAAGAAGAAATTGTGAGGAACAATTATAACAGTATGTTTCAAAAGAGGATAATTTGCAAACATTAAGAGAGAAATCTGACTGTGAAATTACAACAGAAATAGTAAATTCTCGAGTTATGTCACAACAAGAAGCGGAAGAATTGGTCTTTGAAGCTGAAGAAATCTCAGTCATAGCGCCAAATTTGCTATCTTCAGTTGATGTCAAAAAAGCGCTTGCTGTCATGCGGTGCACTTTAGAGCAAAGAGGAGATAATGCTGAAAGTTACAAAAACTGTCAAACTCTCAAATGATGCTGAATCTTTACTTTCAAATTCTGTTTTTCAAACAACAATAAGTCAATATTTAAAACTATTGTGTAATTTTAAAATACACTTTATACATATAAGTTAAATTCAAATTGTGTTCTAATTAACTTAAAATAAAATATAGACAATAGTAATTAATTTCTTTTATTTTGTTTAAACTTTAAAACCATTTCTGTTTGTAATTTTATATATGCTGGTTTATAAAAGCAGCTGCTTAATGAAATCAACTATCCTCGGAATAAATGTGGTTTTAATAAGCGGCTGGCACTGTATTCTCCATTCAAGTCTACTTTGAATATGAAGACAATATGCACAAATGTAACAGTTTAAGAGAGTATCAAAAAATAAATGAAAAGCATACAACGCAGAAGCACAAAACTGTACAATACTATATTAGTTTTTTAAAATGTTGTCTCAAAAAAGTAGTCAAAAAACTGTTTTTTTCCTTTCTCTTTATGTGTGAACAGTTACAACAGTATACTGTGCAAATTAGATAAACCTTTCTCCTGCCGACTGCACACTGCAATTATTTACTTCTAACTTTTTGCCATATAGCATGAACATTCCTCTAAATACTGTCGAATAATTTTGTGTTAGCTTTCTTTCTTGTCGGAACATGCCTTAAGGAGGGGAGGGTTATTACTTGGACACAGAAGGAGCAGAGAATACCGAATATTAGGCCTGATTAAATGATTTGTCATCAACACAAAAATTGAAAAACTAAAGCACCTTTTACAGACCAAAGTGGGAAATAATGTCAGTAAAAGTTAACTTACAATTAGTCAAAACATCAATATAATAATATAAACAATAAATATTTATAACATTAATATGAATATAAGCATGTGCAAATAATTATTTTTTATTTTTAACAATTAAAAAAAAGATATGCTAATGAAAATGATTTAGAAAATTAAAAAAAAAAAAATATATATATATATACACTAAATAGAATTGTTAGGATATACATAATACTAAACTATACAAGGAAATTCATTTTCTCGCATTTAATAATATATTTACATGTGCTACCAATCAGAAAAGTGAAAGCTTCGTAAAGAATATATTTTGTAAAGAATATTTCAAATGTTTTTAAAGTTTTGAATTACTAATCAAATTACTAATTCACAAGTTTAAATGTAAGCTGATTTATTTACTGAAGTCCAGTCTCAAAATTTATGTTAAAAGTTCAGAGACAAAACAAATTCATTTCTTGCAAAATTTGAATTTAACTTTGGAAAAAATATTTATACCCTTAAGAAAAATGTGGACAAAAAATACATGTTTCTATGTTGTACTCTCAAATGAATCCTGTTTTGTAATTCTCAATGTTTAATAGGTCATCAATTTTTTTTTAAATAAATAATAGCGGTAATCAAATTCTTTATAGAAAACTGATAAAACTGTTATATTATTCTCACTGATACTAACAGAAAAGAAGCGAAAAGAAACAGTAATAATTTAAGAAATGAGCTTTAGCAATTAATGAACATTTTGAAATCTTATAAAATAATTCCCTTTTTTCTTTTTTTAGAAACCTCTTCCTAAATAAAGTACTTCAAAGGTTTTTGGAAAAATGTTACACAAATTAAACATTATTCATGACACTATACAAACAGGATAACTTTGTTTACCTACCAAAATAGACAGAAATTAAATGATGGAAAATTGTCAGCAGTACTTAAAAATATTTCAGCACAAAAGATTTTTAAAAATATCCATGACAAACTATTAAAGTTCATAACTTTCATAACCAGTTGCAAAATTATTTCAATTTGTTAATGCTTTCTTCAATCACTTTTACTTGCTTTGAACTCTTCTGAAGTGTAGACTTAAAAAAAAATGTTGACTTCTTAAATAAATAATGTTTTCAGCCTTTAAAGCCATTCCTTATAAATTCATTACTTTATATATATATATATATATATATATATATATATATATATATATATATATATTGTACATAATATCACACATTATGTGATTAAATTAAATTAAAACATTTTTTATGAAAAAATTCAGGTTACAATAGAAAAAATTATGACTTTAACTGATTACTACACATATTTCTTGCACCACATTAACACAATAAGTTATGTATCAAGTTATGAATTTTTGAAGGTTTAAAAAAGTGAGAGAAATATTTTTAAAATGTATACATGCAATACTTATGACTGTTTTAAAAAACTTGCATTTATCAATAAGCTTCAAACTACTGAATTCATGTCAAAATCAAAATTTTTAGTAATGTTTTCAACTAATAAATCAGGTATTTCAGTAAAACAAAAAGTACCCAGTGATGAATAGGGTTGTTAAAAGAACTTAAAATTTTTGAATGAAATTGTTAGTTTATAAATTTTTACAGCATTTTTGGAATCAGACTAACCAGATGTACAACTAACTCACAGGAGGGCAAAGTTAAATTATTGCTAGAGCAGACAACTTTACCCAAAGAGCCCTTAGAACCCTTAGTGCTGACAAAAAGTAGGAAAGTTTTGCCTCTGTAGAACCAGTGTTGAGAGAAACTGATAGAGCACAAGCCATTGCCCATTTTCAGCTAATTAGACATTACCTGCAAGTTCATCAAAATCATATTAAACCTGCCATGCATGAGATCTGCCCTCTGTGCAATCAGGGCAGAATGGACAGAAATCATCTGAAACAGTTTCTAAAGAAGACATTATAGCTTGCTACAGGGAGGCTCGGCATCGAATGGTAGAAATACCACTTTCAGGAAATTGGCAAAAACAGTGCCGGATTTAGGGGGAGCAAGAGGCCCTTGCCCTGTGTGGCAAAGTCTTCAAAGGATCTTTAATTAATAGTATACAAGAAAATCATTTATTTATTTAAAGGCTCTGAAAACAAATATAACAGCTTAAAAAACTTTAAATCAAAGAAACTTCAACAGCTGATTTTGTAAATGCGTTAAATGCTAAATTAAGAAATAATAAAACAATTTTAAAAAATTCAGTGAATGAACACTAACTGTTATAATTAGCATAATAATTATATAATAAAATAATTGATGAAGCCTTATTTTCAGTTGAAAAAGACTTAAAACAGTGGTTCAAGTGTCTGACAGGTTCAAGTTGCTGAAGGTGAAACATTATTTTTACAATTCTAAATCACTTTATCCCAAATATCACAGGCTTAACACTATAGTGAGAACTTTATGCATGAAAGAAATATTTATTCTTAAAAACAATAACACTTTGTGGTGCTTAAACATAGCATATTATATGGCATGATCATTTTACAGCCTATTTTCTATTGCAACCTGAGTTTGTTAAATAATTTCTGTGATGACAAAGAAGATTTTCAACTTTGTTCATCAGCATTAGCAAAATAACAAAAGCAATTTTATGCTTCAATTCATGAATTTAAAAAAGTCATACTCTTTGACTGAAATTAGGAACATTTCAAATGTTCTTGCACATAACTATAAATAAAATTTTGCATTTTTAAAAGCTTTTTGTCTCAAACAAATTAAAAAACAAAAAATCATCATATGAACTTTGTTCATAAAATGTTTTACATCACAGTACCACCAAACAAATCTCTGAATTCCTAAGTTTTTGGAAATGATTTGCTTAAAAAATAATTATAAATGAATTATAATACTCCCATAATTTTCACAGGTGCGGCTTCTATTTTATAGCTCTATAATGCAACACCAAATCATTCGAACTTTTCCAAATGAAGTGTCGAACAGTTCTCAAGTCCATATTGGGATCTAATACCTGTTATAGGGGGAAAAAATAATATGTATATCTAATATAACAAGAGAAAAAAACAAAAATCAAATAAAGCTCAGAAGATTCACTATTTTGAAGTTAAAAATGTTTAAATAAATTTCTAATAACTGTCTAAAATAAATTTTCATTTTAATATATCAGGTTTGAATTTTGTTTCACTAGCACTTCACAAATTATATTACCTTTAATATCACTTGAACTTTAAAACAGTTACAAAATGAAGTAGATAAATTCATTTTTTGTACTTCACACCAAAACAACTTTTTTGCATGCAAACACCCACTATAAAAATGTCTAGGAGAATATGGGGTAGGGGGGGGATAAAATGTTTTAAATGTCTCATTACAAGAAAAAAATGATGAAGATGACCAAGTTTCTTTTTGAAAGAAAATTTTATTTTTCAGGCACAAAGACTAGTAACTATCTTAATCACAAAGATGAAGGAATTATTTCGAGGAATTCACTTTAGAATTGTTCCACAGATTTTTGCAGCAGTAGACCGCTCAATTTGAACTACTGACAGAACAGGCATTGTTGCAAGTTCCCCACAGCTTTCATATTACAGAAAAATGCTGGTGACAATTAGAAAGCATGCTGATCTCATTAAAGAAATGAGTTACAGGGAGTAGGTAATAAGAGCCAACTCTTGACAATTGCAGAACTGTGTCTATGGGGATTAAGCTAACGTAAATTTCGTGAATAAACTTGAAATATGTAATGAGTTACCGCCTATAAGCCAGGGCTAAGGCAGAACTGAAGCAAACACACCCACAGCTCGATCATAGCATACTAAGGCTGCAGTTTCGTCCTTATTATGGACTCCTCAGTTAGGAATAGCCAATGATCAAGCTGGAGGCAAAGATCCTCTTATTGTAGCGAAGATCGTTAACAAACCGGTAGAAAAAGCGAATTTATCTTACCAGCGAGCGTCTGCAAACCATGGTGTGGCTCAACTCGAAATTTGAAGGCAAAAGCTGGGTAATATGCAATGAGTTACCGCCCATAAGCCAGGGCTAAGGCAGAACTGAAGCAAATGCACTCACAGCTTGATCATAGCATCCTAAGACTTCAGTTTAGTCCTTATTATGGACTCCTCAGTTAGGAATAGCTAATGATCGAGCTGGAGGCGAAAATTTTCCTGTTGGTCAATAGCGTCAGTCACTGGCAAATGGAGTTTGACTGATGTAACAAGGGTGTAGTCCTGTTATTTGAACCACAGATACAAGGAAGGCGTTGTAAGTTTGACGCATCTGTATCTGTCTGCAGCACTCTAGCGCCTAAACGGATGGATCAATTTTGAATTTTTTTTTTGTTTGAAAGGTAAGCTGAGCCAGAGTGTTTTTAGCTAGTTTGCGTCTTCTGATGACATTAAATAAGGAAGATATTAATTTAAAACTTTTCAAACGTTTTTCGCAATTTTTGAAGTGAAAACATACTTGAAAATTTAAAACAATAGTACCAAAAGAAAGAGAAAATTTTTCTGTGTCTGACAGAATGTGTTTGGAAATTCCATGTTATGTAGAACTTGAACTATAACATTTTTAACGAATGCCGATAAGCCATTATTCACTCGATTGGAAACCAATGTCATTGTGGGCCAACAAGGAATGAAAACTCAACAACTTTAAATGTTTAAATGTTTCCAGTTTCTATTTGTTAACAATTAAAACACCTGCAATTGATTTTAGTACTGACTTTTAAAGGATTTTCAATTTTTCGTCTTTACCCTGCATTTGTGAATAGCAAATTTTAATAATAAGGAATATCTTTCCTTTTTCGTGTTTGCCATGTCCTCTTGATATCAGTTAAATATATTTAAATTTTAAATGCTTTCTGACCAGTGAAGTTTGTTTGAATATGAGGTCGGCAAGCAGGGTCGGAGTTTTTTTTAAGTTAAATTTAATCATAGCAGTTAGTAGCTTTTAATTTCAAGAAAATGATCAAATTATTGAAGCCAAATTACTGTTTCAAATTTTGTCTGAAACTTGGGGGGACAGCCATGTGGAAATCTTTCGGAAGATGCAGGGAGCTCTTTGTGACATTTTTTTGCACTTGATTTCAATGTTTTTCACAAAAAAACCACACTCTGGTAGTTCAACAGACTTCTTACTCTACCGATATGGCCCCCTGCAACTTCTGAGTGTTCCCTAAACTTAAGAGGCAGTTGAAAAATACAATATTTCAGGTAAGAAAGGGCATTATGAATGCAATGACAGCCAAACTATACAGCATACTGAAACAGACCTTCTCTGAATGCTTTCAGGAATGACAGTGCCACTGTGAGATGTGCAAGGGCTTCCAACACTTCAGGTTTGCTATTTTATTTTTCTGTCAAAAGTTGGATAATTTTCTAACAGACATTTCACAATAGATTTCTGATAGTGTTTGTTTGGGTTGAGCCCACTTTCTTTCAGTTTAGCAGACATTGTATACAGGGGTTTGTGCTGTTTGCTGTTTCATGCAAGGTAATCAGATAGTCTTTGCTTTTTAATAGCAATAAGTGATAAAAATAAAATAATTATTGACAATGAGAAAATATAGAGTTGGTAAATTTCAAAATTTCCCTCATAAAATGAAGGGTAATAATAACACAAAATTTTATTTACATAAAAAGGAAAGCTTCATTATCATGTTTCATTTAGAAAGTCACAATAGCTTAGAAAATGGTTAAAAAATAGTATATCTTATTTCACTTATTTACCTGATCTTGACACAACAGTTCAACTTTTTCTTCAGCTATTGATGTTCTTTCTTCATCTTTTTCAGATTCCCCCTTTTCTTGTCCACCAGAACCCCCTGACTGACTTGCAGTTTGTGATCCAGCATCTGACCCAGCACCCATAATTTTTTCATATACATGCTCAATTACTTTTCGCACCTGTAGCATATCACTAGCAGACAAACGTTCTCTGAAAATAGTGAACAATTTGCATGAAATATCCAAGTGTAACAGAAACAGAAGCTATGGTCAAAATAAAAATGTACAGCCAGGAAAATTGCTTATGATATTCTCCAAAAGTGATATATTAAGTTCTAAATTGAAAAAAAAAAAAGAAAAGAGAAAATCAACATTGGTATGCCATTTGAAATTCGTGTCACCAGCACTTTACCATATTAGTTATACAAATTCAGCTCCACCAAGATTTTTATTCATAGTGATTAAACTAGCACTTTAATATGGTACACAAGAAACCAATAGCATAAATTTCTTACTTCAAAATGAAAAAAAAAAAAAAAAAAAAAAAACTATTTCATGAAACAATGTTTATTATTGCAACATTTTCTAACGAGTACCATTGGTTGATGACATGTTTTAACATTTTGTGACATTTTAAATCACATAAAAGCTCATTATTTTAATTTACTATTTCTTTTACTACTCACGTTCTAACACTAATACTTTATACACACTGAAAAAAAAAAGAGATTGCTTTTAAAATGAATCATAATATTTATGAATTTGGCATCTCAAATATGAATATAGAAATTAAAGCAGGAAATTGGATCTTTTTTTTTTTTTTTTTTTTGCTGTGTTGGGACTTCACATTAAATGGTAGGTGGTGACAAAAAGGTAGTTTATCTGCAGCCGTCATGAGTTTCTTCTATAGCTTTAATTTAAAACTGGCTCTCTTATTAACATTTATACATATTGTAAAAACTTATCTATCAATTTTTAAAGTGTTGAATTTAAAGTAGCCTGAATTTAAGTAAAATGAGGCATCGTCCGCTCAGAAATAGCCATTTCCGGAGTATTTTACATCACTATTAGCTCTTGTTTTTAAGATACCGAGACCAATAAGGTACTGAAATCTCACTAATGTTCTATTTTTCCCCGGAGATAGAAGCTTCTCCCAGGGAACTAAATGCTTTTAAACTTTGACCTCTGGTTGCAACAGAAAACTTCAACACATAAGCAGGCATGTCATTTGGAGTTTCCAGGGAAGGGGGGGGGGCGTAAAGGGTGTATACACAATGTAAATTTTCCCAAAAATTTCAAAAATCACACCCATTTACATGTATATACACGTTGATTTCCCAAAGTCAAGGAGGTTGGCACTGATCCCCCTCCCTAAATGACGTGCCTGCACATAAGCACAATGAGACTTCCAGAATTTTAAATTCCAGGCTGATAAATGCCCAAACTGAGTCTCCAGTATATCCACCCATGCCTGTTGTGCTGGGAATAATGAAGAATGTGAACGCTATGAATAAAGATGGTTTTCCAGCACTTTACAGTGAACCCAAGATACATTGAAGCAAAAGTTAAAGCTAGAGTTTTTAACAGCCTTCAAATAAGCAATTATGAAATCAGTTGAAAATGTCCGGTAATGGACTTGATAAAATACCTCCACAATTTTCAGGAAAACTTCAGAAGCAACATAAAAAGCAAAAGCTATTAATTAATTATGTTTCCAGATACATCTAGCCCATACGTTTGCAATTATTTACTTCTAATTTGCATTCCTGAATTGTATGCATTTATTAAAAAATGACCCAGATGTGCTCTACTTTCTGAAGTGCTATTAGCAATAGCGTACATGTACTTAAGTGCGCCGCCCTCCCCTGCAAGACTTGTGAATGTGCCCCCCCCCCCCACCATCCCCTTATTAAAATAAAAATTCTCCTTATAACTCATAGGGCTATTTTTTTGGCTTGTGTGCTCTCAAACCTCTTGCGTCTCCTGCGCCATGGTGCTCTATGTACACCACTGGCTATTGGGTATGCAGTCAAAGTTAGGCGAATTATTTTCAAAAATTTTATTCACAATTCCGATCCATCTTGTTTTTTTTACTCGTATTTGACATTCCATTGTGTATTTTACAGTTGTTTCCCTTTTCCCCAATTAAATTTAATCACATGAAATGTTTGAGATAATTCAACAAATTGTATACTTATTCTTTTCCTTTTTGATTAATACTCTTTCACCATCAGTCCTACATTTGATTTTAAAGCATAATTTGAATTACTTTTAGTTATGCAAAATAGTACATAAATTAATTTCCACGTTAAGTTTTACTAGGCTTTAATATGTCTTTAGGGCCTCATTAGGTATTTCAAAAAAAAAAAAAAAACACTATAATCTTTTTATGTAGTACTACTCCTCACTCAAAGGTTTAAGAACATCGTATCATGATAGTCTTCTATCTCCAAATCAAGAGAATTAAGCATTTTTCTGGTTGACAAACAGAATACATAACATATTAGTTATGTTGATCTCAGATACTGAAGCTTTGAAAAATAAAGTTGCCTTGCGTTAGTATTTCTGCTATAATGATAGGGAAAGTACTGGTGGTTTTTTGTGCAAAAAGGTGTTTGAGATTGCAATGATATTTAACAGCTTTTGCAGTTTGCTTGTTTTTAACAATTGCCATTACACCTGTACTTTAACCAATCATTATATTTGCATAACAGCACAAAAAGATTACCCATTTACTCTAATTGAGACATTAACCTAATTACTTTAATTGAGACATTAAATTTTGCATCACTAAAATAGAAATATCTTCTCTGATATCATCAGAAGAAATAGAGGGAATAGAAAAGGCTTATATTCTTAGCAAACTTTGTGTTTTCTTCTTAGTGAGAGCAAGTAAAGGTTAAAAGGAGAAATTCCTGTTACTTTTTTTTTCTTTGAATTCCTTATATATGTGCTTTATTACTATAAGTCACCACAGGAATAAATTGCGTCAATTAGAATTAATATTTACTCCTCACGTTAACAAGAGGAATAGCAAAAGATATGCATCTTAGAGAGAGGCCACAACTATATTTTTTCATGAAGTTTGCATTCTGGAAAATAACAGCTATCTACAGAAAGAAGTGTGTATTATATTTATCAGAAAATTGAGTAAATGAAGTTGTTGCCTTCGTGGCATCATTATCCATTCCTAAAAGGTAAAATTATTTCACTGTCAACTTCATCAGTGCCTTCTCTAAGGGTGAGTGTTTCAGTTCGGATATGATACCTACAATCATTATGATCTTCACGCCACACATAAAATTAAACATTTCAGAGAGAGCATCCAGTAAAACATCTTCATAAAACAATCAACAGGGCAATTTCTTAGAATAATCAAAAAACTTGATATTTCTTATGCATTTCCAAATACATTTACTTCATAATCGGGATGCTTCCAAAAACCCTCCATGTTTCATGTATGTAAAAATGAAAACAAAGAAAAAAAAGACTATAGAAGTTATTTCAACAAGCTCCCTTCGACAAACAGACAACCGTGGCTTAGTAAACAACTAGCGAAGCATCATCAAAAAGGATTTTTTTCTCTAAACTATGTCTCATGCACCAAGAAAATTAGGAAGCATATGGGTCACACCATTGTCCGCAGATCCTCGTTGGTGTTCAGAATTAATTTTACCTACCAGTTTGTAAGTAACCTTAGTTTCAATGGGAGGAAATCTGTGTTTAGCTTGGTAATGGACTATTCCAAACTGATGAGCCCATAAGGGCAAAACTGCAGTCCCTGGTATTGTAACTGGGTTATTTACACATGTGTACAAGAAATATGGCAGTTTAATGGTGGAAGAGTTACTGTGGGGCTTTAGGGGGCATTTTCAGGTCTTTCAGAAAGGAGATCTTTCAATAGGAGTGAACACAGAAAGATTTAATGTACATTTTACATTTTATGTGCCCACCCTCCATTTTTTTATCACATATTTCTCCAAAGCTTCAGCTAATATAAAATACTACTTTCTCAAATCATTAGAAAACTGTAGTTATGAAATAAGGTGTACATTGTTCTTGAGATTCTTACTTTCTTAATGGCTTCGCTCCTGATAACTGTTGTGGTAAGAGGTAAAATGGAATTTTGTTGAATCGTGGCATATTCTTCTGAAATGTAAGACAAAAATAAAATCTGTTCATTGAATAAATTCATTCTCAATGGTAATTTTATTAAAATTATACTTAGCTTTTTCATGCAGAGAAATACGTAAAATATTATGCATAGTTGAAACTCTTTTCTTGTCTCTATGTTTATGGCTCAGATTATTAACCTCATATTAATAATGCATTATTATTATCAGCAGTGCACTTAAAATTAAATACCAGTTCAAAACAGATAATTTGTTTTTAAAAAGGTTAATTTTTTTGGGCAGTTCATTTCCATTCAGTTACATAACATCAAGAATCATAATTATTCAAAAACATGCATAATGTGACAAAAGCTTTACTTTGTTGGACATTTAAATCGAAGTTTTCAAATCTCTCTAAACTGCACACTTGTTGTTAGCCCTTACATTATGCACAGATTGATATTAACTTAACTAAGAACTACATGATTTCAAACAGGTCAGGTATAAAGCAGTAAGTGACCCTACGCAAGGGCTAAGGCAGGAACATGCAATACACCGCCAACTCGTTCATTTTGATCCATGGACATAAGCCCAAAACTGCAGTCCATGGATCGAAATGAACGAGTTGGCGGTGTATTGCAGGTCAGATATGTCGATATTTTCACGGTTGGGTTTGCATACTTTCATACTGATATGCCGACTTAGCAATACCATTTCCAAACTGCTTTGACATTCAGTTAAAACAATTGTGGCGTTACAAGATGTGTTTCAAATTGTGGCACAATTTGTGAACACCTTTGCAATTATTTTGTATCATCAGTCTTAGAAAATGTGAGTTTGACAGAGAGTTTCAGTGAAAATAAAAATAAAATAAAGAACATTTTCCATGAAAAATATAGGGCAAATAAAGGACACATTACATGAATAACTTTGTCATAGAAATACACAGTGCATAAAACACATGTTGTCTAACTAATAATAGACTGATTTATTAATGATTCATATTTGACATTCAATATAAAGTAAAACACTCAGAGTAATTTACATCTACAACAAATTTCATTCTTGAAAAATAAGGTTGGACAGAAAAGAAGACTGCTTTTTTTAAGTTCATAAACTTTTTCTTTTGCATGTGACTTTTTAGTGTCTTTTGGAGACTTTTCCATTTCTCTTGAAATTTTTGGGTTCAAACTTTAATCCTTTTATAGCATCAATGTTTAAGGGGAAAAAACTTCTTTCAAACCATGTACCTGATCATATGAAATGGTCAAAATGGCATTTACTACAGTAATTTCTGGAAGAAACGCTGCGGCGCATACGTGTTCAAAAGTAAAATTTTCTTCCAATGCGGCGTTTATGAGCAAAAAAAACCCGATTGCGAATCGGAACAAACAAGCACGGGAGAAAAGATTTTAAGCTTCCTCCTCCTAATTCTCGCCTCCAAACTGGTTTCGCAAAATAGACTCATCAACACCCACCCCTTCGATGAAATGGATCCATCCCAACCTGTTTCGGCGTGGTTAGCTTGCAACGGATAAGAACACGTGACTTTTACTTGCTTCGTTCGCTTGCTCGTTCGTTGTATGCTTTTTTTCTCATTAATTTTTTTGCGCTATTGCTTATAAACGATGGCACCCAAACGACACCGCAGTTATACTGCAGGATTTAAGTTAAGTGTAATTGCGAGAGCTGCAGAAGTCGGCAACAGGGCGGCTGGCAGCGAGTTCGACGTAGATGAACGATGTGTTCATCGTTGGCTCTCGGAAAAGGAGGACTTGGGGAAAATGCCAAAAACAAAACGTGCTCGACGGAGCGGGACTGTGAGATGGCCTCAGCTAGAGTCCCAACTTGCGACCTGGATAAAGGAGCAACGCGAGAAGGGATTACCTGTCTCCACCATCAAAATCCGACTACAAGCCAAGAAAATGGCTAGGGAAATGAACTTGGACGACTTTAAAGGTGGGCCGTGCTGGTGCTACCGTTTTATGCACCGGCACAGAATTTCTGTGCAGTCGAAGACGACAACCAGTCAACGCTTGCCCAGTGATTGGAAAGAAAAGAAGGCCGCCATCCTGGACTTTGTCGCCACGACAGTGGAGGATAATAAGTTGGCGCTGAATCAAATGATCAACATGGACGAGACGCCGTTAACGTTTGACTGTCCCGCAAACAGGACAGTGGACCAGGTCGGAGCAAAAACGGTGTCCATCACTACAACAGGTCACGAGAAGACCTCCTTCACCTGCGCGCTTGCTGTTGCAGCGGACGGATCAAAGTTGAATCCGCTGTTAATATTCAAGAGAAAGACTGTGCCAAAAGGGAATTTCCCTAATGATGTAATTGTAACAGCTAATGAGAAAGGCTGGATGTGCGAGCCAGCTATGATGCACTGGCTCGACACGATCTGGCGCCGACGAAAAGGAGCCTTTTCTCAGCCGAAAGGGCTGTTGATTATGGACAGCATGCGGGCACACCTACTGGAGAGTGTGAAGCAGAAGTGCAAATCCCTCTCGGCCACGTTGGCCATTATCCCGGCCGGACTAACAAAGGAACTTCAACCTTTGGACTTATCTGTGAACAAGGCGTTTAAAGCCGAAATGCGGCGGCAGTGGGAGGCTTGGATGAGTGAAGGCATGCATTCCTTCACCAAAGGCGGGAATATGCGCCGAGCCTCCTACGAAGAAGTTGCCCAATGGGTATCAAGGGCTTGGCAATGTATAGGCCCAAATATAGTCACATCTGGGTTTCGCCAAGCTGAAATTTGCTGCAACAATACTCAGCCTGAGGTATTGGAGGAGGAAGAGGTTGATGAGCCGAACGTTTCATCTGCTGAAATTTCTGAGGACATTTTAAATTTGTTTGACACAGACAGTGAGGAATCAGACTTTGAAGGATTTTTATAATCATTTGTACAAATTATTTTATTTAATGTCCGTTTATTGTGTATTTTGCATGAAATATATATTTTTTATTTTCATCTAACTATTGCACTGTTCAATTCATTACTTCTTCCCTGCAATTGTTGCATCACCTTTTCAAAGGTACGTTTATTTAATGTTCTATTTTTAACTGCGGCGTTTCTGAGCATTTTTAATTTTCTTGACATGTTTTTTCTGAGGTGCGGCGTTTACGCCGATGCGGCGTTTCTTCCAGAAATTACTGTACTAAATATCATATATATTTATATTTTGAAAGCAGAACAGCATTTTTAATTTCAAAATATTGTTTTTAATATGAATCTACATGTTTCCAAGAATCACCAACAACCCATTCCTCAGAGATTTGATCATCATTTACTTCAGTTTCACTGTATTTATTAGTTTGCCTAAAGAATTTTGTTTTTATTTGAGGCAATATACTGGCAAGCCTTGCAGATTTCTATGTAGCCTTTGGAATGTTACTTCCTGACAAAGGGATACAAATTTTTCTAATTCCTGAAAAGCCTATTTTTAATGGTAAACTCCGCTATGCATATAGGGTTGTACTAATGTAGAACTCTTTAGAAATTTGCTAAAAAGTCAGATTTTATTAATGGAGACAGCTTATTTGTCTGAGTACTTCTCTTTTCTTTAATTTTTTTTTCAGTGCTGTTACCTACATTAAAATATTTCAAAAAAAGCACTTCTTTTTGTATCTTAATATAAAAACATTTTTATTTGTCAAAGGCGATTCATTATTAAAGTATCTCATAAGGTTTATCAATAGTTAGGAGAGCTTGTCATAATACAATAAGGATCAACGCAGTTTTCTCTGGAAACAAATTTTTAATTTCTTCAAGTATACATCCTACATTTAAAGTAAATTTTAAATAGATGCATATTTTAAAATTTTACAGGTAACTCATTTTCAAGTCTTGAAATATTTTTCTTCTAGCTTTTAACACTTGTATCAGGCGTCAGAATTTTTTTTAATGGTTATTTTTTTAAAAAAGATATAGGACAAAGTACAAGGGCTGTCTGAAATGTTTCCCACCTCGATAT
Source organism: Uloborus plumipes (assembly GCA_038373865.1). NCBI lineage: Eukaryota > Metazoa > Arthropoda > Arachnida > Araneae > Uloboridae > Uloborus > Uloborus plumipes. The sequence continues at coordinate 208,089 of JAXGGA010000085.1, read as the reverse complement.
GAAGAAAGCAGCATTTGTAAATAATAGAGGGGTGGTCTTATTTAGGATTCTTTTGGTAACTCAGAACCATAACTTTGGCCCGTTTTAGTTCAAATTGTATGTGTGACAGCCATATCAGTGAGTTGCTCTAACCGTTTTTTTGAAAATGGAGAAAATCGAATATCAAACTTTGATTTGATACTTGTTCTTAAACGGAAATATGCCTGCACAGATTAAAGAGGAGTTGGATTCTGTGTATGGGGACTTTGCACCATCATCTACAACCATGAAATTTTGGATAGCTACATTTAAACGTGGCCGTACCAGCTTGGGTGACGATGAACTCTCGGGTCGACACAAAACTGTTACCACTGATGAAACCATTGCCAAAGTTTACCAAATGGTGCTGGATGACTGCAGATTGGAGGTGAGAGAGATAGCAGAAGCTATAAATATCTCTAAGGAACGTGCATGCCACATTTTAAATGAGGAATTAGGCATGCTCAAGCTGGCTGCGTGTTGGGTGCCGCGTTTACTCACTTAGGACCAGAAACGCTTCCGAATGAACATTTGCAGCGCAATTCAGGCTCAATAAATCGGAGGTTTTTCGACGGCTTATTACTGTGGATGAAAAATGGATTCATCACAGCACTCTAGAAACAAAAACTTAGTCAAAACAATGGACTGCAAACAGAGAAACAGCTCCAAAAAAGGCCTAAACGGTTCCTTCTGCAGGAAAAGTGATGGCAACCGTATTCTGGGATAGCCATGGAGTGATACTCATTGACTAAGAGAAAGACTTGAGAAAGAAAAAATATAACAGGAGCATACTATGCTACTCTCCTTGACAAATTGAAGGAGGAAATAGAAGAAAATGGCCACATTTAAAAAAGAAAAAGTTCTTTTTCATCAAGACAATGCTCCTGCCCACACCTCAGCGGTTTTAATGGCAAAAATTCACGAGTTGAGATTCAAAATCATTGAACATCCACCCTACTCACCATACCTGGCTCCAAGCGACTTTTTCTTGCTCCCTAAGTTGAAAGAAGCGCTTAGAGGACAAAGGTTTGCTTCAAATAAAGAGGTCATAAACTTTGTCAACAGCTATTTTGAGGATAAAGACTCATATTTTTTTTTTTTGGTGGATCAAAAGGATAAGACCATTGCTGGATGAAGTGTGTGGACTTGCAAGGAGACTATGTTGAAAAATAACAGTCAATTTGAACAGTAAAAATATTTCTTCTATGCTAGGTCAGAAACTTTTCAGACTGCCCTTGTACATGAATATAAGAAATGTATGACAAATGATAGCACAGTGCTTTGTGTGAAAGAAATCACAAAGAAAAGTAGGCAATTTTACGTTAATTGAATAATAATAAAATTAATTTTACAATCGTATGCTACCAACATAAAAATGTTGAACTTAGAAAAAGTCTATGGTATAAAAAGTCGCCATGTCAGCCAATTTTTTTCTCCATGGTGGCAAAAGAAATGAAAAACCCAAATAGCAAAAAGATGTAAGTGACAAGAATGAAAATATAGACATAAAGTAGCACAAAAGTTAGGAGAGACATTAATGTGTTTTACGGCAATAAGAAGTTAGTTGTACCCTGGTAGGTATGTCCTCCAGAATAGTTGAGAAAAATAATATGAAAACTTCCACGTGATTCAAAGCATACCTTCATTTTACTCAAAATCTTTAATATGTCTTATGGATTTTACAACAGCAAAGTGCAAGACATGCAGATGCTGATTACTTCACCAGGAACTACACACAACCATTAGATTGATATACAAGACGATTGGAAAGTACTCAAATTTTGAAGGGGACAAAAGAGGAAGAATATAAAAGCATTTGCATTATACACGTGGAATATGTCAGGTGAAGGTAATAGCGGGCTCTGTGAATAGCAGTAGATACAAAAAAGCAACGTGGGAGACTACCTACCACCATGATTTTATACAGCACACACACACATATTCAGCTTGGTAATACAATCCTCAAATCAGCACCACAGCATATAAAGCCACATATTAATATGTCCTGTATAGTAGACGTGAAGCTTGTATGACAGTAGAGCATGCTGTAGAAATTCACAGCAACAGACAGATTCCTGTTTTTCTTTTCTTTCCACTGCCCAATACTGCGCCCTCTATCATATTCCAGTAGCGTATCTGGACATGCAAATGCTTTTATATTAATCCTCTCTAATCTACCTCTAAATTTGGTCACACATTTTCCGGTCACCCTATATGTAATTAAAAAAAAGAAAAGAAAAGAGAAACAGAGATAGTTGCTGAATAGAAGCTTCAAAGATTGAATCAGTCTTACAATTACATGATTTGAAAGTCTGAATTGGAAAGTTCCCCTTTTTTTGAAGAAGAAAACAAAAAATAACTTTGATGATCCAAACAAATGGAATAACCATTAGCATGGCATTATATGATAACCTGCAATTTTCTCTAACACAGCAAGTCAGTACAATCAGGAAGTCATGAACATCTTGCACTATCAGGGCCATGACGTCTCCCACAATAAACTTCAGTTCCAAGAAGAAAACTACTATTGCTTTTCAAACTTACCAGATTTATACCATGATATATCAAGGCCTATTAGAACAGTGTTATAAAATTTTGTAAGAGCATAGACTGGCAAAATTTGAAACATTTTTGCAAGCCAGAGCTTTTTTTTAAAGACTTCAATAGGCATTAAAAATCTACAATACTCTTATAAGTTAATTTTTTGTCATTTATTTACAATAATATTTAACTATAAACTATTACTTCACCTATTACCTATAAATAAATAAACCTTTGAAATACATGTGAGACTGGTCAAGTGACAAATATGATCACAATGCAGAGTAGTCAAACTTGAAAAAAATTAGGGATGCTACTACATAAGAAAATGATGGTATTACTGGAAAATTATACTATACAAAGTTTTATCAATGGGTCATTCCATGTCAAGTGTACGAGGCGTCCCCACTCGACCCCCTCCGATTTTGATGAAAATTTTTTTGGATGTACATATAAAACTTGCATGAAACCATACCAAATTATAGCTCTATAAGCCTTATGGTTTAGCCAATAAAAATTATGGGAAAAAGGCCTCTTTTTCGTGTCTTGAAAAAAAATGACCAAATCGTCAAGTTTGTGCTTTTATTGCTCGCGACCTAAGACGATTATCAGGCTCAAATTTGGTGATTCTGATCACTGTTTAGGGTAGAATAGCCTACTTGTGTAACAAAAGCTCCATACACTGTAGATTTTTTGCAATTTGCTGCCAAAGTTGGTAAAAAATCGTATTTTGGTAAATTTTGATCATACGTTATCAGCTTGTATCTGCTGAGATAATGACTTTCTGAAGCTAATTCTTTCCTCGTTTATAGCCTGATAGTTCGTCCGAAAGGTGTGCAAGTGGCATCTCGATAGCTCAAATAATTGCTGAATTATGCAAGTTGAAATTCCAGTTAAATTTCTTTTTTCTCAATTTTGTCTCAATTTCAAAGGGCAATATCTCAAAAGGGTCATCTTGGATTTGAATTTTCTTTACATCATTGGAAAGAACACACTTTTTTTAACTAAAAAACGTTATTTTTATTTTTGAGACAAACCAGTTTCAAGGGTTCTTGCAGGTCAAAAATGTGTATGTTATTCAACGTGAAATCAAAGAAAAAAAGACATAGACCTCAAAAGTTGACGTCAATTTGTTCTATTAAAATTTACAGGAGCTATTGTACTTATGTTCTGATAGAAAAAACCTTTTTTAGATGTTTTTTAACTTTCGTTTTTGTGTGTGCATCCGTAAAAACTCAACAAATGGCAAAACATAAAGTTTCGTTTTTAACAAAAATAATTATGTTCTTATCGCTGCTATAAGAGCTTGAGTCTCTTCCTATGTGTTATTTTAAAGCTCTTGAAACAGAATTTCGGATGATATGTCACTTGGCAAGGTTGTAGGTCATTAATGTTTCAAGGTCATAAAAAGCATTTTTCCATTTTTCATCAATTTTGTTTATGGGCAAATTGCAATCATAGGCTGAATATCTAAACACATCCTCGGCAGTATAATGAATGGATTTTCAATTAATACTTATCATATTTTCAATTACTATTGTTTTCATTTATTTACACGGTGGAAATAATTGCAATATTCAACTCTATCGAAAACTTTCGTTATCGCATTTTAGAAAAATCTCTCTGCAGTCCTATTATACATATTTTTTATCACGTATACACCATATTAACTGTTTTATTTATTATTTATCTCATTTATTAATTATTTTATTTATTTATTTATTTATTTATTTTTTAAAAAGGAAACGATGCTTTTTATGAATTTAAAATATGAATGACACCTTGCCAAGTGACATATCATCCGAGATTCTGTTTCAAGAGCTTAAAAATAACACATAGGAAAAGACTCAAGCTCTTATAGCAGCGATAAGATAATTATTTTTGTTAAAACGAAACTTTATTTTTTGCCATTTCTTGAGTTTTTACGGATGCGCACACAAAAACTAAAGTTCAAAAACATCTAAAAAAGGTTTTTTCTATCAGAACATAAGTGCAATAGCTCCTGTAAATTTTAATAGAACAAATTGATATCAACTTTTGAGGTCTATGTCTTTTTTTCTTTGATTTCACGTTGAATGATGTACACATTTTTGACCTGCAATAACCCTTGAAACTGGTTTGTCTCAAAAGTAAAAATAACGTTTTTTAGTTAAGAAAAGTGTGTTCTTTCCAATGATGTAAAGAAAATTCAAATCCAAGATGACGCTTTTGAGATATTGCCCTTTGAAATTGAGACAAAATTGAGAAAAAAGAAATTTAACTGGAATTTCAACTCGCATAATTCAGCAATTATTTGAGCTATCGAGATGCCACTTGCACACCTTTCAGACGAACTATCAGGCTATAAGCGAGAAAAGAATTAGCTTCAGAAAGTCATTCTCTCAGCAGATACAAGCTGATAACGTATGATCAAAATTTACCAAAATACGATTTTTTACCAACTTTGGCAGCAAATTGCAAAAAATCTACAGTGTATGGAGCTTTTGTTATACAAGTAGGCTATTCTACCATAAACAGTGATCAGAATCACCAAATTTGAGCCTGATAATCGTCTTAGGTCGCGAGCAATAAAAGCACAAACTTGATGATTTGGTCATTTTTTTCAAGACACGAAAAAGAGGCCTTTTTTTCCATAATTTTTATTGGCTTAACCATAAAGCATATAGAGCTATAATTTGGTATGGTTTCATGCAAGTCTTATATGTACATCCAAAAAAATTTTCATCAAAATCGGAGGGGGTCGAGTGGGGATTTTTTCGAAATTTGGGACACTTGACATGGAATGACCCCAATACAATTGAACTTTGTTAATAGGAAATGCCAAAACTTTCTAAACATGTTTGTATTACGCAATATTTATAACCATCATGAATGAATAAACCTTTTGAAGACAAAAAATAAAGAAAGAAATGCATATCTATAACTAAAAAAGAGCTTCCACTATTTTTATTATTACTAATACACACATAGTTATCTTTTTACTAGTGCCTTGAGAAAGCTTGGATTTCCTTCTTAAAGTTAACTTTTCTGGAAAATAGTATTTGGTTATTTGATTATTTATTTTAGTTGCTTTGTATAGGCCCATTAATTTAACGACATCAAATTGTCTTAGGCCCATTAATTTTCACCCATTCGGATATTTCAGTATAAAACGCCAACAGCACCATTTGAATATCAGCCTTTTCTTTCTGCATCTCATAACTGTATTAAAGTGGTAATTTAAAGTGCAAAACGCAGTTTTATATATAAGAAAAATTGAATTGTCTACAAGTAACAAGGTCTACATGCTTTATTATTTGTATGGAAAAATTCAACATGTGCTTCTTGATATCTGCTAGGTTTTCTAGAACTGTGCTGAGAAATTTTGTTAAAAGGGGTTCTAGGTGTCAATCGTGAAAATTTTCATTGTAGGGGTCTGAAATTTTAGTTGATCTTCAGCTGAATATTTCATTTTACATACAAATCACATGTGACAATTTCAACATAATTAAATAGCAAACAAAACTTTACTAACAAAATATGGATTATAGCAGACTTTGTAGTAGCTGTGTTTCACATTGAGAGAGTGCAACTACATTTTATTTACTTGTTTTTGAATCAAAATAGATAATACAGTGGACACTGGTTGATTGAATCAGCCGTTAATTGAAACAATCTCTTGATTGAATTAAATCATCAAAAACAGAGAAAAATCCAGTTATATTGAATCAAAACTTTTTAGAACAAACATGATTCATTTTAGCGGCAGCACGGTCTATGAATATATAAAAATCAAAGGACTGATTAAAGCAATTATCCCACTGGTGCCGGACCAGCAGTTGAGAATTAGTTGTAGAGGATAATTTACTGCCTGTCACTGACAATATTGGTAGGTTTCCCTGGATTCTTTAGCAAGATAATGCTGTCACTCAGTCTATAAGTAGTATGTTTCAGTAGTTTCTGAATGATGGATTTCATGCAATAGTTTGGTCACTAGTGCCACCTGATTTAAACATTGAGAACAAAATATGTGTATGTTTCTAAATGACAAAACCAAAATCAATGAATCCAAATAAGATAAACTTTCACTGCTAAATTTTACTTAAGTGAACACATTTTGTGTACTTTTGGAAATTTTAATTGTTAAGTTTTTTAAATTTTGAAACCAACAGTTTCCAAAAAGAAAAACAAAATCAATTAAGTTTCAATTGTTAGAGGAAATTGAAAATGCAAATACATTTAAGCTTACAGAAACAACAACATCAGTAACCCAAGCAGGAACAGTTTCATGGAGAAGTAACTCTTCTGTTTCTCTGCCAGCATCACCAACAAGTAGTCGAAGAAGAGTACGTCCACCAACTTCACTGTAAAAAAGACTCAAAATTATTTTATACAGCAAACATGTTTAATCAAAAACAATATAAGAAATACTTCACTTAAAATGCTAACAAGAAAATAATTAAATGACAACAACTTTTATCTGAGTCGTAAACGCAACATCAATGATAGGACAGTCATTGAAAGTCACGTTTAAGAACATCACAACTAAAATCCCACATAAAAAGGACAGGATAAAATAAAGATTCGTTGGGGTGCTGAGCACACCAACAAATATTTTGGAGTGGGTGCTGGAGCCCTTCCAGCCCCTGCAGAGTTGGTGCCCCTGCCTTCCTCTTTTCATTATTATCAAGTATTAAATCAGATATTGAGAGAATTTGTGATATGATAGACGATACATACAGCATATAGTTCTGGGAGAATTTCAAGAAGAGTATCATTAGCTTTGGTTCTCAGTTGTTGTGAAGGACAATCAGATTGGGTGATTAGAGGAAGGTCCTCTTACTTAGGAGACTAAGGCAGACCAAAAAAAAAAAAAAAAATGCCAGAGTGGCTTTAAACAGATAGGAAACTAATTTATCTAGAAAAAAAAAGCTTAAAAGAAGTTTATGTAAGTCTTGTAGATAAAAAACTGATTTTGATATGTTTGTTCAAAAACTTAGCACTTTTTGGAGAGAAAAAATGTAAAATCTGGAATCTATTAGCATTATCAATATATTATGGATTAGCAAAAACTGACATCAGAGGTGGGATAACATACCAAACGGCAAATGTAAAATCAAGGTTTCACTATTTTTTATGCAAAAACATAGTTTAGAAGCAAATAATAGCATATACGAGAAACTGAGATTTACTTCTAATCAGAAGACAGCTAAAAGTTGTACAGAACATATGCAAAATTACTTTTTGAAAGCATATCTGCAGAAATTCTGCAGCAAATTCGTAGTCTTTGACAGCCCACCCTACTTAGCCCTTACATCCCTGGGCAGCATGATAGCAGACAACATGAAAAGGGGGAAGGAGGATTGTTCCATGACTCTGTACCATTCTGCAGAATGGTTTTACTGTTAGCAGTTTTATTCATTTTCTCCCTTGCCTTTTTTTCCCGCAACAACAAAAAACTTTCCACAAACTCTCTCTCTCATTCTGCAGCAATGTCACCATGATTCTGCCTCGGGGATCATTTCCATATCTTTATTTCTATATAAGGGACATAAAAACAAAATTGTAATTTCATTACAATATTAATAATAATTCAGGGTTCAGACTCTCATTCAAGAAAAAAATTCAAGGGCTTTGAGAATTTTCAATGATTTTTTAAAGCAGTTCAAGAACTAATTATTTGCATATTTTACACAAGAAAAAGCATTATCTATTTTTAAAGAATAGAATCACGCATAAAATGAAAGTGGGGGGGGGGGGGGGGGGAGACAGATCAAATCGGATTTTGGAATGTAGGAAAAAAAAATCAGGGAACAAAATGTGAGAAACACAATCATTTCTTACATAATACATAAAAGTTGGCAAGTATGAAAGGGTTTTTTACAAATATTCAAAGACTTTTCAAGAACTCAGCAAAAAATAAAGTACTTTTAATACTTCTCAAGGAACTATTGGGAATTCAAGTACTTTTAAGGGTTCCTAGTTGTCAAAATAAAATTCATGGACTTTTCCAGAATTTTCAAGGCCATGGGAATCCTGTATAACTCTACGAATAAGACAAAAAAAAAATAAAATTTTAATGAAAATAATGGTAAAAGAATACTGGGTTGCCAGCTGAAAATAATAAAAAAATGCTTTGGAAACGTATTCTAGTTCATACTGAGGATGCAAAAAGACAGCATTTCAGCATGGCTATAAATGAATAAGGGCAAACATGTACCCCCCTCCCCCTAATGATTCAAAAAAAAAAACCTATTAATAACAATAGCTACAAGCTGTCAAACCCTAAAAATCTAACGGCCTGTATTAAGAGCAAGAATCTGAGAGAGTGTCACGCCTGTGATTCATGACCTCTCATACTTTTTCCAAAAAATTACCAAATTTTTATTATCTTATCGAAAGACCAAATTCAGAATGTTTTGTTCTAAAGTTGAGTTGTTTAGTTTTTATGGATCCCTAAAGGTGAAGGTGCGGCATCAAAAATTGAGCAGATTTTCAAGACATGGAAGTTGCTGTGAGCCAAAACTCTTACCAGGAACTGTTGAACTCCAAATTTCTTTTTGTATATGGAATATAGAAGGTTCAAACTTTACAAAATGAATGTTAAGTTTGAGGTAAGTTGTTGCCGTAAAGTCAGTGAAGGCACTCAAAACGAGGCATTTTGACGTTTTTCAGCATTTTTGAGGTCCAAAAACAGCTTGTACATTTCAGTTGACAAGGCAAAAGTAGTGTCGTTTGAAAGACCAGTGTAAGCACTTTAAAATAATGTATAAATAACCGAGGAAAGTTCAACGTGCTTTTAGTTGCGTAAGGCCAAAATATGAAAAATGTCATATTTTACCAATAATCAAACCGTCATAACTTCCTCTGCCAACAACATATTGAAATATTTGTTTTACCAATGTCATACTCTATTCCTTGTCTTAACAGAACAGTTGAGTCCTTTGAGGCGAAATGTTAAAATTTTTTTTACAAAAAATGTATTTTTGCCAGTGCATTTTATGTAAAAAAATTTTAAGCATTTCGCCTCAAAGGACTCAACTGTTCTGTTAAGACAAGTAATAGAGTATGACATTGGCAAAACAAATATTTCAATATGTTGTAGGCAGAGGAAGTTATGACCGTTTGAATATAGGTAAAATATGACATTTTTCATATTTCGGCCTCACGCAACTAAAAGCATGTTGAACTTTCCTCTGTTGTTTATACATTATTTTAAAGTGCTTACACTGGCCTTTCAAACAATGCTACTTTTGACGTGGCAACTGAAATGTACAAGCTGTTTTTGGACCTCAAAAATGCTGAAAAACGTCAAAAATGCCTTGTTTAGAGGGCCTTCACTGACCTTACGGCAACAACTTACCACAAATTTAACATTCATTTTGTAAAGTTTGAACCTTCTGTATTTCATGTACAAAAAGAAAATTGGAGTTCAACAGTTCCTTGTAAGAATTTTGGCTCACAGCAATTTCCATGTCTTAAAAATCCGCTTAATTTTTGATGCCACACCTTCACCTTTAGGGATCCATAAAAACTAAACAACTCAACCTTAGAACAGAACATTCTGTATTTGGTCTTTCAATAAGATAATAAACATTTGGTAATTTTTTGGAAAAAATCTGAGATGTCATGAATCACCTCATAAAGCTAGGCGTGACAGTTTCTCAGATTCTTGCTCTGAAAAATCTAAAACTCTGACAGCTATCAAAAGGGAGGTCTGCATCTTATCAGAAATGTTTCATCTTCACTTGCACTAGTTGCACTATCGCAGATTCTTTTCTTGCAATGATAAAAATCAAAGAGTCAAAAACACCATAGAAAAGGAAAAAAATGGAAGATGTCTTCTGACACAAGATCTGAAAATGAGAGTAAAAACGAATTTTCCATCCAATAAAAAAAAAATGGCTGGCATTCTAAACGCTAAGAAATGTGTCAAAACCCTGGGTTGCTCTTTTTATCCTTCTTTTTTTTTTTTTTTTTTGAGCTCTCCCCACTCTCCCAAAGAAATTCTCTTTGAATAGTGTGGAATAGACAAGAATGGCCAAGAAATTACTAAACTTTGATGGATTTGGCAATCATTTAAGCACAAAAAAATAATTTAAAAAGGGAGTAGAAATGCTTTATGACTTTCGACATTTAAAGCAATTTATTTCCAGCGCATCAAATGTTTTAATTAGTCAATAGAAACTAAGTTAATACAGTAAAATTTTAGTTACCTGAATATTACAGGTGTATGATCAGGAACACTGAAATATGGATTTCCAGGCCTTTGACGTTCATCACTGACACTTGTTTCAGGCAAAGTGCCTATTACAAAGGCAAAAATACATATATCTAGAATTTTCTTTGAAAATTGATCAAAAGCTAACTATAAATAAGCAGACTACAATTATCTGAAAGTATTCTATTGTAGCATAACATGATTGAAATAAGTACTTCATCAAAACATGGCACATAACCAATAAATTAATTGAACAGGACAGGCATTAGTAACAGACTTTCGTTAAAATATGAAACAGCAAGTTCATTAACTTTTCACTACTCAGGAGGCTCATAGACAGAGCAGTGGTTGCAGGGTGTCACTAGTTACAACCTGTCTGGGAAGTTGGAAGAGCAGTGCAAGAGACAATACAAGTTTCTCAGAGTGAAAAGTTTAAGCAAACTGATGGTAAAAAAAAAAAAAAAAATCTATCATACGTTAAAACCATGCATGTTTATTATTGTTATTATTATTACTATTTCATGATTGGTATGCAAAGAAACAAAGCACATTTTGACTTATAGCATTTAATTTTAAAGATAAGTATGATTATTAGAAAATTTCATTTAATCATTGAAAAAACTAACTACGTACAGTTAAAATCATAATACACAAAAATGTATTGAAAGGAAAAATAGAATCAATATTCATAACAAGTAAGAAGATTAATAAGTTCAGTACACATAACAAAAAGGCTTGTTTTTTGTTTTTCCTTTTTTAAGAACTTCAAACTTTTATAATCTAATTTTATTTTCATAAATTTTTGCTCATGAAAGTATAATTAAGAAATAACATTTAAAAACATAAAAAAATTAGTTCTCATAATGATTGCCATGACACATCTTTTGTGTATATCATACCATTTTCACATTCTTCATCAACAGAATATGTAGCAGGCCAATGTTCAAGTAAAGCCTGAAGTAGTAATCCTCCCAAGTTTACTGAAATGCATTACAATAATCATATAAACACAAATTGATGATGCCAATTTCTGTGCACATGCCATATACATTTACAGACCTGCCAACCTTATAAAACAAAAAGGCAGGAGAAATGAAACAAATATGTAGGAGAAATATTTTTACATCGGAGCCAGATAAATTCTAGCACAAAAGTAAATCAGGAACCCATTGCTGGAGCTAGAGAAGGATAACTGGAGCTATGTTTTCCTTTGGAACTGCAGCCCACAGCTTTAAATTTCCCCCCAAGTGAATTATTAAAAAATTAATAATTTTCTATTGGTAATCACCGTGTTGTTGCATGGGAAATCCATTTTTTACCAAAAAAATTATTTAGCGCTTAAATTTGCAAAACCCCTACAGAATATTGAAAATTCATCATGTACTGAACGTAATACAGTTACAAGAAAAGAAGCTAAATATTAGTGTTCTTGTTCTAGAATAGGAGCAAAAGTTGCAATAGAGTCGGAAAATTTGTTTTTAATTAATCTCAAAAAATCTCAATTTCAAAAACTCTGCTTTATAAACTGGTAGTGGTAAAAACAAACTAATCTCATACACTATTTAGTAAATTTCACATTTCTAACATTACATTAGTCATTTATTTGATTTCCTTTTTAAAAATGGTTTTCATAAATTAAAACAAAAATGTCTGTTCCAAAATAAATAAAAAGGAGCACAATCGTAGAAATTTCTTTTGTAACATATATCGTACATTAATTACAATACTGCCAGAAGTGCAAATTTTTAAGGGGACAGTGGACATTCAAAAAAATTTTTTTTTAATATTATTCAATTGTCCTGAAATTTTGCACAGACATTCACATTAGTATTATATTACTTTTCCTAAAGTTTCGGAAAAATATATTTAAATTAAGAGATTTTATTAATTATTTTGTAATTAAAAGTTACATATTGAGCAAACAAAGAAAAGTTCCTTGTGCAACAATTTTCAAAATACACTTATAATGTTGATACATATCATTACTTACATACATATAAATAAAATTAAATGATATCTGGAATTTTAAAATAAGTTTAAGGTATTTTAAAAAAAAAATCCTCTTCAGAACCTTAAATTTTTTCAAAAAATTCCATGCACAACAGAGCATGCAGGATTTTGAAATGAACTACGATGGAACTTAACAACTATGTATACATATATATAAATCATTTAAATTAAATCACTTGTGGCTGCATTTCATTTCAAAGTTTGACTGCAATGTTAGCACTGTAATACAATATAAAACCCATCTTAAAGTCAAAATTTGTACTTATGGCAGTATTGAACTAGATGTGCAATATGAATAAGAAGTATCCTATGTATCACAAGGTGCCTAAACCATGTAAAAAAAATAAAGTGGCAAAACTTTTTTGCCTTAAAACATTTTTTTACAATTTTTTAAAATTATTTTCTTTTTAAATGATACTGCTTGCTTTTTATTCCATTTTTTAGAAAATAAACACAGCACCATGAAGGATAAATTAAAACTAACATTCTCTGTATAAAGATGATTGGAAAATTTTCAGGAAGGAGGCAGGACATTCAGGATTATAAAAAAGGCGAAAAGGGGTATAATTGATAGAGGGGCTATTTTCGGGATATTACAATGTATGTATAGATTTAGAGAGAGAGAAAGAGAGAAATTAGTATCAGACTGTAGAGAAGAACTTAAAAAGGAATTTCAACATTTACATTGCAAACAGAAAATTTTCAATGAGAAATTTTTAAAAAAGATCTACCTTTAGGATCAGGACCATCATTTGTTCCAAGTCCAAACTCTTTAGAAGATACCCAAGCAGCAAAGCTATCAGGTTCATCCATATGAATGCAAAGTAGCTAGTAAACAAGATTGAAGATATTAGAAAAAATAGATTTATTTTCAAAACATACAGGGATTTGTCGAGAATTTTTCACAGGGTCCGTTTTTTGTGAAAAACAAAATCATTTTGTGAAAAATCAAATAATTTTGTAAAAATCAAATTCTGAAAAAAAAAAAAAAAAAAAAAATTGCAAAAAAAAAAATTTTTTTTTTTTTTTTTGGCCATTTTGATTTGCATATGATAAAGCAAACAAGCAGAAATATTAAAGCAAAACAACTAGATTTTTTAAGTAATTAATTTCTTTAAAAGAAACCAACAAAAAGTGTTACATTTTACATTAAAGGCAGGCAGGAAGTGCCGACTTTTTTTTCCCCGCAAAATTGACGGATAAGCAATTCCCATCTTTAACTTCAGAAAAGGCCCAAAAGTTATGGACTTATAAGCAGAAATTTTCTGTGCGTTATTTTAATTTCATATTTGCTTTTTGAATGAATAAAGTGTGAAATGTCCGTTTTGTTTGATTAGCATTTTGTGAAGGGTCCGTTTTGCTTGATCCAATTTTTGTGAAGGGTCCGTTTTGCTTGATCGTATTTTTGTGACGGGTCCGTTAACGGACCCGAATTTCCTCTGGCCAGACCCCTGACATATCAATATCTAATAATAAATATTAAACAGGTAAAAATAAATATTAATATGTAAATCTTTGTGAAACCTGCACAGCACTTTTATAGGCTAAGATATTGTGTGATAGAAAAAAAAATATGAGCTGAAAATTCAACTGAAATGGTAGCAATGTAATAAACTCTGTTGACAAAAAGGGGGGAAAATACACTAGTTGTTATAGTGCAGGCTTGGAGTAATCAGGATTATGAAAGTGAAATTTACTGTAATCAATTATGTTTCTGAAACAAAAGTCTTCATTGCTCTACACAGTAAAGCTGTAATGCTCTATACTTAAGGCAGTGATGGAATCCCTTTCAAAAGCTGTCATTCTAGTATATTACAAATCCACTACAGAAGCTAGTTTTGCAAAGACAATAAGTCCTCACTATATCAAATCTTTAAAAATATTAAGTTACTCAATGCAAATGTTACATTCACCATTTTCCAGTGAATGCAATCACAAGTTCGCATCGATGGAAATGAAAAGGTAGATTTACTAAAAAAAAATGCGAAATAAACAGATCTTAGATGATACTCTTCTTTTGTAACTATTTTAGGAGAACTATAAGGAATAGAATGATGTTTTAGTAGCATATGTGCCATAATTTAAATCATACACTACTGAAACATCAATCCAACCTGAAGTTAATAATATGGGAGATTGTTTAGGATAAATGAAAAGAGTTGGGCTAAAACACATACTAACAGGTTGTGTTAACTTCTGATTCAGATCTGGTTCTGATTGCCTGTCTGAGACCTTTCCCGATTATCATTTGTCCATGTTTTAAGTAAAAATCAAAGAGTTGAGCTGCATTCACCCCATGTAAAAAGGAATTGCATTAGGTTAATATGTGTGTATTCGGTAACTGTATTTAACAAGTGCTTGTGAATCAATCAATCTCTTCATTCACTCTGGGTAGCTATCTTAGTTTATTGTTGCTGCACCAACATCAAGTAGGTGCAAGGGAATTGGAAGTGTTGATCGCTTCAAGATTTAGCTTCAAAACTTACATTTGTGGCCTGTCCTTTTGAGACAAGATGGAAAGCTGGTATTTCACCACGTTAAATTTACACCGGCATTGTTACAGAAGTTGAATTGCAAGCTTGGATAACCATTGTAGGTTCTGGTTGTTAAGCCTATTCGGATGTTTCCTTCGTCCGCCCAAGTACTCAAACACTTGAAAGTTGGCTCAAGCCTTTTGTTTTTTTGGGGAAATTCTTGCTTGCCTTTCTCAAGAGTGATTTTGCCTTTCATTGGCTGTATTTGATATTTCTACTAGAGTTGACCAAACCCTTCATTTCAACATTTTAAGAAGTCCTCAACTTTATATATTTTCCTATTTGTCTTAATCTGGCTGTCATGCTCTGATTAAATACAGAGCCCATGGCTGAAATTATTTCAAATTCGTATACACTTGTTTTCATAATTAGTGAACTTGAAGTATTTTGACTAACACCTGGGAAGTAGTGACTATTTTTCCTATTAAGTATTTTTAAAAATTTTTAGAAGATGAGTTTTATGCCATTATAATTACTGTGACATGTATGTCAACTAATTGGGGCCACAGTCTAAATAGGTCTTACGTTTTGACTGAAGTATTTTTACATAATTTTCGTATTATTCACGTTTTAAGTTTGTGTAATATTGTTCATTTCACTAAACATGTGTAAGTATTCTTTCTCTCTGGTTAATTACATGACCTATAATTATTTGTTGGCTTTGATTAGCCTAGTTTTAGTTCTATTGCGCTTCAGGTTTCAAAGTTATGGGCCAAAATAATGTATTTCAATAGAAAATTTTTAAAAATTAAATTCGTCAATGCATAGAAAGAGCAAGCATGAAAATTTTTATCAAAATCCATGCTTGGATCTCAAACTATGTTTTTGAATTTAATTATTTTTTCTTTTGGTCAATTTTACATGGTATGAACAAGCAACTAAAAAATGTTAATAAATAAATGAATTACTGAAATAATGATTACAATAAGCCCTAATATGGTAGCAGATAATAAAATGCCTTAAAGTTTTCAAAATATTTCAAAAATTTTCAGGCTGCAAAAGGATAGAAATCTTAAATAAGGCACCTAATTTTTAGCAAAATACTTGTTTTTATGCTGGCATGTCTCCAAAACATATGTTTATGGTGAGAATTGAGGTGGATAAAGATTGAGGTGGAAATGGTTCCAAAAATCTAAGAAAAATCAGAAACTTTTCAGATTTATAAGAACGATAAGATCGCCCTCAGGCCAAAAAAAAGTGAAACAAGGAGTAAAACTTAACAAAAAAAAAAAAAAAAAAAATAGAAAGTCAAATCCCACCCTCGATTAACAAGTTGAAACCTAACTCTAAAATGGTTTAAAAAAAAAAAAAAAAACTCACATCATGAATGGAGCACTGACAAGTGCGCCAAGTCTGAAACAGTACAACTATTCTGTCGTTTGTGAATATGAATTTGAACTGTTCGCAATCTGGTAAATCAACTGTGATCCAAGTGTGATTTCAAATTTTAAAGGTGGTTGAAACAACCCTCACATTGATAACTGAGCTAGATAAATTTCAGAAATCACTTTTTAGCTCAAATTACTCTACCAGTGAAAATAGATGGAACTAGATGACATATGCGAAGCATTCACTTGACAGAATGAATGCAAAAACGTGTTATCTAAGTATTTTTTTGAATAACAGCAAAATTGTGAGCTGGTTGATTGTTTTATTATTTGAAATTTGAAAACATTACTATGTTAAGGTAGCTAATTATATTCTTAAATGTACTTAAATTGTTATCGATTAGAGTTTGAGCTTTCCAGTTGCACTCATAATCATGATCTTATTTTTTAAGACTTAACCGAAAATAATTATTGCAACCTCTTTGTGTTTTCGGCTTGTAATCATAGTTGATTACAAGACCAATAAGGAAGCTGTCATTGGAAAACAATCATGGGTGCAAGTTAGGCCATGCTTCCAAGTCGGAAAATATTTGAGATCCCCCCCCCCCCAGGCATACCCAAGAAAAACAAGCAAAAAAAATTTATTGTTCATTAACCCTCGTGGGTCCCTCTCATTTCAGTTACACTCAAGACCCTTGGGGTCATAAACGACCCCAATGCTTCCTTTAACCCGTTCGCACCCAACGTCGCGTATACGCCGCACAGTATTTCGTCTCTTTTCCTCCCATCGTCGCCTCCGCGTGCCGCATTCGGATGTGCGCTGATATCTCAATGTGACGTATACGCTGTTTAGAAACGGAACGATTTATGTGAATTTTTAAATCATCATAGATGGCGCTAAATGGCTCCAACTTTCATCACATTCGAGTCACATGACTTTTGACTTTCTAGTATAGGCATTAGTTTTGGTTTGGGATCATTAGACATGACAGATTTATTAATGTAAACAAACGGGGAATCCAAGCTCTTTAAATTGTGAGAGTTAAAGAGACGTCAGCGCGTTTGCTTATTGCTTTGGTTCTTTTCATAGCAGTAATGGAATAATTATATCCAGCTGACTAATGCATGGGAGGGGTAGGTTAGAGGAATGAATATTTCTGCATGTGTTTCATGGAATTTATGACTCTTCAGAATTGCACTTGTGATTTTGAAGAACATCGGACTTCATGTTAATTTTGTTTCTCTTCTAATTTCGATCCTCTTATTTATTCCTTTCAACAGCAAAATTTGGATTTATTGATTCCAGATGGCAACGAAAGGGGAAGGGGCAAAGGCAAACATCTTACTACGAGTGCAAAATATGCAACGTTGGATTGTCTGTCGATCCTTGTTTTGAAATATATCATACTCAGCAGAATTTTTAAATTAATACTCCATGTCATACAGATTAGTTTCGCACAAGTTGATTTCATTGTGAATTTTTTATTGTATATTATCTGTTAATTTACATTCATTTACATATCCTCTAATTTTGTTTGCATAGTAGTTTAGTACTTTGCCTATTTTATAAATTTATTTTGATTTTATATCATTTATATTAATAGAAATTTACCAACTATACATCATTTACGCATCCTGTAAATTTTAAGTCATTATGATGAAATGTTAATTTTATATGATTTTTTTGGTGAAATTAGGCTTAACCGCTGAAAATGCGTGGGCCCGTGGCGTCGTTCCATTTCGGAGCGCTCGGTCCCGTGAGTGCGCTTCGTTTTCGGCGCGCTGGTCCTCAAGGGGTTAATCAATTTATTATGATTATTGAATGTTACATGCATTATTTAAGTTCACACACTTTTTAATGCTAAAAAAATAAAAATAAAAAGACACAATCAAAGTAAAATTTAGTTTATGCATTAAAAATTAAAATTATAGAGCAAAACTTACAATAACTGTAGATTTATTTACAACTGTTACAGACCTGAAAAAACATGATTTTTTGCAAGTGAATTTCAAACACTTATGACATTTGTCGATGCATTTTCTCTCCATTTCTCTTGGATAAAAGTTGCAACGTCCTCTTTTTTTGGCATTCTGGGGAAGTGACCCCAAGGGTCTTGTGTGCAAAAATGCAATTCGGGAAAAATAAAACACAATAATAGCAATATTTTAAATAGAAAACTAGAAGAATAAAAGCCACAAAATGCCATTAAAAACAAATGGTTGATTAACAAGATATATTAAACAGAAATTGCATTGGGGTCACATATGACCCCAAGGAACCCACGAGGGTTAAACTGTCTACACTGGGGGGGGGGGTGTGAAATTTCCCTATTAGGCAACAAGATCATAGCTTTAAGTATAGTAATCGAGGGGATTTGTCGAAATATTGGTTCAAAAAACCTATTTTGAGACGGTGTTTAGTGATATTAACATAAGGTGGGGCAATTTTTGACGACGTTAGAGGAAAGGCACTCTTCCAAAGCAATGTTTGCAAATTGAAGTTCCAAAATCGGTATTCCAGACAATCTTTGACAATATTAGGAAATGGGGGTTAAATACTAGTCTCCCCGAAAATTTTTCAAAATTGAATTTATTATAAATGAAATTGCAGGTTATGTTTGATAATGTCAGGGAAATGGACAACGTTCAGGGACTCTTTTAAAAGTTCCAAAAACAATTTTAAACTTCCTTTGGTGTATTACGGGAGAGGAGGTTCAGGCAGCTAATCCAGAATTTTTTTAAAAGAGAATACTTAAAAAAGTGATTGAAAGTGATGTCTGGCAATGCTAGAGAAAATGATGAAGCTCCGGAACTCTTTGGCGTTCCCCTCCCCCTTTTTTGGGGGGGGGGGGGGAGGGTTCCTTAGAATCTTTCAAATAAAATCCTAAAAACGAAATTGTAGGTTATAATTGATGAAGTCAAGGGAAGGGAATGGATGGGGTCGGAAAAAATCAACGCCGACAAAGGAATTATGCCCTTGCAGTTCGTTTATTCAGAAAGAGAGAGAAAGAAAGAGCTAGCTGCGATACAAATAGTTTTTGATTGGAATAATGATTAAAATGTACTTTTAAGAAATCTGATTTTATATTCCCTTCAATTTTGTTTTCTTTGGAAGTAAATATTGAATGAATGAGATCGATTTTTTTCCGTCCCGTAGTCCGTCTTGGCGATTTTTTCAAGACGGAAATCCGTCCTGAGACGGAAGGTCTTGCACTCATGAAAACAATTCCATTTTTAATATGTGCAAAGCACATCATATACAGTATGCCTTACATTATTTGACTTTAAACTAAAATTTGCACACTTCATTAATCTGAATGGAACTAAAACAAAATTTGCAGAGAAATACTTGAAATTAAATATTTTCATAACATAAAATTTACTGGCTGAAATTGCATACTTGACAGATACATGAAAAAATAATATTTTAACTTATCATAGTTAAATTGAATTAAAAAAAGTTTCATACCCCAGTCTTTAAATCAACGGAAAACCAATTAGGAACATATACTAATTTAAAATTTTTCTTCACTTCAGTATCAAAGTCAACTTGACCTAAATCTTCTAACTTTGCAGCCTGTAAAAGAGTTTCTGCTATAAACATTATTTTATATAAAAAGGTAAAACTTAGAAAATTAAATAAAAATGAACAACCATTTCATTGTAGGCAGTTGAAAAACAAATTCTTACTAAATCAATGCAAAATTAACAACTTAATAACTAAAACACAAAATTTATATTAGTAATAAGCTCTGAGCCATAGTCAAATTATTATCAATCCCAATTCTGATAACGGATATTTTAAAACAATCAATGCCTTTGTAAGTTGAAAGTTTGAAAAAAAAAGTGAAAAAATAAGAAATCTAACTTTTCATATGGTTTCCAAGCCCCCAACTTATGTTTAGGAAAAAAATCTTCATTCAAAAATAATTCCAAAGCAGCAAAATTGAAAGATTTGATTAAAACTTAAAGAGATATTAGAGTTCAGAGTTCTAAAAGACTGTGCCAAAAATTAAATCAAAATATATTGCACTTGAATGACAAACAGTTATTCTGCTAAAGCCTCTACACTACTGTTAGTGGCTATATTCCCCCTAAAAGTTCTTATTGACAGTGAGGGTCAAGTGGTGAAAGTCACAAAATGCTGCATTACGTATCTCTGTGAATATTGGTCGTACAAATGTCAAACTTTTTGTGTTTTTTTTATGCTTTTGATTTCCCTGACCAAAAATTAGGGGACATAGGATCTGCAAAGAAAGTCACATTTCGTATTTTATGACTTTTTTTCTCACTTCAAACTTTCAACATCTTAAATCTGCACTTGATTTTGAGCTTTTTTGCAACTGGAAGTATACATCTAAGACAAATAGTAGCAAAAATAAAGGTCTTGCAAATTAAACCAGAACACCCTCTGTATAAATTAATAACACTTATAATAAAGTGATTAGTTCAAAATTTTAAAAACATAGCAAAAATTCTTGAATACATTTTAGTTTTGCCTTTGATGGGCAAAAAAAAAAAAAAACTTTGTATATACTGCATTGAAGAAGAGTTAGGAGTAGATAGATACACAGGAGGAGACAATAAAGCGACTAAATATTGTCTAAAGGTGCAATTTCGGTACTTACATTTGAAAAAAATTGCCCTAGCCTCCCTATCTGAGCCCAAAAACTGCACTTCAAATCCTCCTTTTCAATATTGACACCCTCCAAAACCAAAAGCTGGATCCCCATTCAGACAAATTCCAGGGCTTGATTTAACAATTTGATTTAATTACTGAGCTTTGGAATTATAAGTGCATACTTTTCCACAGAAAAAAATGAGTTGCAAATAATTTTGTTTCTACTGCTGCAAATCGATATATGGCTGAGAACTTTCAGTTAATTCTTAATTTTTCTTATTGATACTTTTTTTTTCCTCGCATAGTTGAAAAGTGAAAATTTTTGTTTCTTATGAAATAAACAATTTTCAATACCAATATAGCCTTCTTAAAATCTAAAGCTTTTGTATAATCTTTTAATAGCCACTTTCATTGCTTTTACATATACATTACATGCTCAGCTTTGAAACTTTACATAAGTAAATTTCGCAATACAAACGTACATTTTATTTCTCCTAAGCTTGTACGCGTATTTGTGAAACTATGTATTTACTTAATTCAAACTGTTTGCTATTTGAACATTCGTAATAATTTAAAATTGCTAAAATATAACTCTTATGATTTTAAGAGAATAAACTTGGCTTAATTTTCAAGGCAACTTATACCTTCCTTTTTATTTAAAAGAGATAAACTCTGCTTGAGATTATTGTTGCAATCATTAAAATGGTGTAGTTTAATTACTGCCGAAACTGGATACGAGACAGAGAGAGTAAATGTTAAAAAATTGAGAGAGATCAGAAATAATAAAGAGCATATGAAAGAGAAATAAGCTTGCTTCTTTCTGGGTATAATGCAAGTTTAAAAAATTGTTTCAGCAATTAAAAGCAATTTCTCATTCCATTGATAAATATTTTGTAAATCGCATAATGTAGTACCCAAAAAAGTGCTTAAACTTCTGTGTTCAATAATTCGTTCAGTACGAAGAGTGATAATTTGATGTACCACATTTCATCTGCTTTGATATTTACAAGATAAAGATTTATAGTACATGGCAAATAAACAACCTCTAAAGAATTTCTTGAACTAGAAACATATAGAAATATAAAAATCTGTAGTACAAATACTAGGGATGCACCGATAAGCAAATTTGCCGATTACCGATTACCGATTAATCGGCGTTTGATAATCGGCCGATTAATCGGCTGAGCCGATTAATGATAAGGATGATTGTTTTTCTATTACCAATTTTACCATCACTGTTTTTTCTCTCTTATACAATTCCAAGTTTAGAAATAGTAAGTAATTTATTTCTGAAAGATTTTTTTTTCCATTTTCCTAGTTTTCCCAAAATAATTTCAATATTTTATCAAATTTCTTGGAACCAATTTTCATATCATTGTCAATAATATTATTAACACATTGTTAGATATGTTAGTTGGAGATAAAAATCCAAAAAAAGGAGGGAGGCGGGAGTCTGGTGAGCACTCCAATTTAGGAGTACTTTTAATTCATATTTTTTAATAATTAGTACAATTTAATTCAATACTTTTATTCTTTGAAAATTAGAGGGAATATAGGGCGGGGGAGGGGCACTGTACTAAAGAGAAAACTATCGCCACAAGAAAAATTTTACAACATTGTCTATATATATTTATTCAAAATAGGTGAATTAATTAAAAGAAAACTTTAAATCAACTGTGAGGATTATTTTTTCATTATTATTCATCATAGTTTCTTAGTGAAGGGATACTTTAAAGAATAATATTTGAAAAATATTTTTTGGCCGATTAATCGGTCCGATTTTGCCGATTATTAATAATCGGCAAAGTGGCCGATTATGGCCGATTAATCGGTACTGCCGATTAATCGGTGCATCCCTAACAAATACTATATACACTGGTGGTCAAAATTAAACGGACAACTGAAAATTGTGCAGAGAAAATTTATTTCTGAACTAAATCAAATGAAAATTATACATACAATGCTCTTTTAGGCTGAAAACATTGTGGATCATATAATATTTGAAAATAAAAAGCATGAATAGTTTTTTTTTATAATTAATAAAAAAAAGTCATTTAAAAAATTGGACCAAATTATACGGACAATGAATTTTTTGGCCCCCAACCTACTCATAGTTTAAAATCCCCTTCTTCTTTTCGACCACTTTTCTCAATCTTGCTGTCATAAAGTTTGACAGTTCCTTCAGAATATTTTTGGAAATTTTTTCCATACCTTTTCAATGGAGGTCATTAGCTCTTGTTTATTTTGGAATTGAGTACCGTTTCTGTAAACTTCATGAGCTAGAATGCCTCACAGATTTTTCATTGGATTAAAATTGGGGGTTTTGGCCGGCCAGTCAAGTAGTTTTACAAAGTTTGATTCAAACCCCGATTTTGAAGTTTGGGAAACGTACACCGAAGCATTATCCTGCTACAAAATATAGTCTCTGCTCGTAATTAGCGGTCCATTTAGTAGAAGATTATCTCCCAGTATATCAATAAAACTTTCAGAATTCATTCTGTTTTCCAAGTAGTTTCATCGTTTGCAAAACCTCCCCATACCATCACGAAAACCACCTCCAAATGCACGCTTTGAAAAAAATTCTTTTTCTTTACGGAGATCACCCCAGAAGTAGTGAAAGCCATCTGGTCCACCCAAATTAAAACTTTTCTCGTCGGAAAAGATAACATCATCCCACTTTTTTCCCATAGTTATGTATTGTTGACAAAATCTACTCTCAGTCTCTTATGAACTTTTGTATGAGGTGGTCGTGACTTTAGTTTTCCATAATGAATCTTTTTTTCGTTTCGTAAAACACGTCGAATAGTTTGACTACTGCATGGTAAGTTTAATTCCCGTTTAATTTCTGTCAATGTCTGTTTTTTTGGTGCAAGCTTGCCTCATTATCATTCTTTTTACACGATCAGATTTAAAAGCTGGCCTAACTGTTCGCCTTTGCTGTCCATAGTTGCCGGAATTTTTAAGGAAATTATAAATAACGGTCTTTGATCTATTCAGCTTCGTTGCAATTTGACGTGCAGTTAGTCCAGAAGTTTTAAAAGCAACCACTTTTCCTTTCTCAAACTCCGAAAGTTGAGTGCCTAGCGGCATGACAGCAGAAATAGAAAGCGACTATACCAATCGCGTACTAAGCATTTAAATCGTTAAGTGGTGCCATGTGCACAGCAAAAAATATGCAAATTTTACTTTTTAGAACACAAAAATATAGTCGTACTTATAATTTTGTCCAATTCACATGGCTGTCTAAATTCAAAATGCATTTTATGAATATGAATTTTTCATAGATTTACATAAAAACTGATTAAAATGTTCTTCATTTACGATTAGTTTCCAGTCATAAAATTTGCATAATGTTCCGGACAACGGAAGCCAAGATTTGGCGATTTTCGCTTTGTTCTTATAATTTTGATCACTAGCGTATAAATATGCAATACAACAGGGCCATAAAAGATTTTAATGCTCAAAAGGCAGGGTTCCCACTTCTTTTTCAAAACAAAAAATAAGGACTTTCTAAGAACTTTTTTCAAAAAAATTAAGGACCTCGAAAGTATTAATTAGTCAACAAATATGCATGAATTTCATAGGTTGCACAAACGCACCTTTATTTTCAAGCATTTTTTTCCAAAAAAAAGAATGTTTTTGAAGCATTTAAAAAAGAGTAAGAAAAAATTTCAAAATAAAAAAATTGTGATCTGAACTTTTTTTCGTGACAATTCTAAGGCTAGCGGCAATTTTACGAGGCGCGTTCAAAAAGTAAGGGCTGTTTGCTTGTATTTAAATAATGGCTTTGATGCAGTTTTACTACTGCTGGGCCGATAACTGACTCATTGTGAAGCTAAAGCGTCATTTATTTCATTTCTGAAGTCGTATTGTTATCCGTGAAACCAAAGAACAATGGCCACGGAAATCGTTGATCCCGCCAACTGTGAATTGCATTCTGTGATTCGTCGACAAGTTAAGGCGTGCAATCCAAAACAAACGCTGTGGAGAATTGTCATCAGGCATAATCTTCCTCCCCGATAACGGGCATCCTCACACTGCTGCCAAAACCAGGAAGAAAATTTAAGATTTTAGTAGAGAACTTTTTGACCACCCACCGTACAGTCCCGATCTTGCACCTGGCGACTACTTCCTCTTACATTTTAAACCCCCCTCAAGTCCTAGCAGACAACCTCATCGCGGTGAGGGGGTGGCCCTGGGCGGAGTGGATGAAGTACGTCTGGAGATTTTCTCCTGGTAGAGTCACCCAAGGCAAGAAGGCCACTCCATTATGCTCAGCTAAGTCTGCAGGTGAAGGAGCCAAGTCAGACTTCTACCATTGGTGCTCCACTCAAAAGAAGCTGCATTTTTTCCTCCTATGAACTGTATGACTCAAGAGTTAGAAGCTGCATCCTCCGTCGCGCAGACTAATCAGGGACGCGTTCGGGATTTAGACAGAGGATTCCGTCCGAAAAGTGAATTACAGTCTTCATTCAAACTGAAAAAACTAAAATTATTGCAATGTAATATCAATGGTTTGACCACACAGGCTACCAGAGTTAAATTAGAACAACTTCTTGAAATTGCAAACAAAAATGGTGTCCAAATCATCGCCATACAAGAAACTAAACTCAAAAGCACTACAAGATTGAAATACAAAGGTTACAACATCCTCAGAAAAGACAGAACTACAGGAGGAGGAGGTGGATTGGCATTCCTTATTAAAGACATTAAATATCAAAGCATCGAGGTTGCCATTGATCAGCCTCAAGGGCTTGAGATACAAGGCATCGAAATCTTTTGGAAGGGAAAACCCTTAAATATTTTTAACGTCTATCACCCTCCTAATCATTTACATCTACCTGAAACATTCGCCAATCTCATGGACAAAAACACTCTAATCATTGGTGATCTTAATGCAAAGCACACCTTCTGGGGATGCTCCAACAGTAATGAAAGAGGCGCGGAATTACTGCAGATGATGGATGACAAGGAATTCATGACTCTTAATGATGGAACACACACCCATGCCTCTTTCAGTTATCACACCGCTGAAGCGTTAGACATAGCCATAACAAGTTCCCAGTTATACCCACAATGCTCCTTGTCTGTTTTAAATAACATCGGAAGCGATCACTTACCAATTTTAATAGAGCTTAAGATGAAGCAAAAAGTCTTCCACTCAAAAGAGAACTACTGGAATTTTAAAAAAGCTGACTGGATGGTTTTCAGAGACTCAGTTGACGCAGACATGACCACTAACCCGATAGCCAATAACGTCGAAGACTCCTGGCAAACATTCAAAGAAGTTTTAATAAAACATGCCAAAACAAGCATTCCGAGAGGTAATGTCAAGCATTTTATTCCCAACTTAGTGCACCAATCAGATTTCCTTACACCTCTTCTTGAAGAAAGAAAACGTCTTACCAGAAATGCAGATAATATCACGCGCGAAAAATTAAATAAAATTAATGCTGAAATAAAAACAGCCTATTCACGACTCAAGAGAGCTAAATGGATGGATCTATGCACTAAATTGGACGTCAAAACCTCAAACTCCAAACTCTGGAAAATTGTTAAAGGTATCAGTAAAGATCAACCTCAATATGAGGTCTGTAATAATGTGAGAGACGCTAATGGAAAAATTTACAAAGATGACAAATCAGCCACCAATGGCATTGCGAAACACTATCAAAAAATCAGTAGCATCGCCTTTACCTCAGACGACAAGCATTCTCTTAAAAAAGCTAAAAATATAATCCATGGCTGTCGCACTTCTGATCACGGAGATCCTCTACTACAAAAACCCTTCACGATGCAAGACTTACTCTTTGCAATGGCCCTACTAGATATGAAGAAAACTCCAGGTCCAGACGGTTCGCATGGACAAATGCTTGAAAATCTAGGAATGGGTGGAAAACAGCGGCTTCTAGACATTATTAATCTCTCATGGAAAAACGGGCGATTGCCTCGTGAATGGAAAAGGGCTACTATTATCCCATTCAAGAAGCCAAACAGGACATCCTCTTCCCCCGAAGACTTTCGCCCCATTGCTCTCACCTGTACAGCTAGTAAACTAATGGAGAAGATGATTTTGATAAGACTCCAATACTTCCTAGATAAGAACAGTCTTCTCCCTGCTGAACAGTATGGCTTTAGAAAAGGACACAGTACAGTTGACTTAGTCCTATACTTCGCGCAAACCATCAGAGACTCCCAGAATTCTAAACCTACTCATCATACAGTTGCTGCATTGTTAGACCTTACAAAGGCCTTTGACAGGGTATGGTAAGTCGTATGGTAAGTACGTATTAGTCGTGAAGTTTAATAATAAGTACAAGCTTATTATTAAACTTCACGACTTGTTCAATCTTCGAGGTAATACCTTAGCATGGATATCTGATTATCTTCACCACAGGCAGATTAGAGTAAAAGTCAATAAATCACTTTCAAATATCTATATACTAAGTCAAGGAGTGCCTCAAGGTACTGTTCTGAGCCCAACTCTATTTAATTTATTTATGACTGGTGCCGAAAAAATAATCTCCCCTGGAACTAATATAGGCATGTTTGCCGATGACATCTCAATTTGGAGCTCGGGCACTGTAATTCACGAACTAGAGTCTAAAGTCAATAACACGTTGGATTCCCTGTCCAGCTTTGCAACTGATCATAAGCTTTGCTTCAATCCTTCCAAATCAATAGCAACCTTCTTTACTACTGATAAACACCTATACAGCTACCAACCAAGTATTCTATATGAGGGTCAATACTTAACTTACGAAAAACATCCTAAATACTTAGGATTCATATTAGATCCTGAATTCACCAGCAACAAGCACATCGAATACATCACCCTGAAGGCTAGGAAGAAGCTTACCATCATGAAATACATCGCTGGAAGAGACTGGGGTGCTGAAGCAGCTACTCTCAGAGCAACTTATAATGCCCTTATTAGGCCTGTACTGGAATTCGGCTTTCCCATCTACTGTTGTGCATCTGACACTAATTTGAAAAAGTTAGAACAAGTTCAGCTAAGCGCAGCCCGTATTGTTACTGGACTTACACGCAGCTGCCCAACAAATATTGTACTCTTTGAGGCAGATCTTCAACCGCTGCAACTCAGAAGAAAAGTTAGCCTCACGAAATATTACAATAAGCTTTCCAGCTATGGCAACCAAAACAACACTTCAAGATACCTAAACACATGGAAAAGCAATCAAAGACTGAAGAAAAACAGCCCTTTCAGCCAAGTATCATCATTACAACTATTGCACCAAGAAGTAAAGCCTCATTCCCTCCATTTCAGCTTAAGCCCATCAGAAGAGCTCACTAGAGTTCACTTTTACCTCAACTTCACAGATCCAATTACTAAAAACGACTTCATTCCTGACCACCTCAAACAACTGACTTTAGAAATTATTAACAATATTTCTAAAACAGACATTAAGATCTACACAGATGGCAGTAAAATTGACATTTCAGCAGGGAGCGGAATTTACATTGAAATACCAGAACGTAAATTATCTTTCTACCAACACAACCCTAACTTTTGCTCAGTATTCAGAAGTGAACTTCTTGCAATTGAAGCTGGGCTTGAGGCAATTTCTGAGGAGAACAACTTTGGAGATGTTTGGATTTTAACAGATAGCCGTAGTGCTCTGCAACACCTTAAGGATCGACTACATATTGGTGACCACACAGGTACCTCCATCTATAACAAGCTAAAATCCATCTCACAACACCACGAAATACATCTGCACTGGATTCCATCACATGTGGATATTCAAGGCAATGAATTGGCAGATAGACTTGCTAAGGAGGGCTGCAAACAACAGACTCCCACCTCAACTAAACTCACGTATCAGGAAATCTGTTCTATAAAGAAAGCCGAAATTATGAAGGAATGGTTGGTGCCCCCATACAGCAACTGGTACTCTTCAATCAATCCAGGCTTCTTTCTCGCCTTTTCAGGAGACAGAACATACTACACCTGCCTAACACATCTGGCCAGTGGCCATATCAGAACCTTAAAATACAAAGATGAAGAGAAAACCTTTCCCCAGTGTACCAAATGCCACCATCACCGAACTTTCCCCAAACACATTTTGGACTGTCTCGGACTTTCCAGAGAAGATATTTACTCGTCTCCTCTGCTGGTTGCGGACTTCCTCAGGGTCAACGGTTTATTTGAGCTGGTCTGACTACGTCAGACCAGCTGGGAGATAAGTAGAAGAAGAAGACATTTTAAACAGCGGCTAGGTAGACAACGTTTTGAAACCGAAGAGAGACTCAAAAACGCTTGTCAACTGATTCAACTCTCAGGCGACAAGTTTGTACGCAAAGGGGTTAAAGAAGCTGATGCAGCGGTACGAAAAATGCTTAGAAGTGAACGGCGATTATGTAGAGAATTAAAGTAAGTTTGTACCTAACTAAATATGAAATTATTTTTTTTTCTTATGAGTATATTTTTTTCTGTGACTAAACCGCCCTTACTTTTTGAACGCGCCTCGTATATCAAACACTGGACAAAAAAGTACTAGCTTTGAGTACAAGATGCACTAGAATCTTTGAGGCTGCGTTTTGCAGAAAAAAGTATAAAATATGTCGTATACAAATACTTTAAGTTAAAATGAGGAAAAAAGGGTCAATTTACTATCTTTCTCAATGAAACAGAAATGCTAAAACGCATTTCAATAAAAGGCAAGGAATTCTAATTTGATGCTACTTCTATTTACTTCAGTTCTTCAGTATAGTTCAGATTTTGGTAAAATTATGATAAAAACTTAATTTTGTAAAAGTGAATTAATCACTTTTACAAAAACCTAACTACATATACAGGGTTAAAATTCAGGACAGATATGCCAAAGTTTCCAAAATAGTCTAAGCGGAAGAATTCTTCACTTTTATTAAAAAGAATTGCAAGTAGACAATTTGGATAAATGTAAGAGATTTATGCAACACTTCAAACAAACTGAAACAAAATGCAAGGTATCTGATACAATTGGAATTTGAAATCCATAATTTTCCATGACTCACTGGATGCAATGTTTGCAGTAGGAGGGGGGATCAAGAATTGTCTAAATTAGTGCTTCGTGAAGAGAAAATTTCAACAATCTGAGAAATGCTTTGCAAATATGAGCTGGAAAATTCAAATTATGACAAAATATAACAAACTGAGCTACTGTTATATTATTTGAGAAAATCTCAATGCATTTAAGATAACAAGGGTCAATTCAGGATGTTTGACCAAGGTCCTGTTTTTGGAATTTTGTGAAATAGTTCAGAATTTTGTGAAAACTAATTCCCAATTTTGTGAAAAATAGTTACGGCAAAAAATATTCCTAATCGTTCCGTAAACTCGGATTTCTGTGAAGAGTCAGTTTTGAGTGTGGGATTTTTGTGAAAGGTCAATTTTTGAGTGACTGAATTTTGTGAAGAATCCCTTTCTGAGTTTCTGAAATTTGTGAAGGGTTCTTTTTTGAGTGACTGAATTTTGTGAAGGGTTCTTTTTTGAGTGACTGAATTTTGTGAAGGGTCCTTTTTTGAGTGACTGAATTTTGTGAAGGGTCCTTTTTTGAGTGCCTGAATTTTGTGAAGGGTCCGTTAAAGGACCTAATTTCTCTCCAAATTGACCCCTGATAACCATTAGTTAAAGTCAACCATAATTTTTACTTGAATCAATGCAGATGCAAATGGATTAAAATTTTCAAGTGGAAGCAATTAAGTAGCAAATGTGCAAGATTGCAAAATATTTTTATTTGATTGCATTGATTGGCATGATGAATAATGTGTTCAAATGAGGCAAAATGTATGCCTGCAGCATGAATTGAAAAACAGTTTTAAAGTGGTGCCTACAGCTTGCAAAGCTGACTCATGTAGCTGCTTACGTCATTATCCTAATATTGAGAAACTGGTTTCTAAGAAATAGTTGCAAAAAATTTATTAATGAAATAAGAATTAAGTAGTGAAAATAACAGTTCTTAGTAAGTAATTTTCTTTCTTTTTCCATGTTTTACGATGCTATCTAGAAAAACTTTCAATATGATTAGAGATCAAAAATACTAAAGACTTAAGCTCCTGCATTTTTTTTTTTTTTTTGTCGCCAGACAAATAATTCCTCAAAAAATTCAGTATTTACATCTCAGTGTTTACTTCTAAACACATTTTGTTCTGAAGGAACTAGTTGAAAAGGATTTGTCAAACCTTCAAATAACTATGCTTCTTTAGACTTAGGTTGAGCACCACTGTTTTAAAATAAATGATTGTGATATGGATTAAAGACGGAAAAATACGAGACCACAAAAAATTTGTAGAGCTAAAAGTTTTTTTTCTTATTAACCCCTTCAGACCTGGTGTCCGGTATACCGGACATCAACTTTGAACAGCTGCTAATCATTTAATAATAGACTTAATTACTTGATTTTTTTTGTAGTCGACAATTTGCAATCTGCTTGTTATTATCTGAGCAAAAATTTCTGCTTTTGGGATTGGAAACATTCCCAAAAATGGATTGAGAAACTGGAATTGGGTTGTTTTTCCAACCATGCACTCTCGTCGAAAAAAGTTGCTTTTTTTTCTGAATTTTCTAAAATTGTATGATCTTTTATTTATCATTTCAAATGCTTATATTATGTTTTGTTATTGTTTGAAGAATATTTTACGACAAAGTTTGTGTGATACTTCATATATTTTTTTGCTGAAATATTAATTTCAAAATATGTATCTGGAAAATTGGACACGTCATAACTCTTTTAATTTTTTACTCACAAGCTTGAAATTTTGTTTGTGAGATGCTCTTAGCCATTGTACTTTGTGTACCAAATAAAAACATTTTTGGTTAACTATTTCATAATTCCGACTGAAGGGGTTAAAGCATCTATTAGTTCATGTATATATATATTTTTTTCAAGCACCAAATGACGAGTGGATATTTTCTAGACAACTACCCCCCCCCCTTCCCCAACACATATACGCTTATTTTCTTTGCTCACACTGAGAATGTTTAGATATCAACACAGGATTCCAATGCAGTAAAAAAGAAAAGTTGAAAGAATATTTTTTTCATTCTTGCTAGCAATTTCAAATCATTAAATTACTAGCAGTAGTGAAAAAAAAGGACTTAAAAATAATTTTAAGGACCTTGAATCAAAAATAAGTACTTTTAAGGGCCCTTATTTTTAAAAATGAAAAATAAGGAGTTTCTAAGGACTTTTAAGGACCGTGGGAACCCTGAAAGGGGACCACATGTTAAAAAAGGTTAAGAAACCTTAATCAAGAGAAAAACCCAATTTTTTCTCCTTAGTTTCCCAATTAATACCTCTTTCATAACTGAGGCGAAACTTTTTACCATTACTTTCATTTTGGCTGACGTACAAGCATATTCCTTAACAACAGCCAAATCCAGATTTTATTTCTGGAAATTCTTTCTTATACAACATTTTCTCATGGTCAGAAATTACAGTAGGATAATCATAATGAATCAAAAACTTTGCACAAGCTTCCGCTAAATTAATACTTAGAATTACTAAAGACATTTTCGAATCAGATAGGGTTGCACCACTGCAAAAAAAAGGGAATTTCAAAAAGGAAATTTTTTACCAATTATAAAATGGTAAATTAGTTTTAAAAAATTGAAGCATAAAAATAAAATTTAACTTTGAACAATGAAATTGAAACATGAGAATTTGAAATCTTACTTTTAAAATATCATACAACTGAACATTGTTATCTGTATCTTTAGTCAGAATATGCCTCTTGTCATTCAAAACAGCATAGTGTCTGATGCTTGGATTGCCTTAAATTGCATAAAAATTTGAATTTTTATAAGAATTTAATTCACATTTAATACTTTACATGAAAATAAATTAACAAACATATTTTTATAGCTTAAAACTTTTGAAAGTAAAATTATTACATTTCAAAGTTTTCAGACACACCATTTATTTCAAATATGAAAAAAATTGTTGCATTTATGTTGAGACAGTAAACATTTTAATCACTCGTGTTTATTTCTTTATCTTTTGGTGTATTTCAAAACATTTTTAACATCTAAAAAAAACTTAATTTTGAATTTTTATTTGGAAGACGTACATAATAAGTGCAGATTTAATTAAGACTAAAGTACTTCATAAAAACTGAAGTTCACATTTCAGGATTACTTTTCAAAATTTCAAGATATGTTCTGAGAATGGAACAGGATCAATTCAGTTCAATAACTTTTCATTGCAGATTTGTTCATCCCCCCCCCCCCGTCCCAATCTTTAAACGGATAAAAGAACAAACTTCAAAGAAGCATAACACCTCATCTTTTGAAAAGCATACGAGGAGCTATATACACTTCTGATGATGCTAATGAGTTTCATTTCACTGAAGCATTTGATGCCTTTTTGCATTGTCTCTCTGTCAGTGCATAACAATGTGTGAACACTCGAAGATATGTCTTTGCGCATGCTTTCATTATTTTTTTAATATTTTCATCAGTTCTTGTTGTGACAGGTTGACCAGAGCGTTCATCATTTTTAGCAACCTATGTACCTTCTTAAGGCACAGCTGCAATGAAAAAAAAATTGGAATTTGTCTTACACCACTTCCTTTCTCTTTATGAGGGAAGTGTACATCTGTGAGGTGATTGACATTTAAACCGCCAATAGACTGGACCGTAAGGAGAAAGTGGGGGGGACACTCGTCCCCACGTTGTCTTGTCACTTTAGGGGAGAAAGAACCCCTATTGTGAATAGCAATCAAAGAAGCTTCAGATGAAAATCACAGCTGCCACTCCCTTGTTGAATTAAAAGAAAGGCAGTTAGTTGGCTCAATGTGGCATTTTATGTTGTGGAATTCTTCACTGTGATTTTACTCGCACCTATTAATGCTTGTACATTTCACATTAAAAAGATGAATTTTTTCAACAAATATTTGATATTATTTGGAAATATGTTTCCACACACACACATTTTTTCCTTAAAATCAACGAATGAATGAAAATTTGAGAATAATGAATTCATAAATTGATTGATGGTTTCCTTAAAAATGAAAGCCACATACAATTATTCAGTTTTTTTTTGTTGTACGTAAAGCTGATTCATTTCTTTCATGAAGTTTTACTAAATAATGGAATTATTTGTGCATTATGATGAGTTTAGAAAAGGGGGAGAAAAACAAAATAAGTAACCAACATAATCTCACTAAATTTTAATGAAGTAACTATTTATTCTATCAAATAAATGAATTCGTAAATTAAAAAAATGATAAAAAATGATAATTCTACCAGTGATTTGAAACACAGCATGCCAGATTTTAAGCTTACACAGGCACCTAATTAAAATTTTATAACTAAAAATGCCCTTTTTCTAAAGATCAAGATCACTACTTGCGGAATAAATATAACAAATTTGCTACTACAAATATTAGGATCATTTCACTATTAGTGTCAGAAATAAGCGGTCGTTAGTCGCATTTAAAATCACAAATTTTAATTTGATGCCTAGATTTCCAAAGCACTGAATTATTAATTTCCAAAGCAAGGTTCCAAATTTGACGCGTAAATTTTTGGATCGCATCAAAGCTTTTCTTTTCTGACCCATCGTGATTGAAACCCTCGAAAGACGGGAAAAGAAGACATTTTTAAAAGTAATTTCAAAATGTAATCGATTTTGTTTTTGAAAAAAATCCTTCTATATATTTTGGTTATGATTATTATTTTTTGTAAATAATGCTAATGGCAATATGTAGCATTTCTATTTTCGAAAGACTTTTGAAAATCTTCTCTGTGCTGTAGTTGGAGGGGGGGGGGGTATTGTAAATGTAAAGCAAATATAAAGTAGATGGGTTTCAAACCGCCATTTCTTTTGGTGGGTCGAAGCAAGGTAAGTTCTTCCAAACTTTTCCCCCCAATTACATCACTGTGTATGATGATACGTATACATTTGATTCGATTCATTTAAAATGGCACATAGATTACTCATTTTAGCCCCCTGAAACTTATCCTCATCATGGCGCCTAAATTTAAATTCTTAAATTTAATGCTGTCCCTATCGCCATCAGTGCTTTCAAGCGAAAATATATCCTCGTTCCATACTTAGCGTTTGATTACACAAATCACATGATGTTTTTAAATTGCGAACATAGTTTCTTTTAAAAAAAAGTTTATCTAGTTTGAAGACAATGAATGTTCTTTTATATGTTGTGACATGTTCAGCGCCGAGAAAAGGCCATGCCAACCTAGTCAGAAACTAGGAGCAGGAGTAGTATTACTTCCATATATTTATTGAGAGAGGGGACCCGCCCATCGAACTGATACAAAGCTTGACTTTGCTCCAGGCGGCCCTGAACATGTTGCCTAGAACAGTTTTGTGCGAGTTTTCCTGGTTTCCTTCTATTCAATTCACAAATAAGTAAACACAAAAAAAATCTGTTTGTCTCAGTGTTGTGGAATAAGATTCTTGAGTCATTAAATTAGGGTTCAATAACTTTTAGGACAGTAAGTCTGAGCCATCTGTGGAGTCCTCTTGAATTGTGCAATCAAATTCACGGAGCTGGTATTTTCTCCACTTTTGGGTGGCGGAAGAAATTGGACAAA
The DNA here is from genome assembly GCA_038373865.1 of Uloborus plumipes. Lineage (NCBI taxonomy): Eukaryota > Metazoa > Arthropoda > Arachnida > Araneae > Uloboridae > Uloborus > Uloborus plumipes. The sequence goes on along the minus strand of JAXGGA010000085.1, from coordinate 172,277 downwards.
ATGAGAAAAAGCACTGACTTTCCATCACATTAATACGAACAATTGGAACAGTGATGTAATTGAATTGTTGAATTCAATTACATTATCACAAGTACTAAGATTAAATTTAAAAAAAAAAACGACCCTGATTGCAGACCTCATATAAAATGAACTCCACTGATCAGAAAGCATTTTAAATTTGAATATGTTTAATTGTTTTCCAAAGGACATGGTATACACAGAAAACAGAGGATAAATTTGACTAGTAAGTCAAATTTGCTATTAGCAAAAGCAGAGTAAAGAGGGGACATTGAAAATCCTTTTGAGAAATTCTTATACTAAAATCCATTATAAGTATTTCAATTGTTAACTAATAGAAACTGGAAACAGATAAACATTTAAAATCATTGAGTTTAATTTCCTTTTGTCGGCCAACAATGACATCGGTTTCCAATCGCGTAAATAAAGGCTTAGCCACGCCGCATTTGCTAAAATCGCTATAATTCGAGTTCTATATAAGATGGAAGCTCCAAATACATTCTATCAGACGCAGAAAAATTTTCCCTTTCTTTTGGTACTATTTTTTTAATTTTCAAGTATATTTTCACTTCTAAAATCACTAAAATATTTAAAATGCTTTTAATTAATGTCTTTGTTAATTAATGTCGTTCGAAGATGACACCTAACTAAAAACACTTTTGATCGACAGAAACACAGACACGTCAAACTTATAACCCCCTCCTTTGTTGCGTCGGGGGGCTAAAAAAAGAAATTCTTTCAAATTATTTATTTAATAGAACTATCATAATTGCACTTTTATCATAATCTAATAAATCTACAAAAAAAAATGTTATTTACAATTTTTAGGCAATTTTTATTGGTAAATTAAATTTCATAAAATGAAATTGTAGTCCCTTAAAACTATAACCTCCTTAGTCACAAAAGGGTACAGTGTCGCAGTCTGAACCATGACCCCCAACCCCCGAACATTCGCCTGATTATTGACTGCAGTACAATGATGCTATAAACAAATAATATTGCACCTTTATTTCACTCATGCCACATGCATATCGAACACCGAGAATGAAAGGGGCACATTTTTTTTTAGTCTATGGGAATTTTTTCTAATCCAATTTAAAAAGTGCCTCTTTCATTCTCAATCTGCACGTAACCCGTAACTATACTTTGAGTCTATATGGGCTTTAATTAAATTAGGACATGATTACCCCCCCCCCCCCCCGAAATTTTTTTTTACGCCAATCAAACATGAGTCAGATTTTTTTGCAGAGTAAATAGTGAGTGAAATTTAAACTTTTTTACTGTGGTAATAGATCAATAAACATCAATAATTTAACTAATTAAAACTTAGGATATCGTTGCCAACAAGATTGAGTGAACTTAAAGATAAATAAATAAATAAATGAATGTATATTTCATCTATATTTTTAAGTTTCTGAATTGATAAAAGCTAGCTGTTTTTAATGTCAGTTCTAAACTAAAAATTGGCAGTGTTAATTGGTAATGAACAATTTTTCTGCTACATTAATGCAAGCAATTGTAACATTCAAAATAATCCAATGTTATGCCGTGCGCTAAGCTAGGAGTTTCTCAATCTGGACATTGAAAGGATAGACGTATTTTATTAAGATTTCAGATCATATAACTCATAGCATAAACATTGATTCAAATCCTTGCGTTTTAAGGAGTGAAAAAATCATTTGCATTAAACTAAGTTAAGTTGACGGCCTTTCGTAGACTTTTTTTTTTTTTTTTTATCGGCAGCTCATTTTGAAGATTTAAACAACAATGCATAAAAATGAAATTAAATACAGCATAAGATTTAAACTATTGGCACATAATTAAAAATTATATTTTTATCCACATGTGTCACAACCTATGAAATATTTCCACATACACAAGCAAAGTCATGTAGCGAAACTCAAAAAGAAAAGGTAGTCAGTCTACAGTCTACTCGAAGTTTGAATCTGTTCACCCCAAAGAGACAGGAATGCTTCTTTACTCATTGAACTCTTTATTACTGCCATCCCCTCCAAACACGTGTTTTTATTGCCCTGAAGACGAACTCTCCGCTGAATAACGACTTCCCAATGACCCCCACTGTCCCACTGATTGTCTCCGACCGGAAGCGTGGTTTACATGAAAACTCCTCAATTTTTACAATTTTTCTCCATTTTGATTCGATATTGATAGCGTAAAACGACGTTCATCCAATGTTCGATCGAGTTCTCATGCCTAATGTAATATAATGTACTAGACTGAAGGTGGTATTCAAATTAGGTGGACGCTTCTCAACTCTTCTGACTCTGCTTGCAGTTTTAGGTTGGCATCACCCGATGCCCAATCACATGCAAACGACTGGTAAATAAATGGTAAACGATTGAACTCGTTCTTTCTCTTCCGCTCAGAGGTAGATCCGGCATCGAGGGCCGTGGGTTTTTTCGCCTTAGAATTATGGCCAGGGTTTTCCTTAGTTAAAATGGTCGTTGCAATACTTTACTTTTAAATGTTTATGAACCAATAAATTCTTGGTTAACTTTTTAAATGAGTGTCCGACCTTTCTTAATCTCAAACACGTAGCCATAGCTTCTGCTTCGCTGTATAATACTCTGCAGTACAAATAGTATCATATTAGATTGACTCTAGGAACTTTACCGATTAAACTTAGCTTGTTTTACTGAAACATGGAAGTTATTTGAAGGGTTTAGAACTTAGAAGTTATTAGATATTACTCTTATCCTATCCTAGGTACGATTAAGTAAAAAGTATCCCTGAAAAGCCCAAACATTCAAGAATTAAGCATTGTTTTCCATTTTGAGCTAATATTTCATCTTGGATATTTATGAAGTGTTTAAACAAAAAGCACCTCTTACTTTTCCACTCGAAAATTCAACTGCCATTTAACAGTACACTTTAAGAGAAAATGAAAAATTTAAAAACCCCGCGATATTTGTCTTGCTGTGAAGAATCTTATGCAGAAAATATTATCTCAAAATATTTAAATGCGATACAGCAATAATGAATTAACTGGCCCGTAGACTTAACATTGACTTCGAAACTTTCGAGGCTCATTGCGGCGGAGCCTTAAAACCATTTTATGCTTACCAAAAAGTCGACTTTGTGACGTGCCAAACAGTTTTTTTAACAATTCAAAACATTCAGATGGAGTTTGAAAAAAAGTCTGAGAAGGAATTCCAAATTTATCTAATGTTCAATTTTTAAGCTTATCTTGATCGCCGCACATCAGCACAAAGTATAACTCAAACAAGGATAAAAACAAAATTAATCTAGGCAGAAGGATGTAGTAATGTACTAGCAGCACCGAAAATATAAAGATCAACTACATTCTATACTTGTTAAATGCATAAGAAGTTTTCAATAGATAACATGACACTCAGTGTAAATACCTTTTATCATATGGTCAGGATGCTGGTTGATGGGAGGTAGAGCCTCAGTGTCATAATCTTCCATCCGTGAATTACGATTATTAACAGACTAAAGGGAAAAAAACATTACCAATCAAAATACTTTTATCATACCTGTGACAAAATTACCACTACAAAATTTAAAGATTTTAACAAACTGTTATGGTTATTTTCAATGGTCAGTAAAATTGCTGAATTCTGTTATTCTAAACCTACTTTATTACATAAATTTTATAATACTTTCATAAAATCATTGCCAATTTCAATTTATAGAACAAGACAAATTACCCAGTTTTAAAGTTTTAAAACTGATTAAAAGAAAGACAAAAATGTAAAAACAGTATGTCGATTTCCTTTCCAAATACAACTAGTATTGAGTTGATCATTGATTTTTTTTTTTTAAAGTTACACAGTAATTACATTTTTAGGAACCGAGAAAAATCCTAGTAAAAGGCATTTCTAAGAAAAGAGATGAAGTTAATGCACAAAAGTATGTAAATACAACTTTTGCCTAAATCACACAACTGATTAACAAAGAATTAGATAGCATCTTAAAAGAGTTTCTTGACCTCATTTCATATGAAAAAATTTTAATCAAAGCATTTTTGTAACACTCCCTAACAAAGTAAAACTCTTAACTCTTAAAAGCACAGTCCCTATCTCTTAGTTCTTTACTCACAGTGTCTTCACATACTTCACTTAGATTACATCAGAGTTATAAACAGATAAAGTAGTGTTTTGTCTTAGTCTTGCAGAAGATACAATGTTGCTTTGTATGAGTCTTGGGGCAAAAGAGATTAACTTTTATATTAGTCTTGGAGCATAAGAAATTCCCTTTTGTATCAGTATTAGAGCAGAAGAAATATAGCTGACCTTCAAATTAAACAAACACTACTGATCTTACCAACCAATCGCTATTCTTAAAAGTTCTTTCATTGGAATAATGTAATTTTTCATTCTTTTTTTTCAAACAGGAAATGGAATATTATGAATGTATATGTGTGTGTATATATATATATCTGAAGACCAATCCCTTAGCTTGGTTCTCATTAAAAATTATAAAATAAAATAAGTGCGATTTTTGGATTACAACATTCAAAAATTATACAGAAGAAACAGGCAGTATACAGCTTTGTTTGAATAGCTTTTACTATACCGCCAATTTTTCTTCTTCTCTCAATTTTTAATTTAAATTTTATTGCTAACTTCAAAATTCACATAATATAAAGAGAAAAAGATTAGCTGCAGTTTTTGAATGATGTAATCAGGAAAACATACTTATTTTACTTTATACTTTTTAGTCCGAACCAAATTTATAGAAAGTTTTCTATATCTTAAAGAGTTGTATTTTTTTTCTGAAATTTATTTAAGGTGAAGCTTTTTGAAGATTTCTTGTAACCTAAACTAAACTCAGTGACCCGACAGAACATGGGGGCTAAGACCTACTGTGCTCTAAGAAGTCGAGGGCTCCCCGTTGCAGAGGCAGATGTCCCAGTTAGGAAGTCAGCAAAATGCAGAGCCCCTGGTGTTTTTATTCCCCAAGCCTGCTTGATACTCATTTTTTTGACCCACTGAATAGATGAAAGGTTGAGTTGACCGTGCTTTACCTGAGAATTGAACCTTGGCCTGTGGTATGGAAGCGCGATCACTGAGCTACTAGATTTTTACCTGTTACATGTCGTCATAAAAAAAGTATTCACTTTCACCTAAAAATAAATTTATTGGGCTTCAAGAGAGAACAGCTTAAATTTACTGTTAATCTGCTCTAAATATCATAAGTCTATGCTCAAATTCAAAAACGATTGGGAACAAGTACGGTAAATGACTAGATATGGCCACACAACTAATAATGAGCAGGTTTTTCTAGCATTTTCAACATCAAGTTCATAATCGATGTTCCAGGAACATCATCAGTGGATTCTTAAAATGACATTTTTCAAGAGCAAACTCATTACATTTTCCCCAAGCATACATTTTATCTACATGTGTGTTAGTTTTCACCTACATTGTACTATGTTAATGGTTCTTATTTATCAATAGTGAAAATTCTTTGCATTTAAATTTTTGAAATGTTTCTATCTTAAGAACTTGACATTGCTGTTGTCTTTTAAAATCAGATAACAATTTGACAGGTAAATACATATTCTTAGTTTTTTTCTATGATACAGGTGTTTTTTGGTAATAATTAAGATAGTTGAAATTCTGTTAAGCTAATATGCTCATATCTAGTCAATTAAAAGTATGTACTTCAGTTATGGGCACAAATGACTATAATTACTGTTTTGGAGATTCTTACTCAAAAATTATTAACTTAAGATTAATGATAAAACACAAGCTAAATCTGGTAGATGAGAAAGAAAAAACACAGTGGTAGAATAGTTCTATTTATTTACATTGTTGTTCAGCTGAATCTTTCAAAAGCTATATCCAATTTTTAATTTTAATGCAGTTTGAATTGGTAAGTCAAGATATTTTAAATTAGATTACATTAACAAGAAAATATGTGCTTCAATATTGTTAATATAATTTTTATGAAATTCTTGAGAACAATTGAATTCAGATAGCATGATCATTACTAATTTTTAGTATGACCATAACTAAGTGAGTGAGATCAGACTTTGTAGTGGCTTTGAAAAAAAGTTAGGACACAATATAATAAAAATTATCAGAACAAAAACCAGGACACTGTGAAAATTTTTCAAGTGTGTAGTGTACATATATGCCCCGGTATTTAACTATATTATCTCTTTTGTTTTGTAATGAAAGGTACATCATCAGATGTCATAAACAAGTTTTATGGATAGGTGTTTTTTTTCGTACTGAAAACTTTGGCATAAAAACGAGCAATGGAAATGACAGGGCTCCCAACTGATCCCTATTTCAGTCCTCAAATGTTTGTTTATAAATTTATTTATTTACTTTTGAAATCAGTCATTTTCCCCATTATTCATTTAAAATCTAAGTATCATTTAAAATTCTTTCAGTAACACCTTCTACCCCCTCTTTTCTTTATTAAAAACAAATGAATATACAACTCACTCTTACAACAATTTGAGATTTCTGAACCAAATGGGGATATAACAGATTTCAAAACTATTGGTTAGGTGCAATAAATGCAGCAGTCTTTTGCTCTAAGCAAACGTAGTTTCAATTTTAAAAAATGCAAAATTATTAGCTGAAATTCATCTTAATATATAAAAATTACGTGTCCCTGTGTTTGTGGCCAATGGACTCCTCAATTACTGAACCGATTGTAACCAAATTTTGCACGCAGTTTCAGTTTGGTCCAACTTAAATGATAGGATAGTTTATATCTCAATTTAGGACCGCAATGTATTTTTAATTGCAAATTATGTATTTAGCTACCAGCTTTGCTGTGTTCTTGCCTAAACCTTTTTACTAAGCCTTTTTTGACACCTCCATGGCTGAGCGACATAAAGCACACGTTCTGACAGCTTCCGAAGCGCCGTAAACAGGTAATATCTTAATATATAAAAATTACGTGTCCCTGTGTTTGTGGCTAATGGACTCCTCAGCTACTGAACCGATTTTAACCAAATTTTACACGCAGTTTCAGTTTGGTCCAACTGAAATGATACGATAGTTTTTATCTCAATTTAGGACCGCAATATATTTTTTATTGCAAATTATGTATTTAGCTACCAGCTTTTCTGTGTTCTTGGCTAAGCCTTTTTACTAAGCCTTTTTTTTGACACCTCCATGGCTGAGCGACATAAAGCACACGTTGTGGCAGCTTCTGGAGCGCAGTAAACAAGTAATAACCTTTCTTATCTTACTATATAAAAATTACGTGTCCCTGTGTTTGTGGCTAATGGACTCCTCAGCTACTGAACCGATTTTAACCAAATTTTACACGCAGTTTCAGTTTGGTCCAACTGAAATGATACGATAGTTTTTATCTCAATTTAGGACCGCAATATATTTTTTATTGCAAATTATGTATTTAGCTACCAGCTTTTCTGTGTTCTTGGCTAAGCCTTTTTACTAAGCCTTTTTTTTGACACCTCCATGGCTGAGCGACATAAAGCACACGTTGTGGCAGCTTCTGGAGCGCAGTAAACAAGTAATAACCTTTCTTATCTTACTATATAAAAATTACGTGTCCCTGTGTTTGTGGCTAATGGACTCCTCAGCTACTGAACCGATTTTAACCAAATTTTACACGCAGTTTCAGTTTGGTCCAATTTAAATGATAGGATAGTTTTTATCTCAATTTAGGACCGCAATATATTTTTTATTGCAAATTATGTATTTAGCTACCAGCTTTTCTGTGTTCTTGGCTAAGCCTTTTTACTAAGCCTTTTTTTTTGACACCTCCATGGCTGAGCGACATAAAGCACACGTTCTGGCAGCTTCTGGAGCGCAGTAAACAAGTAATAACCTTTCTTATAATATATAAAAATTACGTGTCTCTGTGTTTGTGTCCAATGGACTCCTCAGCTACTGAACCGATTTTAGCCAAATTTTGCACGCAGTTTCAGTTTGGATAACTTAAATGATAGGATAGTTTTTATCTCAATTTAGGACCGCAATGTATTTTTTATTGCAAATTATCTATTTAGCTACCAGCTTTTCTGCATTCTTGGCTAGAATTCTTTAAACATACCCGGAATGCCACCACATAATCTGCGGTTAAAAATTGGTTTACCCATAGTTCTTCTACGTAATTTAAATCCACCGAGATTATGCAATAGTACGCGTTTAGTTATCAAAAAAATCACCGGGAACATTATTGAGGCAATCATTTTTACTGACAAGTTTAAAGATAAAGTAGTTCTGTTGCCACGTATCCCAATGACATCGTCAGAATCTTCAATACCCTTCAAAAGGCTACAGTTTCCCATTCGTTTAGCTTTCGCCATGTCCATTAATAAGTCCCAAGGGCAAATAATGTCAATTTGCGGTTTAGATTTAGAAAATCCATGTTTTTCCCATGGGCAGCTATAGGTCGCTTGCTCCCGTGTGGGAAAACCGTCCAATATATTTTTGTTTACAAGAGACAGATTAACAAAGAATATTGTGCACCGATTAGTGTTGAGTTAAACTGAAATTAAAAATGCTTATAATTCAAAAAATAACAAATAATATTGGTTAATTATCTACCCTATTAACATTATTAAAAAATAAAATGTTACATTAAAAAATAAAATGTTACAATAGCAATTAGCAAATTTTTAATTTACTCAATTGTTACAAGCTTGAATATAATATTTCTAAAAACTAAAATGCTACATTTTTTGTTGATTTTTTGTTTCTAGCAAACTTAGGAAATTTTTGTTCGATTGTTTTCATATTTTGACCTCAAGTTCATATTTATATAAAGTTGATCTCTATAACGGTAATAAAGTTTTTCGTTTGTATTGAAACATTATAGTTTAACCCATACCTTAGCCACAGCAACGCGTGGCCGGGTCAGCTAGTTTAGTATAGTTACTTGTTCTAGGCAAAAGTATTTTTAATATAAAGATTACTTTTCAGCCAATTAAGTGACTGAAATTGGTAGTTTAATCGGCAAAAAGGCTAATTACTGCTGATTAATTAATACATCGCTAATTTTAACCTTTAAAAGTTAAGATGAAGGTCCCTTTTTCCCAAGAGACAAACTGAAAACCTGTTGAAAGTCATAATTTTAGATTAAAAAAAAGGGGGGGATATAAGGACAAAAAGCAAAAAATTAGAACAAAATATTCTAATCAAGAATTTCAGGACAATTACAAAGTCTGAGCTCATAACTGATCATAGCAGTGTATTCCAATTTATTTCAAAAAATATAGATATATCATGATTTAAAATTGCTGAAAATATTACAGTTATAAGAGTATAAGAGTGTAATTTCTAAGTTCTAATACTACTGAAATTAAGTTTCCTCCCTGAACTAGAACTGCAACAAATTTATCCAAATTTTAAAAGTAACCAAAAGCAAGCCCATAACTACTCATTTACCATGTATAGTGAAGAAGGAGAGGTTTTAAAAATGCTTTTAAACTGAGGACTGGACTTGAATCAAAGCAAGCTTTGAAAGACTACATTTTTAAAATCGTTTTAAGGGGCCCCAAATTGATAATTTCATATTACTTTCATGATTTAAATGCCTTTTTTAAGCATTGCATTCGTATTTTCATGTTTGTTGGGTCAATGTTATCTACCTTTAAATTCGGTAGAATTGAGTTGTTTTACAGCTCAATGGCTATGATTGTTAAATAAGAGGGATTTTATTCAAATATGTTCTGTGTCATTATACACAAATGTTTGCAAATTTGAATTATGCTATCAAAAAATCAATGAAAAATTATTTAATGGGTTAATTAGAAATTTATTTTGATCTTTTAAAGGAGTAGGGCACATATTCACCAGGAATCCCACAAAATCTGCCACTGATGAAAGTAAGACCTAACTTGTAAGAATCTTCCTATGTCTCAGAGAGCTCATTCCTGGAAAGATGTCCTTGTGTTATAACAGGGGAAAAACCTGTCTCGGATGTTTTGAAACTAAATAAAGTGGTAGTGAAAATACAGATGTTTAGCATTACAGACTCATCACAAGCAATGTTTTATATGAAGAAACAATAAATTAAATTCTAAACAAAATAACTAACATAGAGAGAAAATTCATATTAGAATCAGTTTCACATAAATATTTCTAAGTTAAGTTAAAAACATACCCAATTTTTTATGCTGGAATCAGTGGTAGCAACCCACAAAGAAGAGGCATCAGGGGTGAGAATCATCTAACAGTGGAAAAATAAAAAAGTTAGAACTGATACTAAAACAGCATTTTGGTTAGAGAAACAGCAAAGAAGAGATATCAAAAGGAAAGGAATAGAACATTTAGTTTGGACACAGATCTGTCTTCTCTTGCTTATGAAAGTGGGAAGAAACCAGAATAAAAGGATCAAAATTACTCTTCTTGAGGGTTTCAAATGGATTCCTTTTGTCTTATTAAAACCTTAATAATAAAGTTATTAAAAGAAGGGTGTAGTTTCTCCCACACTTGAAAAGCTATAAAGTGACACAAGTACTTATATCTCACTATGAGATACAGATGGAGGACAAAATAATATGAAATAGAGGAAAATCTTTATAGGTGGTTGGACCACCCTTTGATTGAATTACATATTTAATGCGACTTGGGATAGATGTATAAAGGAAGAGCCTCTTGTGAAGAGATCATTAATTCTGAAAGTTCGGATCAAGGAAGAAATCGGCTATGAAATTTGGACTCCAAATTACTTCATAAATGGTCAATATTCAAGTGTGGAGACTGGGGGGGGGGGGGATGCGAAATGTTCAACTTCATCTACAGACCTGCCAACCTTATGAAAAGAAAAAACAGAAGATCTGGTTAAAGCTTCAAGGGAGAAAATGGGAGATTTTAAACAATGTTATATAATAAATAAAAAACATTGTGTTTTCAGGTATTTCTAATTTAAGTAGACTAATGTAACATAATATATTAATTCACTACCATTCCACGATCATTCTTTAAGGATTCGTATTCGTGTATACTATGAATAGAAAAGGGTTGATGGACAATTTTGTGTGAGTTTTGCTGTTTTCCAATATAATATCCATTGAGTATCCTTTTTGCCCCCACCCCTCCTCCCACCCAGAAAATTTTGTAAAAAAAAAAGCTTAGTAAAGATGGTTTGTTTGCTAGTACACTTCAGCATTGACAGTTCATTGCGCTGTTAGTGCAATTTCATTTGAAAAAATATGCATCAATTATTTAATAGCAATTTTTTTTTTACTATCTCAATTTTTATTATTTTTTAGTCTACTAAAACTACACAATTATCCCACAAAGTAAATGTTAAAAATGACAACTAAATCAAAATTATCGTCTCATCTGAAGAGAACTGAAACAAATTGCCAGTTTTTGCAAATTTTGCAGACATTTTCAAAGAAAAAACATTTCAAAAAAAAAAAACTTTGGATGAAAAATAACATGAAAAAACATTAATTATCGCTTTGAAGACCACTAAGAAATTACCTGAAAGCTAAACTTTCAAATCCTGTAATGGATGCAAAAAGATTGCACATTTTGCCTTACAATCACCGCTACTAGCCACGCCATCAATTGGGGCTGTGAATGACTATATTTTACAGATGAAAGTATTGCTCAATTTTGAACAAAAAAGAAAATACAAAAATGGAAAAAAAACGTGAGAAATCGATACTCAAAAAAACAATTAGGAGAATGGAGTAAAAAAACGGGAGTCTCCCGTGAAAAACGGGAGAGTAGGCAGGTCTGTAACCTGCCAACCTTATGAAAAGAAAGAACAAAAGATCTTCTCAAAGCTTCAAGGGGGAAAAAGGGAGATTTAAACGATGCTATAATGAACAAAAAATACTGTTTTATCAAGTATTTCCAGTTTAAAGTAAACTAATATAATATAATATATTAATTCGCTACCATTCGTATGTATCTATCTTCAACTATGTATCGAAAAGGGTTTACGTAGGCGTCATTTTTGTTTTTCAATATAATATCCATTGAGTATACTCCTTGCAACCCCCCCCCCTTCCGCAAAATTTTGGAGGGAAAGATAGGCCTTGGAAAAGACAGTTTGCTTGCTAGCAAGCTTCAGCATTGACAGTATATTGTTGTGTCAGTAAAATTTCATTTTAAAAAATAATCATATGCAGTACTTATTTAACAGCAATACCATGACATGAATTACTTCAAAATGTACACATTCATAAAACTATCTTTGAAATGCATCTAAAGGAAATTTAAATGATTGCTCATTTGTTAACATATATAGACATTTTTAAACGAGTATGATAAATGACAAAATGATATAAATAAAACAAGTTTAAATAAAACAAGTTTAAATAAAACAAGTTTAAATAAAATAAGTTTAAATAAAAAGTTTAACGAGAAAAAATTGATTCACTCATCTTTTTACTTTAAATGTATTCTTGTGTTGATGTTTGAAAAACCAAACAAATTTATATTTTGAAGAAGTATGAGGTTCTGCTCGAAAAGAAAACAGTAACTGTGTGGCAGAGGAAATGGGTCCAAACCCACACCTGATCTGACAGCTGCATTGTTACGTGATACTGAAAAAATAATATTAGTAGGCTTGTGATACCTCATATTTTAATAATTTGTAATAATTTTTTTGGGCTGAATGAAATTTTGTTTGACATGTACCAACTGTGGGGCTGTCTACAAATGATGTCATTCTTCAAAAGGGGGAAGAGGGTTCATGTGAAACTGTGACAGTTTGTGACAATGGGGAATGAGGGGGTAAACAAGTATGACATCATACATTTTTATAAGGATATATTTATGAAAAATTGCATGGTGTGTGACAAAGGGAAAAGCTGAAATGTAGATCGTCAGAGCATTAGAATCTCCAAGATCAATTTTATATACTTAAATTATCATAAACATTACAGAATAAACATAGGTAATACAATTCAATTATTTTAAAACTTTTTGAGTGGTACTAGTTTGAATCAACTTAGCAACTAGCTTGGATGAAACTGAACAAACATTTTAAAGTGGGTGTGGTAAAAAGAGTATATATTTAAGCTATTATAGAACATGACACATAAGAAGAGATGGAAATAATAATGAATACAAATATAGTGATGTCCAAACAATAGAATAAAATCATAAACAAAAGCTGAGAAATTTTACATAAGGAGATACCATCGGATTTTGAAAAGAGAAAAAAAATCAAAATGCATAATTTTTATGCTTAACCAGTAACAGTGGGCAAGTATGTAATAGTGCAAAAAAGTTTGAAAAAAAGGCATACAAATGATCAAAATATATGGGAAAAGATATTTAATTTCATTTAGTAAAGGAGTAAAAATAAATGATGACTTTATAAATAATAACTAAAAATATATTTACAAATAAAAAGATTTACAGAAAATTAATGTATGAAATAGAGGGTGTTTTACTTCAAACAGAAGTTTTTAAATTAAAGTGAAGACTCGAGTCCTTTTATTTTCTTACAGCTTTAATTTTGTCTCAAAAAAAATTATTAATTTACCTTCAGAACCGATGCAGTCTCTTCACCAATTAAGGCTTTCATTTCTGTATTCCTCAAATCAATTTTGAAAATTTTTCTATCTCTTCCTCCAGAAAAGGCAGTAGTAAAACTTTCATTGGCCTGTAATAAATACTTTATTTTAACTAAGTCTTAAATTTCAGAGCTACGAGGAATTTTTTTTAAACATATAAAGACTTTAATGCAGAAAAAGTTTTTGAAATGCCCCCTTTCTTAAAGGCAGACTTAGATAAAATGAAAAGCTTTTTGCACACACAAAATGCTAATTAAAAAACTTTCTGCAAATATTTTTTATGAAAGTCATCCATGTGTTCGAAGAAAACAAAATCAAAAATCTTTATTCATGAAACATGTTCTTAAATCATAGTCAAATGCTTTCCCTGATAAACTTTTATGGTTTATATACATATTGGTTACATATGGTTTATATACATATGGTTATATACAATATTGAGTGTTCAGAAAAAAACTTCGAGAAGGACAGGTTTCGAAATAAAGAAGTTTTGAATTTTTTTCATTTAAATCTAGCAAATATGTTTTTTTTTTTTTTTTTGAATATTGCTATGCTGTTAGCGTGCAGAATAAAAATATAATATGAAAAATAAGTAAGTAAAATAAATAAATAAATATAATGCAGCATTTATAATAATTTAATATAATACTGTAAAAACAGGAATTTCATTTTCAGACACTGTTTAAACCACAAAGTCAAACACTCGTCTAAATCAATAAAAGTACATTTTCTTATTTTTTTAAACATTTTTTTTTTTTTTTTATTTTTGTCTTTCTCCAGTGCAGCTTTTTTTTATGATAGTTGAAAGAGTGCTTGACGAGATATTAAATTTTTAAGCAAGGTCAATTTTTTTCATCATTGGATTTTGATCCAGAAAATCCTGAATTTTTCTTTTCTATTCAACTTGAAGAACCTTTAGTTTTCTATTCCTGGATGCCATAGGTAGCTTAAAATACGTAGAAACCACTCTGCTATGGAAAAATTCAAACAGACAAATAGGACAAAAATGACACCGAAAACAGTATCACATTCAAGAGCTGGTCCTTCCTTCGTGCACGGGCATGGAGGTACAGCAATTTCCAAAAATAAGATAGCCAAGAATTCTTTTAATTCTTTCTACCATTCACCCCTCTTTTACTTCCCACGAAAAATAATAGCACCAAGAGTTCAGAGTGTCAATTTGAACTGCCACACTTTATCTGTCCCTTGTGGACAACCACACTTGTAATCTCAAGTTTTGCATTTAGTGTTTGCACTGTGCATTCCATTTGTCCCTTCTCTCCCCCCCCCCCGACCATGACTGAGCATTATCCATTATCCCCCATTATTCCATTATATTTATAGTTAATCTCCGGCCCACTTTAGACCTTTAAACAGTAAAAAGAAAACAAGGTTGTACTTCAAATTTCAGTAGCAGCGAATTTCGAACTTCGAGAGATACAGGTTTTACAGATGAAGCATTCGAGAAAAATACGGAAAAAAGCAAGAGAAATTAATCAATATTGCTGGGAAAATAAAAAAATTCAAGGCAGGCAGTTTTTCGAGATACTCAAGTTTTGAGATAGACAGGTTTGACTGTATATGTATACATATATAATATTAATAAAATACTTAAAGAAATATGAAGAAGGCAAATTAAAAAGAGTAGTAGTTATTAGAAAGGTTGAATCCAGTAACATCAGCCATGGGAGATTTAAGAATGGTCAAAAGACCAAAATATACATGTTGAAGAGCAGCAACGGACATTTTAAGAATTTTCGCATTGGAAGTATGCATCTAGGAGGAACCGTAGCAAAAACAAAGGTCTGCAGGTGAAATGGGAACACACTGTATATACTTTTATTGCTGGCTTCATCCAGTGAAAACACAGCTTAAACTAATTTAACAGTTCAAACTAATAGCTGCAAAATTTTATGTGAACATTCAGGTAAGTTAATGATATTTTGAAATTTTACTTTATTAAGAATTTGATTCTATTTTTACAAGTTATTTTTGCAAAGAACAAAGGGCGAAACATTAATACCTCTTACCTTTGTGAATCATGTAAGCTTTTCATACTATCAAAACAGATGTATTCCATAAATTTTGGTCGAAATTTTCAAAAAAAAGTAGGATTAATATTTGTAAAGTTTCAACATACAAAAGGTTAATTTTAACTTATGTAATTACTTGAAGTGCCCAAACTCCTTCTTCGTGAATTCTAATAGTAGCAACACATCTTTGTTGACCAAGAGACCATAAACGTACTGTGCCATCAGAACTACCAGATAAACACTAAAAAAGAGTAAAATAAAATACAAAGAACATTTAGTTTCCTTTTAGAAATTAAGCGAACTTTTTATGCAAATCTCAATTTTTTAAATTATTATTACTATTTATCAATGAAAACATTTCAATATTGCATTACATACTAAATAATTTAAGCACTTAGGCTAAAAAAAAATTTCGGTTTTTACGAAGACTAATTTCAAATCAGAAAAAGTATTTTCAAAGCTAAATTCACTTTTAAAAAAAGCAAATTATGTACTTAAATTATTTAACTGATAAAACACACATCATCAAAAAATAATATGCTTATATTTAGGCTAAACTATAAAAATACTTTGTATAAAACTTGATGCATTTAAAATCTAGTCATTTTGAAGTTATTAAAAAATGACATAAAAAACTAATTATGTTATGCTTAAGAGACAAAACTTGGATCTAAAGTAACATTCAGAAGAAACATGATTTGCCCTGACAAACTAAAAACTTTATTAACAGTAGAAATTATATTTTATGTACTTATTTTTTCATTTAAGGCTATAATCCCACATTTTCATAACCTAATGAAACATTTAAGATGGGAAATTAAAAGAAAAAGGAAATTGATGTTTAAGGACAATTTGAAGAACTCAGCTGTTTGCTGCTGAACGTTTTTTAAGTTTTTTTTTTTTTTTTTTTCAGCATGAGTTTAATTTCTAAAACATTTGACCTCATATTTTCCAAATGTTAGTGTAATCAAATAAATACATTCTAAATTGATATAATATTCTATTTAAGGATATGATATTGTTGAGAGAAAATTTTGAAGAGGCAGAATTTTGAAGAGTTCGCCGCAGATAGAGCAAATATTTTTGGTTTAATTATAGGTTTACCAGTGTTTAATTGTAATGTTGTTTGTAGGTAACACTACTGAATGCAGATTTTCCTTTCTTTTACATTTTAAAACCTCAATCCATGTAAGACACTATGGGCCATAGCGGCCCAGTCAGCAAGGCATTGAACTTGGAAATCGATAGTCAAGGGGTACATATTAAACAAAAACAGGCGAGTTCCAGAAATAGATGTAAATTGGATTTCGACATGCGAAAAAAATTAAGCTGACCCCAAAAAAATATTTTTGAAAAAAAAAAAAAAAAATAGAATTGACTTCAGTTGAATATTGCTCGAAAAAGAAAATGATTTTATTCTTTGAACTCCATCTACACTACTTTCAAATGTAAGTTTTAAAATTGGAGCAGAAACCATAAGTATAATCATACGCAATTACAATTCAATTGGAAATATACATTTTTATGGATCCATGTTCTTCCACAGCATTTGCACACATTGCATTGATAACCACATATTAGCGCGATGGTACAAATGTTCTGTTCTTAATTTTGAATGGTTTTTCTGAAAAAGGCTGGCAAAATTTGGTTCAACATTATTTTACCTATCGTTTCTGCTCTGGCTTCAAAACTTAAATTTGAAAGTAGTGTTGATGATGTTCAAAGAATAAAACTATTTTATAATTTTAAAAGCAATTTCCAACTGAAGTTGATTCTATTTTCTTACAAAATATTTTTATTTCATTCTTTTTAGTACAAATATACTTTAAAAATAGGGTTATGCTTCCGTTACGAAACTTTACCTTTTTCTTTCAAGTAAATGCTCCCTAAAGTAAATAAATTTTAAAAAATATATGAATGAGTCTTAAATTTTAAATGATTTATATTAAAAGCTAATCCTTGCTCTTCTCTGGGTTTTGTCTGCTAATGTAATCAGAACTATTTAAATATTAACAGCTTCTCAACTAATTTATATTTTAAACCATCCAAGATACTCATGATAAAAATACAATGTGCATTGCCTCATTATCTGTTATTAGTATTAGATAAAGATAAAAATACCAGTGAGCAATAATAGTAATGAATTTTATACTTGTTTCAGAGAAGCCTTCATTCAAAATTGTCATTATGATGACAATTGATATTACATCTTCTTCAACAATGGCTTTATATTTTATCATTTAATTTTGGAATATTGCATGAAGTTAACATTTCTCATAACTTTTTTATAAAGAGCAAATATAGTCAATCCAAGGTATGGGACCTAAGTTAGACCATCCATTATCTATTAAAAAAAGAATCGTCTGAATTGGTTCACTAGGTCAGACGTAATGACCTAGTGACAAACAAAAAAAAAAAAAAACATACATAGGGTTTGAATTGAGAACTGTCTCCTTTTTGAAGTGGGTTAAAAAGGATTAATTACATGCATTTTTTCCCACAGCATAAAAGTTGCTAAGTAGGAAAAAGGATTAGTTTTTCACTTATTTTCAAGGACTTTTCAAAAACCCATCAGAAAAATGAACTTATAATATATTTTGTGGAAACCATAAGAAAATTAACTACTTTTCCAAGCATTGTAGTCTACCATTTGACTTGTGTCTATACACTCAAATAGATGCCATAATGGCAACTCTCAGACATGAAGCAAGATAATCCATTGGATTGATTCTTAAAGTTGCAGTTCAACCCTGTAAGTTATACCATTAAATATGCCTGCGTTTACTACAGTATCGTCACACTCAAGAACTGTTTTGAAAACACGCTGAACTAAGTTTGCATTGATTGGGCATTATGGAAGCAGTAAACAGTTATGGAAAAAAAGTACAAAAGGTGTCAAAATTTCCTAAATTTGAAACCGATGCAAGGGTAGAAGGTATTAACCTATAATTCTAAGTTTTTTTTAAGTTCAAAAGTTGTTGCAAATAAGCAACTCGACAATATGTGGTATTTTTTATTATTTTTTGTAATTTAATCATTTTTAATCCAATTTTCAGAACTTTTGGCCCACTGAGGCAACAGAATATATCAACCTAACATTTTAAACTTTCTCACACATTTTAACTGGTGGCAGCTCACAACTTTTCCGCACTGCCGCTAAAAAATCTGTAAATTTAGATTTTTTTCAAAAACTTATTAAGAGAAGCAATTTTGATACTAAATGAAAGTTTTAAACTAGTAAATTGTTTTGGTGCTGTTCGAAAAGCATTTTTAATATATTTGGAAACTTTCATTTTTTAATACTTGATTCAGTTTTCATGTAGGAATGTAGTACTCATTCATTACTGTAATAAAAATTTTGAAGTGTGGAAATATATTAATAATTTCAAGTGCAAAAGTTAAATAAACAATAAAATATTCTCCTGCAACAAAAAAGTGTGCCATGTTTTACGCATTTAAAAGTTATTTATTTTCGAATTAAAAAGTATGCATCAAGAATCTTTTTTAAAAAATGTGTTTATCATATATTATATCAGTTGACAAAATAAGGTATAAAGGGCAGAGAAAATCATTGACCTAGGAATGAAATTTAGTGGAGAGGTTCAATAAAAAAAGTTTTAAAACTTTTTCTTTCAATTATTATGATAATTCATAGAATAAATGAAAGCATAAAACTTCAAAATGCTTTACTTCTTTCAAGAATTAAAATATTTTTTAAATTAAATTTAGCAATCAATTAAATGAAAAAGATAAATAGGTGAAAATAAAACTGTTAAAATATATAACACAAATGTGGCATATTATACCTGTGTACCATCTCTATTGATTGCCAATGCTTTTACATTATCTGAATGTCCTTTTAGTTTCATTAATTTTTGACAAGTTCGGGGATCCCACACTCTTAAAACTTTTTCAGTGGAGCCAGAAACAATAACATTTCCAGGAGGATTCATGGCAAGACTGTATATGCTGTCTTTGTTACCAGACAATGATGATGCTGTAAAATAAAATCAAGCAATTGCATGTAATTGCTTTAAATAATGACTAAATACAAATTTAATGACACAAACGTTTATTTTTATTGAATAACTATTAGCTAAAAAAACAAATTATATCTTCTAAAGTAGGGGTGCACAACCTGCGGCACGCGGGCCAAGTGCAGCCAGCCGCGTAGCGATGTGCGGCCCGCGAGTGCATTTGATTTTTTATGGTGAAAAACGAAAAAAAAATTTTTTTTGAAAAAAAAAAATTTTTTTTGAAAAAAAAAAAAAGATTTTTTTTTTTACTTAGAGGGGAAAGAAAAAGCAAAAAGGTTTTGCTGATTGTATTTTAAACTACACACACCGAATAAAAACAATCCTAAATTCGTTTGAAGAAAGATTTTAGAACTTTGTAGGGAAAAAGAGTAGTTCAGAAAATTTCAATTTTCAATTACTAACCAGTGGACAGCATACCCTTTATAGCTTCTTGGCATTGATTCAGCAATTCTAATAATTGTTATAGTAGCAACCACGACAAAAAAAAAAAAAGAAAAAAAAAACGTCCCATTTTGAAAAATATTACATATTTTTTAAATATTTCATTACTCAAGTTGTTTCCAACTTGAATGACAAAATCCTACTAATTTGACTTTTACATGCTAAATGCTTTGTAATTTGGGCCTATTTTCATGTGGTTTTTCGATGCCACGTGCAAAGTGCACTTTAAAAGTTTACATGTAATTTTTCAGCCATCTTTTAGCTTTGGTTTCCAGGTTACGATATTTCTTCTTATTTTTGGAGTAATGCACGAAACAAATCAAACTGAGCAAGAATACAAACGTATTTTTCGAAACAAATGTGAGCATTTGTTTTAACCAGCATTTTTTAATTTTTGCACTCACCGCGTGGCGAATGGATATTTTTCGATCTAAAACACGTAAAAATTAAATTATTTGGTTCTCTTGTTGATGAAGCTCTTGAAAGAGATGGAGTTAGTTACCTTGCTGGCCTCTGATACACTAGGTGGCCAAAAGTATCCGGACACTTTCAAAAATTCACATTTTTACATATAGCTCGAGAAATAAGTGATCAATTGTTCTTTACCTTTAGACATACAAAATATAGGCTTCACCGAACATTTCCAAATTGAAATTAAATTACCCTTGCATTTGGGGGACGACAAGAAGGGAGGTTGAAAGAAAAACCGCTTTTTGACCATAACTCTTCGAAAATAGCTCGGAATAAGCAAAAAATTTCAGTAATTAATTAGCATACTATGTGTAACTACTGTACAAATTTTTATGAACGTACCACTCTTACTTCCGAAAATATGAAACATTTTTTAAAAAACGGCAATTTTATTTGAAGGGTTTTTGCTCACAACACGCAGAGTTTTTGATCAAACCTTATCAAAACTTCAGGAAAAATGACAAAATACAAGAGAAAGAACATACTAAAACGGCAAATAAAAATATTAAAAATCCGATGAGATATGAGAGTTAAAAGGAAATAATTTTTCACGGCGCATGCGCGAACGACAGAAGTTTATAACTACAAAAATATTATACCCTGATTTATACTTCATTTTATAAAAAAAGTTCCAGTTGAATATCATGAAAATTGAAAAAGATATCAGCGATCTAATGAGCTGTATTTCAGTCATTCGCAGACACTGCATAAAAAGTGAGGGTCTGTCCACAAAGAGCTATTTTTAAATTAAAGGTTATTGCGTCATCGTTCAAAACCAACGTTTCAGGGGGTGTCCGGATACTTTTGGCCACCTACGTATGAGGTCTTTTTGGCTGAATAGGCGAAATGTGACTTCTATGCCGAATATAAATTTTCATACTGTATACAATTTAACATTGAAGGCAATGCTCAATTGTCACCACACTATTTGTGGAGAACCCCTTGCCATTTATGTATTGTCTGTGAATGAATGAATTATAGCTCACTAGATCACTGATATCTTTTTCAATTTTTACGATATTCAGCTGGAACTTTTTTTATAAGATGCAGTATAAACCAGGCTACAATATTTTTGTAGTTATAAATTTCTGTCGTTCGCGCATGCGCCGTGAAAAATTATTTCCTTTTAACGTTCATATCTCATCGGATTTTTAATATTTTTATTTACCGTTTTAGTATGTTTTTTCTCTTGTATTTTGTCATCTTTCTTGAAGTGTTTATAAGGTTTGATCAAAAACTCTGCGTGTTATGAGCAAAAACCCTTCAAATAAAATCGCCGTTTTTTGAAAAATGTTTCATATCTTCGGAAGTAGGGGTGATACGTTCATAAAAATTTGTACAGTAATCATACATAGTATGCTAATTAATTACTGAAATTTATAGCTTATTCCGAGCTATTTTCGAAGAGTTATGGTCAAAAAGCGGTTTTTCTTTCAACCCCCCTTCTTGTCATCCCACAAATGCAAGGGTAATTTAATTTCAACTTGGAAATGTTCGGTTAAGCCTATATTTTGTATGACTAAAGTTAAAGAACTATTGATCTCTTATTTCTCGAGCTATATGTAAAAATGTGAACTTTTGAAAGTGCCCGGATACTTTTGGCCACCTAGTGTATATGCAAATGAAGTTTCTAATAGTTGAGACTTTTGGAGTTCTAAACATCTTTACATCCATGATTAACCAATATTAAGAAAAATGTAAGCATGTCGCGAATTTCAACTATCAACAATGAACCCATATATAAAATTGGTAGATAAATTTCAATCTCAGCCATCCATTTGCTAATTTTGATTTCATGGCATTTCCCTGAATTTTTAGAAAAATAATGTTTGTAAATTTTTGTATCATGATTCCTTTTTTGTTAAGTCATCATTTTGTTTGATATTCATATTATGTCCAGCTAATGGTAGAATTTTGTGTTTGCACTGTGGCTCAGTTCCTTTGAAACTGTTGGCAGTTTGCTAAGAGTCCTTTTTGGATCTTATTGTGTCTCGAATTACACATTGATTTTGTATTGCTGAATAAAATGGTTAATGTCTTTAGTTTTAATAAGTAATAAAGTTCAACATTATTAAAGCACAAAGTTGCAAAAATATTGCAGACATGTAACACCTTTTTCAAAACATGCAAAGTTTTAAGCCTCTGATGGCTAAGCAACTTTAATGACAAAGGCTGCTTAGTATCATAAGATCAAAACCTTTCTTCACTAAAAAATAGGGATGGACCGGATAGTGATTTTGCCGGGTACCGGATATCGGATATCCGGTGGCTCATCATACGCCGGATACCGGATATCCGACCGGATATCCTGCGGATATCCGGCATTACAATTACATTGCATGTTCGCTTATTTTTATGTAACGCAGCTTCAAAACAATAAATCAAAGTTGTTTCTCGCATAATTTCTTTAAGAACATGTTAAATACATTTAAATTAATTTTTAAAGCCTCTATTTTATTTGTACAGGAGTAGCGCTACATATGAAATGAAACACTAGCATATTGTGATTTCTTTCTAAATTATGTATTTTTATCAAAATAGACAAAACTTTAAAAGATTGAATTAAATATTTCTGTATATACTCAAAGTTTAAACTTTTAATTATTCTTAGTTTAAATTTTAAAGCTTTTCTGTTTCAATATCATTTCAATAGGTTTCTACGTAAATGATAGTTATTAAATATTTCACCAATATTTAAAAAAAAAGAAAGAAACAAAGAAAGAAAAAAGGAAAAAAAACTAAGCTCAGATAAACGTTTTTTTTTTTTTTTTCAAATTGATACATATTTTATTAGAATTTTATGAATTTAAACTTCATTACAAAGTAACACATTTTCTTATTTCTAATTTTGCAATAATATAAAGCAAAATTTTGCTTTGAAATTCTTTTTTTTAAAGAATAATATGCATGTAATTTTTCTAACATACAAGTTAAAGAAGAAAATATTAAAACAGGACCAGTGTGTTAAATAATAGTAATAATAATAAAGTTATTCTCAAATAATCAGTTAAAAATTTTATATAACTCCAAAAAACAAAGGAACATGTTTTCTGAAGATTCAAATCAGCAGTTTAAATATACTTTTAAAAGGTATGCTAAAGTTGTTCACTTTTTAAAAAACAAATGAGTAAACTTTACTTAAATAATCAACTTGAAATTTTACTTTAGTTCCAAAAAATTAAGATACACATTCTTAAAAGTGGCAAATTATCATTTTAAATACATTAAGGGTCATGCTAAACATATTCACTTTTTTAAAAACAACTTAATAAACTAATTCTTAAACGATCACCTCGAAATTCAACTTCATTTTGAAAAAATAAAGATACATTCTGAGATGCAAATGTTATATTTATGGGTTATTCCAGCCAAAATGGTACAAATCATGTCTGAAATTGTCGAGTTAAGTTTATCAAATGAAGTAATTTTCGCCAACTAATCATTGTTTTAAAAATTATTCTCTGTTTATTTGTGCATAATAAAATGTAAATGGCTTGTATATATGAGTCATTCATTAAGGGTTTTGAATAGTTCGACCACTTTGTGTAACAGGGGAGACAAATGAGGTTTGAAAAATATATTTCTAATCGTAAAGAAAAGTTAATTACAGAACAAGTATAAAATGAACTAAGCATCCTAAAACTAATTCTGTCTGCAATTTCAAGAAAAAATATTTTTTGCACTATTAATGCGACTGTAACAGAGTGGACATCCCACAGTGCAAATTAACTATCATCAGCAAAGAATTTTAGGCTTATCTTAGTTACTGATTATATAATTCAATGTATCAAAGTAATCAAAGCAGATACATTACTTGTACTTATTAAAAAAAATATCACATTGAATGCAATTGCTTATTTTATTTCTGAAAGGCTTGTAACAGAGTGGACAGTTTGAAACATAAAAAAAAATCTAGGAACAAAGATAAATAGGTGTTTTTCCAAGATTTTTTTGTTTACATACATAAAAATCAGCAGAAAGGGTGTTAGAAGCATTTTTTGTGCTGTGCATTGCAAATGATTTTGTTGTTGCATTTCAGCTTAATCTTAAATTGCATTTTAAGTCCTAGCAATTTGAAGCTGGGGCAGATCATTTTTTCCTTCTTTTGCCAAAGAATTTTTTTTGGGGAGGTGGGGGGTGGGGTCCTTTATACATGGCTTATGCGTAAATAAGTAATACTTTGTTACGCACAATTAGATGGAGAACAAATAAAAAAAATATAATTAATTGGTGGTAAACATTAAAATTAATTCCCAAAATTCTGAAGTATCGGGACTGATTTGTACCATTTTCGTTGAAATGACCGATATATTATCATTATTATTTAAAATTATTCTAAACATGTTCACTTTAAAAAATAAATTAAACTTATATCTAAATAATTAACTTAAAGTTTTACTTAAATTCTAAAAGACAATACACTTTCTAATGATGCAAATTAACATCTTAAATACAGTCAAGTCTCAATAGCTCATAGTCCCAAGGGACCGGCTAAAAACTTAAGAGTTATTGATAGTTCGAGTTACAAGCAGTTCCTACCGTCTTTTCAAGAATTTGGGACCAAATGAAAACTTTGAAATGAATATATATTTGAGTTTATAAAGCTTTGAGTTATCGAAACTCGATTGAATGTTATTGACAGGGCCGCCGAGAGGGGGGGCAGCAGGGGCAAAATCCCCGGGGCACGGCCCAAGAGGGGCCCGGGATGCGAGTTTAAAAAAAACCAGTTTTTTTGGTTAACTGAACTTCATTTTTGTGTAGGCAAAGCAAAAACATCTCGCATCTACATGTGTCCACAGCAACGCAACGAGTGCTTGTAGCCCAATGCCTTAGGGGGCTATCTTCTGTAGTACTTAACAGGCAATTCTTACGTGTATAATGGAAAGTTTTAATGAACTTTCAAAGTGAGGTATAACGCTTTTAATAGTCAAGAAATGTAATTTTTTTAAAGGATTTTAAAACACATACATGTGTAATTTATGTAAATATGTATTATTAATTTTGTGAAGTAGTGATAGAATTATTAATAGTTATTAGTAAATTGAAGTAGGAATATTATTTGTAAATTTGTGTTATGTATTTCTGATTTATTTCATACGCATTTATATCATAGCATACTTAAGTACAGCACACGAGCAGATTATAAAAATATGAAACACACAAAATATAAAATTGGAAGAAAAATTAGCAAATACGAAATACTGTTATTTTTCTTCTCTGCGCCGAACCTAAGTTGTCTTAGTATTGAAGATTTTTTTTTTGGAAGGGGGGGGGGCATGTCAGTACTTTGCCTCGGGGCCCCGGTATACCTCTCGGCGGCCCTGGTATTGAGGGTCATGCTCAACCTGTTCTCGAGGAGTTACGGAGCGGCGTGACAGACGTGAAAAGATTCTAATAACAGAGAAATATCTTTTCTGAAAGGAAGGTATTACAAAAAGAAAGAACGAAACAAAGTGCAAAATTCAAAATTTCTTTACACACATTTAAACTCTTTCAAAAAAAAGCATGGTTTTAAATTGCGACGATTCATGGGGACAGATGTTTTCATTATCTAAAAGAAAACTTTCGTCAATGTTAGATAGGTTATTTAGTGTATGTTATTTTCAATTATAATAAAGCAATAATAGTGGCAAAGTAAAAAATATCTAATTACAACATCATTGGGTGTTAATAGATCGCAATTTTTGTTAGAAGCACAAAAACTAAAAATAAAAGAATTCAATAAATAAAATAATTTGAGAATTTATATTAAAAGCTACTGCGATTAATTCTTATGAACTAACGATATGATCGTAAGTTTTTTTCAAACTTTTGTCGCACATTAATCCTTGAAGGTTTGTAGCCTTTTCTTTCTAAATATTTTAACTAAAATATTTTTGAAAAGCTGAAGACAATCATATTTTATCTGGCAATTGTGAAAAATCAAATATGCAGAATGCTTCCATGTCCAGTACAGTCGGAGGAATAACACAATTTTTGTTTTAGAAGCAAAAATTGATAAAAAGGAAAGATGAAAAGTAATTACATCACCTAAAAGGTTTATCAAACAATGAAATTTTTAACTAAGATTTTTATAAAAAAGAAAATATTTAATTAGGTCCTCACATCATACCGGATAACCCTCACATCAATTCCGGATATTCCCCACATCAATACCGGATACTTAGCCGGATATCCTGCAAAAATCTTCCGGATATCCGTATCCGGGGCGGTCAGCCGGATCGGATATCCGGAAGTACCGGATACTTAAAATATCAGCCGGATAGGCCGGATACCGGATAGTTACCGGATATCCGGTCCATCCCTACTAAAAAAGGTATAACTTTTTACTGTGAGTCATTTAATAAGAAATATTCTGTAGTTTCATGTTTTAATAAAGTTGGTATTTTTTCCCAACAAGTCATTTAGTAAAAATATTCAATATTCCAATTACAACTTTTCTTACATTATTAACATCAGCAAAGTACTGGTGCATGCTGCCAAGCCCATCAGTTTTCTTAATTTTCCATGGGGCAAAGGAAATGAACTCAATGCAAATAATATAGCAAAGTATATTCAAAAACAAACTAGCTGTCGTGGCCGTCACGAAACTTTCTTCTATATCTATCTTATGAATTCTGGTTACAAAATAAAATACGTACTCGCCCGAATAATTGGAAACAGCTCCAATTTCCCAATTATCGTAATAACCCTGCAAATGCAGAAGCAATGAGCGAAATTGGAAATCATTGCAAAAGCCTTGTTTAGATTAATTGCAAACATTTTATTTGTTAGTAAAAAGAAATTGGCAACAGTTAAAAATTTCAAATCATTGAAAGTTTTCAGCTGTTTTGATAATTAAATGGCGTGAAAGCGATTTTTTAATGAATTAATTTTTCGCATTGTTGACTAAGCGCAAAAATCACCCCACCCTCCCTCTGGGTCGATTGGTGCCAAAATTTAATCGATGCTTGCTTCCATATTGGGTTAGTGTTTTTCCAAATTTCATTCAAATGGCAGCTGGAGATATTTCTAGAGATACAGTAGGTGCAATGACAAAATAAGCACTTTTGATTGCTCCACCCCCTTTGAGATATTGACACACAAATCACTTGTACTCAATAGGGTCTACCTATGGACCAATTTTCGCTTGATTCCGCTGGTTACTTCCTGAGATATAGCAATCACCCCCGGGCAGAACATGTGCGATTGCTCCACCCCCTTCAAGATATTGACACGCAAATTGAATCAGCACCTGTACTGAATAGGGTCTACCTATGGACCAATTTTCGTTTAATTCCGCCGGTTACTTCCAGAGATATAGCAATCACCCCCGCGCAGAACACGGGCGATTGCTCCACCTCCCTTCAAGATAGTGACACGTAAATTTAATCAGCACCTGTACTCAGTAGGGTCTACCAATGGACCAATTTTCTTTTGATTCCACCGGTTACTTCCTGAGATATAGCATTCACCCCCGCGCAGAACACTTGCGATTGCTCCACCCCCCCCTTCAAGATATTGACAAGCAAATTGAAGCAGCGCCTGTACTCAGTAGGGTCTACCTATGGACCAATTTTCTTTTGATTCCGCTGGTTACGTCTTGAGATATAGCAATCACCCCCGCGCAGAACACGTGCGATTGCTCCACCCCCTTCAAGATATTGACACGCAAATTGAATCAGCACCTGTACTCAGTAGGGTCTACCTATGGACCAATTTTCTTTTGATTCCGCCGGTTACTTCCTGAGATATAGCATTCACCCCCGCGCAGAACACGTGCGGTTGCTCCACCCCCCTTGGAGGAATTCGCTAAAAAAAGTCAGGTGCACCAGTTCACATGGTGGTACATTTGTGCGAAAATTTTTGTTCGATTTCATGCAGTAGTTTTTGCTCTAGCGCGGGCACAAAAACTGGTCACACACATACAGACTCACACACACACAGACAGACATTTTCCAAAAATGGTCGAAATGGACTCAGCGCACCTCAAAACGTGCAAATCCGTCGATATTCGACATTCGAAAATTTTCACGAATCCAATACTTTCTTCTATATATTAGATATAGAAGAAAGTAAAAACATGACTTTCTCAGAGTCTGTGTGGGGAGGGGGTAATTACCTTTTACGAGCCCTCGAAATGATGGGCTGGCATTCGGCCCTCAAATGGAGCGCCTGCTACGTATGTGGCCCTTCACTGAAAAAGGTTGTGCACCCCTATTCTAAAGTAAGACTTTCAACAAGCTTTTCATATTATTATTACTAATGAAAAATATGAGCAGACAATTATGCTATGAAACCAACTCTCAAATCCAACATCCTAAGATTTACAACTGTCTAAAATCAGCACAAGATTTGCAATATACGTAATGAAATTCAAAGTTAACAGTTGTGTAGGAATTTGAAATGAAAATAACATTATGAATGCTAAAGAGAAGAAATCAATTGTTATTTTAAAGTTTTTATTTTGTGTAGTTAAAATTTGAATCAAAATCTATCATAATTATTTTTTTGCTGTGCTTGGTGAGATTCACTCTTTTTTAATATTTACTTTTAGGTATACATCAATGAGTAGTATATGAGTTGCCGTTTGGTATAAATTTCTCATTTCAGGGACTTAGTTTAAGACAAATTATTAACTCTTCTTGAAATTTTACTAGAATAGCTAGAAACAAAGTTTAGACAATCTGTGATGATTTTGAGGGGGGCATACAATGGCATAACTAAGTCTCCCAGCAAAAAAAAAATCTGCTAAAAAGCTATTAAAAATCTACTTAAAATTTAAGCATATTTCGAACACGCTTCAAAAATCTGCATAACATATAGAGAAAACTGAATGAAAAAAAATGTTAATTTTCTGTATATAATATTGAAGACAAAATATAGATTTTTTTGTGTTCTAAAAGAAAGTTCTCTAAAGAAGTAATCTTTAGTAAAACTTAGAAAAAAAACTTTTTTTCACATGTTCTGCAGATTATTTTTAGCTGAGCTATAGGAAACTAGGCCCCATCTGGAAATGTTTTAGCCTCACTTAAGATTTTTTTTGATAATGTAGATAAAAGATAAGACTTAGGGAAATGTGCCAAAATTGGACCCAATTCATTTTCTTCCTACAACTTCTCAAATATATTTAAAATAAAATAAGCATATCCAGTTATAAATCATGCTTCATTTAGTTGTGAAAAAATCCCAGTCATATGTTTCATATAAAAAAAAAATTCATAAATAGTATTTCTAAATTTAGTAAAAAGTTGGAAAACCAATGTTTTTGAAATACAATGTGTGTATTTTAAATTATGAGAACATTTTTGTCCTGACGCGGCTATACGCCAGAGGGAGCTCCCACCAGTTGGAGTCGGTAGTGGGGGCTTTCGACCTTGATAACACTCGACTCGGTAGTCGCCTGCTGGCTTTGGTTGAGGCAGAATAACGAGTGGCGTAGACAAAATCAGGTCTGCAAGTTCGAAATGCAACAACTGTCCGGAAAACTCACGTATCCCGAATTAGGTGTTTCCCGAGTGTTCCGGATAGTCGAGCTTTTACTCATGGGTGCAAGTTTGGCCATGCTTCCAAGACGGAAAATATTTGAGACCCCCCCCCCCCCAACACACATTCGTGCTCAAGGGGGGGGGGGAACAAATACTTATTGATTTTACTGCGTCAAAACTGGGGGTTTAGTACTCATTTTATTTTTAGTAGTAAGATCCTAGTTTTAAGTATATTCAAGCAAAAGGTGGGGGGGGGGGGGGGATTTTCGAAATTTGAGTTCTAAAAACCTCAGACGTTCTTTGGTGATATCAGAATGAGGTGTGGCTTATCTAAAGATTAGGTGAATGTACGTACTCTTCTCGCGCAGTTTTTAAAAATTGAAGTTATTAAATCGAAATTTTAGACAATCTCTGATGACGTTAGGAAAGGAAGGTTCTGAAGTAGTAACCTCGGAGGTTTTTCTAGATCACAGCTGTACTAACAAAATTGTAGTACATATTTGATAACGTCAGGGGAATGGAGTGTTCAGGGACTTTCCCACTCCTTAAAATTGCAGTTTTAAAAATAGTTTTAAACTTTTTAGTGCTGTTATGAGAGAGGAGATTCGTAGGCACTCGCCCAAATTTTTTTCGAAAATGATGTCTTAAAAAGCGATTGCAGGATATATCTGGTAACGTTAGGGAAAGAAATAAGGCTCAGAAACGTATCCTCAGAGATTGAAAAAAGGTCCAAAATCAAAATATATTAGTTTTTCGATAATATTAGAGTGAGGGTTTTATTTAATTATTTTTTTAGGGATCACATTCTTGAAATTTACTCAAATTTAATTGAAAAAGCACAAAATTAAGAATGATAGAAAAGAATTAATGCAAAGGGTTGATTTAAATATTATATACTCAAATATGACATTTAACTATGAAACTATGATTACCAAAATTTTGGTTTAAAAATGAAAAAAATTATGAGTTTTGGTAACTCACATTTCGCGACTAATGCATAATTTTGCTGCCTACATTCCTAAGTTCGATTGCCATCTGAAATATCTGATACATTTTTAGGGGGGGGGATATTTATGCTCCAGCTAAACTCAACTCGGATGCAGCTGCATTGAAATTCCCGAAGGTGCGTGGAAAAATGACGATCGTACAAGTCTTTTGTGGAATATGAAACATAAAATATAAGTAAAAAATAATGGCAAGCACAAAATTAGAGATATTCATGTGGTAGAATAACACAGAAAACCAAAGTGGGGGACTGTTACTGAGGCAGATGCAATCTGATTTCGAAATGCGTAAAGAATCGAGTCAGACAGGTAAAGCCATGAAAAACAACCTAAATGTTAACTTTACGTCAAACCTGTAAACATTGACAAGTTTGAGGGTGTCTTAGAGAAATCCGATTTTATGTTTTGTTTATTTTTATGCCTTTGAAAAAAAAAAAACTGAAGGAATGAGATCGGTTTTTTTCCGTCCCGATATCAGTCTCGGTGATTTCGTCAAGACGGAAATCCGTCCTGAGACGGAAGGTCTTGCACCCATGCTTTTACTGTATAAATAAATAAGGAAATAAATAAAAATAAATTATTTTCCTTTTGCCCTGAAGCTCAATTCCCTTGAAATTACTGATTGAGTTGAATTATAGACATGTGCACGGAAGTCACTAGAGGGATTGTGGTAAATTTATCAACTTTAAAAAATGTAATAATAATAGAAAAAAAAAGTGTCAAGAACCATACTGTAGTATTTTATTGCAAACATATATTTGTAGTTAATACAAAATTTATAAATTCCATGTCTAACATGGCTTAAAAAGCTGCCCCTCGCTTAATTTCTCAAAATTTTAAAGGGGAAAGCTCCAGAAGTCCCCAATAAAGCTTAGCACATGCCATACTTGTCAACTTAGATGTGCATTAATGAAACTTTTATGTGCACACCACTTTCTCAACTGATTGGAAATTCTCAACTTGAATTAGGAGTCCAAAAATAAGACAAATAAAAAAGAGTTTAAAATATTTAATGTTTACAAATTCAATCAACTGCTACAATCTGCCCAAACTCAAGAAAGTTAAAAATTACAGAATAAAAAGTCTGGATTTTTATTTTATTATTATTTTTTTTGACCAGTTCTATTGGCAAAAATATTACATTTTAGATTTATGAATACGTAAGAAAACATGAATAAACTGGTAAAAATTAACTCAATTTTTTAGCAGTATTCTACTGTTCTGAATGAACTTGGATGCTACTAGACAGAAATTTATGAGTAGGTGCAACAAAATAATGAGGTTGCAAGATTTTTACTGCAGAATATAAAATGCATGTAGAGTTTAAAATAATGACAAATATAAAATTAGGAATGACCAAGAAGTAAAATTACATAGTAAATAATGACGGGTGAGTTTTACAGAGGTGGGTCCAATCAAATTTTGAAAAGCATAAAAAAAATTGGGACTGATTCAAAAAAGTGTAAAAAACAACTACAATATGTCAATGTATGTCTAATTTGTGAATATCATCGCATTTTTAATAGGGTAGCAAAAGGATCAGTCATGTGACTATTTCCTTTTTTAATTAGCAATTAAAAAAAAACTACTTGGAACTCTCAAATATTGCTGTATTAAGTCTTTTTCATCAGAGGAAAAAAGAGTTATTAAAGCCAGGAGCTAAACAGTTATTCGGGTTTAGCAGCTTTAATTTGCAAATTAAAATTTAGCTTCTGGTCCTTAATCATATTTTTTGTTAAAGGATAAATTTCACTAGTTAGAACTTGATTAGATGGGCTGTATGTTTTTCTGATTTAACAAAGCATTTGGTAGCATTTGATAGTCATGAGTTATATTGCATTTAATTTTATTTCATTGATTAAAATTATGAAAAATCAGTAAAGTGACTTCTGTAATTACAGGGGTGCAAGTGACCAAATGTGGTTTGGGAGCATCTTCGGGAGCAGGGAAAATATCATTTGGGAGCGGCAGAATTGTGCTTAGGAGCAGGCTCGAATAAGATATTATGTGACTGTGATAAACACATACATTTATAGTAATTTAAATCTGTATCTTAATGCAAGAACAACCAATGTCAAAAATTTGATGTTTTAAGTTTTTTATCGTAATGGGAACAGAAAGGTATCTTCTGTCATATACAACAACAACAACCAATGTTTTAAAACAAACCGCCTCAGCAGTGGAGCGAAACTAAGACACCAAATCTAACACATTCCTATGGAGACTCAAATCTTTAAACCTGAATATCTCAATTCGACGAATTTTGACATTGGTTGTTTTTGCATTAAGGTACAGAAATACATTTGCATTTTAACTAAGCACCGATTATCTATTATTAAATTTTAGTTATAGTTTAAAAATACTAGATGTGGTTTCAATAGGTGAACAGTAAAATGTTTCACTGTACTTAAATTTCAGAGACAAGGATATAGAAATTGGAACATTCATTTAAAGTCAAATTGAAACAATAAACTCATCCACTTTTTTACAATTACATTTATACTACCAATCCTTTTCATTTTTTTGAAAATAATCCTATCCATGAATAACCTAGGAGCGCATTCGTGGTGGTCAAATATGAAATACGAACGTTTGGTTTAAAGCTTCCATGACAATATGAAAAATTTAGACATTTGTTTTTTTAGTTGCATAATTATCAATAACATTTGGATTTTCTTTTGCTAACAATGGGCTTTAACTTAAAATTGAGGAACTACCTGTGCTTGAAAAGTGAACTAAAGTTTTTTTTATGTTTTATTGTGCAAAATTGGATTTTGTGGGCTAAAAATTGAAAAATCTTAATTTAAAAGTTTAACTTAGTTTCTTTTTGTTCTATTGTTCTTTCTCTTAACTTCTCTGCATTTTCTAACATCCATTTTGAAACTCGATTTCAACAAGACATTGTTCTTAACAGTTGACTTTAATCGTTGGTTTGCCAAATTTAATAAAGAATCTGATGACTCTTGATTGGACTAAGCTTCTTGTGTAACTATCGTATACTGCTTCACCTTTAATTTGTTTGTCTCTCTGCTTTTAATGCCTTATATCTGTGCTGGTTACAAAACTTAAAGACGTTAGAACTTCTAAACAGTAGAATGAGATAATTATGTGCTGCCATAAAGTATCTCTGAATTTTGTACAACACATCAAAATTTTATCTTTCCTTTAATGACTTAATGGGAGCACTGCTGCTAGTAGCATGGAAAATTCTATTTTAAGCTTTTAAAATTATAATTTTACAAATTCAAATTTTCAAAATATTGCCTTTCAGTACAAAGCCATAATTAAACATTATGTGCTTGTTTTAATTGCTTTCCAAAAAATGAAGCAATGGATAACCTAATACTTATTAAAATCAAGCTTGCAAAAATTAATAGGAAAATAAATAGAAAAAATAAATTATTTGTTCTTAAAATATAAGCTAAAATAAGCTAATGGAAGGTATCTATTGTCAAAATAACGGTTAATTGTCAAAAATATTTAAATGTTTGCAAGATGCATTTGGATTGAAATCTTCAACATAGGAAGCTTTGTCCGCGACGTAAATGCTAGATGTTGACATGCTTCTAATAATAAATTACTTTTTTCTCAAAATAAAACATAAAACAAGTTAAGCTGAGGTAGCATATGTCAAAATAATTTTGGATTGTGAAAAATATCAAAATTTTTGCAAGATGCAAAAGGATTGAAATTTCAGATAAGGAGAATATTTTTCGCAACGCACGTGTTCAGAATATCGCCATAGCAACCGTCATAACGTACGGTTAACAAAAGCAGAAGCTATGCCACTTTTTCGCGATATTCGCTAGAAAAACGGCCGTTTTGGCGCAGTCAGGCGCAATTTCGATCAAAAAGTGCGTTTGGGAGCAGGATGGCGCAAGATTCTTCATTTGGCGCAGCGTGGCGCAATTGGCGCAGCACTTGCACCACTGTAATTAACATTTCAGCTATGTTTTTTTTTCATTGGAAGTATGTCAGTAGGTGCTAATTGAGTACTTTTACTCTCTTAATTCATCTCTACTTTCACTTTGCAATGCTAGATTATAAATATAAATTCTTACTTGTAACAGTGTTGTTTGATGCAGTTAGTGCTGTTAATGTATTAACATCCCATAAAAAAATTGCTCTATCCAGGCCTGCTGAAGCAACTTGCTCTCTGTCTTTGGCATACGCCAAAGCTTTGACATAATCCTAGAGGGGAAAACATAATCCTTAGAGAATATTAGAGAGAAAGATAAAAATGTTTTCTAAGATAGTTTGAAAACACATGATAGAAAAAAAGTTTGAAATGAAGCCTTCAAAATTTGGATTAAGTCATGTTAACATTCAATGGTCTGAATTAGAAACTCATATAGAATAAAAGAGGTAAATATGCAAAACATGAATATGCTAATTTAATATGAAGTACCTGGCTACAGAGCCCAGCTCGGTTAAATAAAAAGAGGTTTGTAAAATCGTGTTTTTATAAGTGTAAACCACTTATAAAAACATTATAAAAAACAAGAAAACTATATAAATACACCACAAATATTGTGGTGACAATCGAGCATTTTTTTTCAATGTTAAATTGTATACAGTTTGAAAATTTATATTCGGCATAGAAGTCACATTTCGCCTATTCGGCCAAAAAGACCTTATACGTATGGCAAAAAGTATCCAGACACCCTGAAATGTTGGTTTTGAACGATGACGTAATAACCTTTAATTTAAAAATAGCTCTTTGTGGACAGTACCACACTACGTCACTATTTATGTATTGTCTGCGAATGAATGAAATACAGATCACTAGATCGCTGATATCTTTTTCAATTTTCATGATATTCAACTTTAACTTTTTTTTTAAGATGCAGTATCAATCAGGGTACAATATTTTTGTAGTTATAAATTTCTGTCGTTTGCGAATGCGCCATGAAAAATTATTTCCTTTTAACGTTCATATCTCATCGGATTTTTAGTATTTTTATTTACAGTTTTAGTATGTTCTTTCTCTTGTATTTTTTCATCTTTCCTGAAGTTTTGATAAGGTTTGATCAAAAACTGCGTGTTATGAGCAAAAACCCTTCAAATAAAATTGACGTTTTTTAAAAAACGTTTCATATCTTCGGAAGTAAAAGTGGTACGTTCATAAAAATTTGTACAGAAATTAAACATAGTATGCTAATTAATTACTGAAATTTATAGCTTATTCCGAGCTATTTTCGAAGAGTTATGGTCAAAAAGTGGTTTTCCTTCGGCCCCCTTTTTTGTTGTCCCCCAAATGCATGGGTGATTTAATTTCAATGTAGAAATGTCCGGTGAAGTCTATATTTTGTATGACTAAAGTTAAAGAACAATTGATCGCTTATTTTGCGATGAACAGTAGATTTTTCTTATAAATCTCAAGTGTTTCCATTATTTTGATAACTACCTGTATATCATACATTAAAATATAAATTAGACTACACCGATTTTCTTTTTCTTTTATGTAACTACAAAGGCAATAACTTTTTACCTCATGTTTACACTTTTATC
The DNA here is from genome assembly GCA_038373865.1 of Uloborus plumipes. NCBI lineage: Eukaryota > Metazoa > Arthropoda > Arachnida > Araneae > Uloboridae > Uloborus > Uloborus plumipes. The sequence continues at coordinate 135,830 of JAXGGA010000085.1, read as the reverse complement.
TAGAGTTTTCTGGAAAAATATCTTATCTCCTAAAGAGCATCTTGGGGGAAAAGGAGTATATTTCTTTTTCCTAAGACTTTTGAAAACAATTTAAATCAGTAGATAAAATGCTAATAAATTAAAAATTAATACATTATCATATCAGGAATAATAAATAACTTCATGCAGTATACCTTATGCGTCCTTAAAGTTGACATACAAAATCCTTTATGAGCATTCCAAACTTTGACTGTTGTATCACTTGATGCAGAAATAACTAAGAAAACAGGAAAGTAACAGAGTTAAAAAAGTCTGAAACATTAGATACTATGTCAAAATAGGGAAGTCAGCATAAAAAAAAGCAAATAAATAAAATAAAAGTTACTCAATGCAGAATCAGGGTTCGTGCTCTATTTCAGAAATAAAATAAAGGAGTTTAAAAGGAGAAAATGAGATTTTGAAGGACTATTGGCAAATAGATGGAGAAAAAAGCAAGAAAAAGCAAGTTTATAAAATATCATGTTTAAAAAGCAAATCAAAGGTAAAATTAAGGAATTTTTAAAGATTCATTAGTTTAAAATTCAATTTTACTACAAAAAGAAGCAATAACTGATAGTTTAAGACTCAGTGAAACCGAACTCACAAATTTAAATGAATAAACAAATAAATAAAATAGAAAAAATATTATGATAAAAAATAAAATGACATTAAAATAAGTACTTAACTCCCAACTGTCACCAAAATGAAAATACTAAATGCTAAAGGATGAAATCCCAAGCCAGGGGTGTAATTTTGTGTGTTCCACCATAAGCGTAGCGACGGGAGGGGGGCTCGTGCCCACCTCCCGTCAACTTGATGGACACTTAGAGCCTGAAGTTCTGCAAAGTCTGAACGAAAATCATAATCAGAGTATCATTTATAGCTTGTTTTTTTTTTCATGCATTTTATTTAAGTACTATACCCACATTTGGGGGGGGGGGGTGCAAGGCGGAATATAGATCCACAGTCAAAACTTTCAATGTTTGGAGCTTTATTTTTTCCGAAACGATGACGAAATCATCAGAAGGATTATTTCCGTTTTCGTTACCGGTTACCTACAAACAGGTCACAATAACCTCTTATCGGGATACCCCTGGCACTGATCTAAGAAGGGGCAATTGCCCATCCCTGTCCTTTTAGAAAAAATATGGATTTTAGCACACAATTCATCTTTTATCTTCCCAAATCAAAAATTTCAATTTTTAAGAACTTTTTTCGAGCTTGTCAGTCATAATCATATCAAAAAGAAATTAAATCCTAAATGCAGGCTATTAACTTAAAAAAACTCTCATATAACGTAACAAAGAAAAAGTGAAAACTTTCTACATTTAAAGTAAGACATTTTTAAGAAATGAAAAAAAAAAAAAATAATAAATAAACTTACGATTTTTTCCACCACAACATAGGACTATATCATTCACCCAATCTGTATGATGTTCCATTGATTGAATGTAAGGCTCCTAAAAATTACAAGTTATGCAGTCAAAAAAATTTCCATTTAAAATGAACTTCTATTATTTATTCAATTTAAAATAACTATAAATAGAGTAAAAAAGAGAATAGTCAATGCTCAACAAGTGAAGGCATGGACATTGTTCAGTATATTGAATCAGAAAAAGAGCCAACTTGGCAAAACTAGGAATTAGCCAAACCCTGAGGTCTCCAAACTATGGTCCGCAGGACGCATTGGGGCCACAAGCATCTAATATCTGGCCCACAACTGTGAGTCATATTTAGATGAATAATTTAGTCAAGTCATAATATACCAGGTATACTTATTTTTACTATGATAATATTTGATTATTTATATTTTGCAAGCTTCTAATTGCTCATATTACTATAAATGTAACATCAATCGTTAAAATATTTAGCGCCATCAGTCCAGTTGCTGTATTCTATCTTTGGAAACCTCTGGCGATTTGGGGGGAGGAAGGGGGGAAACCACCCACCCTACCCCCTTTTGATGGTCAATTTATTAATTTTATCTTTCAACTAAGGAACCAAAACTAGAAATTATAAAAAAAGCATATTGTCAAAATAAATAAAAAGTTATTCGTTAAAGTAAGTTTCGAATACAACTATTGGGTTGTTCGAAAAGTAATTTTGTTTTGTTTTTTTTTATAGAAATGAAAGACAGTTTTCGTATAATAAACAAAGACTTTATTAAATTATATCCCATCAAAAACATAAAATGTACAAAAATGCAAGTCTTGCTTCCACAGTTAAAAGTAGTGAGATTGCAGGTAAAACCAAGTCGGTAGTTTTAGTCAGTAACTTGGGAAGGATATCAATTTAACAACTTTATCTTCAATAGTATTCTATTAAGTTACCTTGTGACATTTATAGTGATTATATCAATATTAGACACCTTTATTCGTATAATAAATATAGTGACTTGGCAATCGCATGCCAACATAATTGCATCTATGTAGCAATAGCGGTGTGAGCGTTTTATTGTATTTACTTACAAATGGCGTTAATTATGTGTGCTAGCACTATATTGTATTATATTACAAGTATTTTAAATAGTAGGTCCTTCTGAACTTATTCCATTCGAGCACAAAAAATCTCGACAAGCAGACTTCATTGGCGACAACACTCAAGAGACTTGTAAAATAAATTTAAAAAATTTGAATAAAAAGGTTACGAGTGCGGGTATTTTGTTTGACGTCGGTTGCATCGTTATTGGCGCCAGTGAAACGGGATTAGCTTTTATTACTATGTTAGTTTGTTGCAGCACAATTGCCAAGTCACTATATTTATTATACAACTAAAGATGTCTAATATTGATATAATCAGTGTAAATGCCACAAGGTAACTAATAGGATACTATTGAAGATGAAGTTTTTAAATTGATATCCTTCCCAAGTTACTAACTAAAACTACAGACTTGGTTTTACCTGAGATCTCACTACTTTTAACCCTCTGGTTGCTTATCCCACGATTTCCACGGGCAACGAAGAAGTAACAAAATTTGCTCATCCCACAATTTCCACGGGCAACGAAGAAGTAACAAAATTTGCTCATCCTGCGATTTTCACGTGCACAACGTAATTTAAAACCTTATTCCGCAAATCTATCGTTTAAATGTCAGCAATGAATTTTCTGAAGCATTTGCACAGACCGCTCGACCATTTTACAAGCCCGATACCTCTTAATTTAGTAAAGAAAGGATTTCATCGAAAGTGTGGTTTTTATTGCTCAAAAAGTGGGAAAAAAAAATAGTATTGTTGTTCGAATTCGGTGTAAAAAACATGAAGGTAGAACTTTTCTTGTACCTTGTTGCAAGATTTATCATATAAAGGATAGTTTCTAACGTAATATATGTAAATTTAGTACATAAGTTTTATATTGGTTTTTCATACATAAAAAATATGCATATTTTTAAAGACTTCGTTAAGAAAATTGAGCAGTCAGAGGGTTAACGGTGAAAGCAAGACTTGCAATTTTGTACATTTTATGTTTTTGATGGGGTCTCATTTCCTTTTGTGGGAATTTATTTAAGAATTATTAATCTGTGTAGTCAAAAATAAATCACTGTATTTTTATGACAAAGTTGGTAAATAGATGCTTCACAAGATACTAACTAAAACAATCACCTTAGTTTTACCTGAGGTCCAACAAATTTAACAATAACGGCAAGTCTTGCATTTTTGTACAGATTATGTTTTTGATGGAATCTCATTTCTTTTTGTAGGAAATTTGAATCAAGAGTTATTAATCTATGTAGTCAAAAATAAATCGCTGTCTTTTTGTGTAACCACTAGGGTGTCCCAAAAAAAACCAAAGTCGGAATTTTGTAACGCATACCCTCTAATTATTTTCCTTTAACATCAAATCAATTGTAAGAAAAGTTTCATGCAATTTGAACAACGGTAACCCGTGCCAACTTGCGTCCGAAAGTGCGAACTAGCCCTTTTTCACTAGGCCAAATTGAAAAAAACTTTTTTCGGAAATTCAAAATTTCATGTTGATAAAACGCTTTCCCTAGATCCCAACATGTCCCAAAAAATCATTTATCCACAATTAAAAAATACTTAGGTACCCCAAATGAGGCTTAAAATTCATAATTTTCTTCAAAAAATAGTTTTTTTCTATGTATTTTGTAAACAATGAAAGATAAATTTTAAGAAATTATCAAGATGAAAAATATGAAGCATAAAGTATATAATTAGAGCTAAATATTAGTTTTTTCTCTCTTTTTATATTTATTTCTCCCTTAAATTACTCAAAATTAAGATTTTTTCAAGTTTTAAGTTAAACTTTTCCACTTTAAATACCACATTTTCTTACAAATGAAGTTAAAAACTAACATAAATAAAGCACAAATTGGGTAGAAAGTACAGCATGTACGCAGTACATGCGTGCTTTCTACCAAATTTGTGCTTTATTTACATTGGTTTTTAATTTCAGTTATATTTCAGCACAAAGCTTATTTGATCATTTTTCGTGTGGGGCAAAGTGAAATAGTTAAGTTTACTTGCCTACTTCAAAAGGAACAAATAGGAATTTTGTTCTAAAAATTTTTGTACATAAAAAAGGAATTATGTGTTTTTGATAATACTTTCGTTGAAATATTATTTTTCATCCATGGCAGTTATTTTGAACTTTAAAAAAATGTGAAAAATTTTCACTTCAAAAAAACATGGGGCAAAGTGAAAAATAAAATATTTTTGTTATGAAAATTTTTCAATTCAACGATTAACAGTAATTTTCATCAAATGAATACGTAAATAAACGAAAAAATAATTAGTAACGAAAAATAAACGAATGAGCAAGTAAATGAATAAATAATTAATTAATGTGTGAGAAAAAATAAATGAGTAACTAAAATAGAGAATGAATAAGAAAATGAGTTAATGAATGAGTAAATAATTAAGTAAAAGAATGTAAATGAATTAATAAATGAAGAAATACGTGAGTGATTTAATAAATGAATGAATAAATACAAGAAATGAACTGCTTCACTTTGCCCCATCCACTTCGCCCAGCGTGCACTTGACAAATTACATTGCACATTAAAAATAAAAAAATGCCTAATTTTAACTAAATAAGGATTGCACTGGATATCAGTAGTTCTCAATTAATAGTTTGGATGATAAACAAAAAATATTATCCTTTTATAATAACAAGAAATATTTTTGAAAAACCACGAATATTACAATAAAGGTATCAAATTTTTAAAATGACTTGTATAATTTTTTCGTTGATCTTTGGAGCTACTTATTTTTTGACAGCAATTAACTATCTGTCTAGGAACTTAGTTAAAATATTGCTAGCTAGGTTACACTGCAAGTTGGAAAAATATTTCACCATTTCACTTTGCCCTGCTATTTTACTTTTCCACACATTACCCTACTACATTTTTTTATTACTCATCTGCAAATGGTGTTTTGAAAGTTTGTTCTTCAGTGAGTTTGGGACTTGATATTTTCTTTAAGTGTATCTGTAATTTAAAATTCACAAATGATGCAATAAATAAATAGAAAAAATCTAATATTTAGAGAAATATATAAATTTTATGCCTTGTGCTGGGGACCTAATTTCTTTAAATTCTTTATTTTTCATCTTGATAATTTCTTAAAATTTATCTTTTGTTTTTTACAAAATACATAGAAAAAAAGCTATTTTTTGAAGAAAATTATGAATTTTAAGCCTTGTTTGGGGTACCTAAATATTTTTTAATTTGGATAAATGATTTTTTGGGACATGTTGGGATCTAGGGGAAGCGTTTCATCAACATGAAATTTTGAATTTCCGAAAAAAGTTTTTTCGATTTGGCCTAGTGAAAAAGGGCTAGTTCACACTTTCGGACGCAAGTCGGCAAGGGTTACCGCTGTTCAAATTGCATGAAACTTTTTTTACAATTGTTTGATGTAAAAGGAAAAAAATAAGAGGGTATGCGTTACAAAATTCGGACTTTCGGTTTTTTGAGGACACCCTAGTAACCACGCATAACCTCATTCTGTTTTAAATTTCAACTAAATCAGTGCCATTCTGCCTCATGTTTGTAGTAAGTTCTACATAGATAAACAGTTTTGCCGGTGATTGAGCACACTGAAGGAGCTCAAAATCTTGCTTAAGTCAGCAGTTGAAAGTTTTTCAAAAGGTGATTTCTTTCTTACTGGCGGAAGCTGAAAAGGATCATCGAATCTGTTCCCTTAAATTAGCTAAATTGTTAGCAAATGACATCAATAAATAAATAATTTTTTGATTTATTTGAATAATAAAATACAAGTAACACTGATAAGATTAAAGTTTCAAACTCAAGAAAATAATTCTATTGTTCTCGTCTTATGGAATAAATTAAAAAAGTAGTGGTTTTGCTTTTTGCAAATTTATCATCGGCTATACTTAAAATTTAATATTTTTCTACGTATTACCGTCTGCAATTTTCACATTTCTTTGCATCATTTAATAATAAACTAGCTGCGTGGCCCGGCGTTGCACGGGCTTTAATGTAGTGAAGGCAGTTTGAGAAAACTACTCGCCACCAAGGCGGCTCGCCTTTAAAGTAGCGAGGAAAGTTTCAACAAACTACTCGCCACCAAGGCGGCTGGCCTTTACAGTAGCGAGGAAAATTTCAATAAACTACTCTCCGCCAAGGCGGCTCGCCTTTAAAGTACCAAGGAAAAGTTTAACAAACTACTCCCCGTTTAAGCAGCTCGCTAAAAACCTTTCCTGCATCAAAAAATCAATCAAATTATTTACACATGCTTCCTCAAAAATAAAGACGATGTCAAGTAGTGCATACTTAGCACTCTCCCTAAATAACAAATAAGATTCCTTATCAAATACAATTATTTCCAAACCGCTTTCTTAATGTAAAATTAATTGCAAAATTCTAAACGAAAAAGTTCTTTTAATATTTGGATCGCAGCCAAAAAAGTTCCTTCTAAAAACAGCAATTGCAATTTTATTTAAAAACACATTTTCAAAATAGTACCAGAGAAAAAATATGTCATTAATAATTAGAATAAAAACAATTGTTAGAACTTTGTTATAACACGTATTCAAAATGACAATGGAAAAAAATAACACTCGTTCATTTTAAAAAGTTCAATTTAGTTAACGTTTTAATTTAAAATCGCAACGGAAAGAAATAAATATCTTGGAATTTTAAATAGTTCAATAATTTAGTTAACGTTTTAATTTAAAATCGCAACGGAAAGAAATAAATATCTTGGAATTTTAAATAGTTCAATAATTTAATTAACGTTTTGATTCAAAATGGCAACGGTAAGAAATAAAAGTCTTGGAATTTTAAATAGTTCAACTATTTAATTAACGCTTTAATTTAAAATGGCTACGGAAAGAAATAAAAGTCTTGGAATTTCAAATAGTTCAATAATTTAATTAACGTTTTAATTCAAAATGGCAACGGTAAGAAATAAAAGTCTTGGAATTTAAAATAGTGTAATAATTTAATTAACGCTTTAATTTAAAACGGCGACTGAAAGAAAGAAATCTCTTGTAATTTTAAATAGTTCAATAATTTAATTAACGTTTTAATTCAAAATGGCAACGGTAAGAAATAAAAGTCTTGGAATTTTAAATAGTTCAACAATTAATTAACGTTTTAATTCAAAATGGCAACGGTAAGAAATAACAGTCTTGGAATTTTAAATAGTTCAACAATTAATTAACGTTTTAATTCAAAATGGCAACGGTAAGAAATAAATGTCCTGGAATTTTAAATAGTTCAATAATTTAATTAACGCTTTAATTTAAAATGGCAACGGTAAGAAATAAAATTTTGGAATTTAAAATAGTGCAATAATTCAATTAACACTTTAATATAAAATGGCAACTGAAAGAAATAAATGTCTTGGAACTTTAAAAATGCAAAGAATTTAATTAACGTTTTAATTAATATCTCAGCTATTTAACGTCGTACAATTACGCGGTTGGTCTTATTGTCTTCCTTAGAAAATTTCAAATCGAATGGTATTATGTTTGATTCTTTACCCTCAGCTGTTTTTGAGGAGTTCAAGCTTCAGACGGAATTTTAAATAGTTCAATAATTTAATTAACGCTTTAATTTAAAATGGCAACGGAAAGAAATAAATGTCTTGGAATTTTAAAAGTGCAAAGAATTTAATTAACGTTTTAATTAATATCTCAGCTAATTAACGTCGTACAATTACGCGGTTGGTCTTATTGTCTTCCTTAGAAAATTTCGAATCGAATGGTATTATGTTTGATTCTCTACACTCAGCGGTTCTTGAGGAGTTCAAGCTTCAGACGGACAGACAGACAGACAGACAGACAGACGCGGACAGATTTTAATAGTAGTAATTCATTGTCTACCCTGTCTATTGTTTTTTTTTTAATGACAACAATAGGAGAAATGAGACAGAAGAGTTAGAAAATTTTGACGAAAGTGAATTTTATTGGTTTCTTTTCGTCCCTTGTTGGCGGAGAGCAATATTTTATTTTATTGTAATTATATAATTAAAAATCGTTCTTTCTTTTTTTTCTGATAATGAAAAGTGAAAAGTTCATTTTGTTACCTGAGTAAATAAATACATTGATATCAAAATTCCTAACAAAAGTTATGCAAGAGACAAGTTAGCTCTTGAACGCACCCTTGCTCCATGAACGCACGCATTAAATAACAAAATTAATGGCGTAACTAATAAATAAATTTAAAATAAAAGCGTTTTCTCATAAGATAAATAATCAAATTCAAGGCGTTAAATAATTAAACTCATTGCCTATTAATACGCTTGCCAAACGTTCCGGTTTGGCCAGGACAGTATAAGGTTTAAGACAAAATTTCTGTATCACTGTCCTCCAGTCGCAATTAGGAAACACGGTGTATGTTTAATCGGCTGGGATCAAATCCGGGACCTTCTGTTTACGAGTCCAACGCCTGACCGATTGGGCCATCTCTGCCTATGGTCCAGAATTCCCAGATTTGGACTGGAAACTTGGAGGATTTCATGACCATGATCCAAGTTTAACATCTCCCAGTCTCCATTAGTGAGCACGGTGGATCGGCTGGGATCGAACCCAGTGGCGTAGCTACAGCTTCTGCCGCCTGGGGCGGTTCGTCAATTTGCCGCCCCTTATTTAAACGTATATAGACTGTTTATTATTTAGCCTGAGCAACGAAGAGTGCTGGAAAATCGTATTCCTGGGTCAACATTTTAATCTAGTTACAGGACCATTTGCTCTCCCACGATTTTTATCTCAAAAGAATCATACGCAAAAAAAGCAAATAGATTTTGAAAAAAAATTCTAGAAATAATAATAAAATTTTCGCATTAACAATTTCATCGACAAAATCTTCAGGAAAAGGAAATTAAATTTACTAGCAAGTAAAAGATCCGAGTTCATGGCTTATACATCGTTTGAAGAATCACAAAGCATTTTTCTTTATGAAAATAATTCCTTGTTCTAACAAACAGTAATGTAACCATTAGATATTTTAAAAGACATTTCTAGAAATGCAAGTTAGTTCACTTTTAAAGCACGAACAACATTAAAAATATGATTTGTTTGAAATTTTTTTTTACCTTGTTTTTACTTCCCCCCCCCCCCCGCCCCCCCTTAAAATTATTGTCTCAATCGCGCCCCAATTTTGCTTTTTTTTTTTTTTTAATTTTTATGCTTTATTTTTCTTGCAAAGATTGTGCTTCGATGCCGCTCAAACTCTGAGTGGTTTTTATTTTATTGTTTCCTTCTTTATCTTACAAACTCTATGCCCCAATGCCACTCTATAGCTTTGCTTGTTTTTTTTTTCTTTTTTTTTTTTTTGTGACGTCTGTAACTTGTTGCCGCCCCAATATTGCTTAGTTGTTATTTATTTATTTTTTTTAGTAAATTTCTCCATTTCTCTTTATTGCGAGCCCTATACTTGAGGACGTCTGTATCTCGATGGCGCCCTATGTATTTTCTTGGCAATTTTTTGGTTTTTGCTTTTTTCCCTCCCGTACAAAGCCTCTGTCCTGATACCGTCCAGATTTCACACACTTTCAATTTTTTCCCTTCTTGTTGTTCCCCTTTTATTTATTCGGTGGTGCATGTGATTTGCCGGCGTCCTCATTTTGGCGCCCCCTTAAAAGTGCCGCCCGGGGCGGACCGCCCCCCACGCCCCCCCTTAGCTACGCCACTGATCGAACCCGGGACTCTCTGGTTACGACTTTGACGCCTTACCAATTTGGTCATCATGGCCGCTATTTAATCAAACAAAGCATTTTTCCTGATGCATGAAGGGAAAATTACATGCAAACAAAACTTGAAACGACATAATTCAAGTCCAGGTACGGAACTGCCAGAGCTATTGATTTGGAATGGGAACTTTTGGAGGATTTCCTGACCACGATCCATGTTTAACGTGCCCCGGCCTCCATTAGTGAGCACGGTGAATCTTTGATTGTACAGAATCCAGGACCCTCCGGTTTCGAGACCAACCCCTCATCAATCGGGTCACCATGGCCCCTGGTCCAGAAATCATTCGACCAAAATTGTTCTGCAAGTATTTCAAGCACTGTAAGCATAGAAACGTGACCTTTTTTAAAAAGTGATCCCAAAATCAAAACTGTATCACACAGGTCCATGAAAGGAATATTTGTTTATTTGTTAAGTACACAGTCTTAGCTGCAAAGAAAAGCATGAAATTAAGATTTCCGGCTGATATATTATTGTTGACAAAAAATGGAAAACCCTGTACTATGCCTCCTTTCTAGGCAGCTACAAGAGCTGCCTCTGTCCCTCCGAACACGCAGGAACTCTGAATGCTTTGACACCACAACGAAATAATGCTTTCACTCAGAATAACCTCACAACCAAATGATGGTTACACAAAGATGTTGAAAGTAAAATTTTAGCCTTATATAGCTAATCATTTACCGATCAGTCTTTGAGGAGGGCGATTAAGGGGCATGAAACAAGTAGTCAAAGATAATCTTCTGCAGAAATCTATAGATTTTCTACAAATATCTTTTACTAAACATGTAATTTTGAAGCAAATTTTGCAGATTTTGTACCGTTCAAATTGAATCGAAAGTTCCTGCAAATGTCAAAAAAAATTTGACCTTTTGATTTTTTGCCTAGTAAGCGTAATTTGAAAGAAAATTTGAAGAAATCTGCCAAAATTGTGCTGAATTTCTAACAAATTATATCTTTAGTTATAAAAACTTCTTGCAGAAAATCTGCCTTTTCAGCAAAAAAAATTTTCTCACATTTGAACAGAATTGTTCCGCAGTTCAAGTATCTGTTCTGTGAAGCATGTTCCAAATTTAGCAGTATTCTGCTTTGCAGAACCAAAGTACACATTATAATATAATTCAGTATGCAACCAATTGATTGCATAGAAGAGAGGGAAGGGATCAGGAAACTGCATACCTTTAAGTTCCTCACATTCCATATTCTGATGATGGAATCACGCCCAGCAGAGTATAAGCGGCCAAGATATCCGTCAAATTGAAGTGAATTAACACCAGACCTGTGATATTTTTCCACTTCATCGCGGATAACAAATGAAACCTAAAAAAAGATTTACTTTGGAGTGAAAATGTTACACATAAACTGTTCACAACATTTCATGAATAAACAGTAAAAATTTGAAAATTATTCAATGCTTGATGGAATAAAAATTTACAAGGGCAGAGTTCCCTCTCACTCTCCCAGTAGATTAACAAGAAGTTCTGTCAAGAACTAAACGAGCCTACTTTCCCGTACATCGACATCGGCATTCTAGCATCTGATCATTATTCTCTTGATTATCTAAGACTAAAAATTATGTCAAACATACCTTTTTAGCACTTGAAGCTGATTTCTAAAAGCAAAATATACCCCTCTCATCAGATGAAATAGACACATAAAAAGTAAATAAATGAATAAATAAAGTTTTGTCGCACCTTTTAAAGAATGTAACTGTTAAAGTTCTTCCGTAGAAAAATTCCTCAATTGTTTTCAAAAAAAAAATTAAAAGTATAAAGTACATCAAAACACATTTTATCAAAGAAAGAAAAAAAAAAAAGAAAAAAAAACTCGTCCGTTGATAAAATGTCTCGAATTTCACTTTTAATCCGTTGCCAGTTGTTAAATATAAATAAAGAATAAAATGCCCTCGTGAATGAAACATTTTTGTTACAAAAAAAATCGTCTGCCAAAAATAATAATAATAATAATAAATTCAATAAAACAAATGAATAAATAAACAAAAAATCGTCTGCACAGTCAGTCATTTTTTTTCGGACTGTTTACTCAAAAGTTATTAGGGGTGACAGCTTGCTTGAGCGGTTCAATGTTGAACGAAAAATTGTTCAAATCGGAAATGTAAATACGGGAATGAAGTATCCTTGAAAAGTTCTTTCCAACAAAAAAAAGTTTGTTCAAATCGGACTGTTCATTAAAAAGTTGGTATCGCGGGACCGGTTGTTTGAACGGCTCAAATTTGAACCAAAAATTGTTCAAATCAAAAAATCAAGTATAGGAATGAGCTGTACTCGCCGAGATCTTTCCAACAAAAAAAAGTTCGTCCAAATCGGAATGTTCATTCAAAAGTTATTAGGGGGGGACAGACAGACCGACAGACCGACCGACACACAAATTCCCCATCTCAATACCCTACTTTCAAATTTTTAATTTTTCGATATTCATTTTACCTCTTTATTTTTTTAACTTGGCGATATTTTTTGGACTTGGCGATATTTTTTTTAACTTGGCAATATTTTTTGGACTTGGCGATATTTTTTAGATGCATTAAGCTACTTTTAATACTTTTTTCGTCTTTCTTTTATTTTTAACGGGAAAGTAGGCTAAAAAACAGATCCTTTATATGGCCCTTTTCAGGGACATTTCTAACTACATAGAACTCCTTCACGCCAGTGGTGTAGCAAAAAATTTTTCCTGGTGACAAGAGTTTCACTTACAAACACAGACAAAGACACAGTATAAGTAGTAAGATAGGGCTGGGAAGATACCTGTTTTTTTAATAACTGTACAAAAGGTTCACTCCGTGTCAAATTAAAAAGATACTCAACCCAACTACTTCGATTTTCATGAAACTTTCGGAAAAATTACTCCTTGATATTCTGAATTTATGCATAATTTTTTTAACATTTTAGCAATTAAACTCTGAAATATGAAACACAAATAAGAATGCTTAATATGCTTCAATATGCAATTTTAAATTGTGGATGACTTAGATGCAGAAAACTTTCTGCTTAATGGGCAAAGTTTGCATGAAACGGAAAAATTTCTGTTTTCATTCTTTTCTGCAACAATGTAACAATTATTGCAAACCGGCCAAGGCAGATCAATATTATCCTCTTATATTAAATTCACTGTAGCTTCCATATTTGGTGAATATAGAAGTAATAATCCCATGAAATAAAAAATGTTAATTCACAGGAGATTCTCGGCTGCTAGAAAACACAAACGCACCTACTAAATTGACAGTTATAGCTTTCATCCTATTTTCTTCCTAAGTCCTATTTTCTTTCTATTCAATGCGAAAATTGGCAAATATGAAAATTACAACGCCAAGCAAACCAGTGACATCAAACAGATAGAATTTATGGTGTCAAAATGATGTGTTAATCCACGGTGGTACAACTGCGTTATACGACCTACGACGCCAACGAAGGCGATAAGTATTTCCGGATGGCACCCCGGACAAAACGCAATGTCTGTGACGTCATGGGCGTGCGGTGCGCCGTGGATCCTGAAGTGATGCTCTGTGAGTATGGTAACCCTGAGTGAAGCACAGTTTGAAGTTCTTTTCTCACGTAGCCGTTCGTGTGGAAGGTAGGTGAAGGTATGTTCTGCTCTTAGGGAGATTTTGAAGGAATTTAAACTTGAATACTCTAAAATAAAATTTCCGATGAAACTTTAGGTAACTTTCCGAAGCTTTATTTTAGAGTATTAAAGTTTCAAATTGTTTGTTTAGGTTTTTTTCTTAGTCATATATAAATCGTACCGATTATGAGTTCGGTGTGTAGCGTTGTTGAAAAATATCAGTTGAAACTTTTAAATGAGTCGTCTTTTATTTTTTCTAGCTCTTGCCCAACTTACGGTCGTACCGGGGTGCCAAATCGTTTGTTTATTTTTAAATTAATTGAGAACAAAGAGGTATTTCTGGAATTTTTAAGGGAAGTAGGGTTATTGAAAAGTGAAATTATTTGTACTCGATGCAGTTCGTCAATGACAATAAGAAATAGAAAGAATATATCTGATGGCTACGGATTTATATGCAGAAACAAAGTAGATGGGAAAATGTGTGGGAAAGAAACTAGTATAAGGTGGGGGTCGTGGTTTACTCTGAGTAAATTGAAGTTGGAGGAAATTTTTTTGCTGACATATGAAATTGTTATTGGTACAAAAACGGCAGACATCGAAAAGCAGTATTTTTTTGCTACTCACACAATGACAGACTGGCGAAACTATATAAATGAAGAAATTATAAATTACATAGAATTACATTCGGAAAAAATAGGGGGGTTGACAAAATAGTCAAAATAGACAAATCAAAATTTGGAAAAAGAAAATATAACAGGGGTCATGCAGTCGAGGGTCAGTGGGTTTTGGGGGGAACAGAGAGGGGGACAGGTAAAATGTTTTTGTTGCTGTGGGGGATAGGAGTAGGGATACTTTATTTTCTGTTATTAAAGAATGGATTTTGCCAGGTACTACCATACATTCAGACGGGTGGAAAGCGTACAAAACTTTAGATAGAGAAGGCTTTGAACATTTCGCGGTAAATCACGATCTTCATTTTGTAGACCCCGACACAGGCTGTCACACTAATATCATTGAATCCACATGGCGACACGTTAAAAGTACACTACCTACACACAATAGGAAGGGGGATTTTAAATGTTATCTTGCTTATTACAAGTTCAAAAAGAATTGTGAGTTTCATAATTAAGATAGGTTTAACAAATTTTTAGAAATAGTAAGGGGGATTAATTGGGAAGATTATGAAATAAAAGAAAAGTAAAACCATTTTTTTCTCGAAATTTTCTTTAGAATTTTATTAACAAAATTGCAATTTTGGTACTAACATTTTTGGGATTTAACGTTTTTTCATACATTTTGTGAGTGGATAATTTCCCTAAGAGCGGAACATACCTGCACGACCTTTTTGGTACAAGCATTTTTAAAAAATCCAAGGTAAGTGTATTGAAAAAACCTTTTCATATTGTGTTATATTGTATTGCATAATATTGTAGGATACTTTGCATGTTTATCTTCGTTTTTTCCAGTTGGTGCCAAAAGAGCATCGCCAAGATCGATGTGCGATAATTGGTGTCGTACATCGAATGCTTGGCGACGTCTTTTGGCGCCAACAGGAAAAAGTCGCCAAGGCTAGGTCGGATATCGCATTTGTTCCTCTACGGTCAACTTGTATATCAATGATCCTTATTTCTTATTGCGTCCATGCGTGTAAAATTTGCCCTAGTCAGATTCAATGAAACCTTGTTTATTTCTTTCTTCTTCTTTACAAAATTGAAAAGTGGTTTCTAGAAATAGCTACAAACCTTTTTTGTATAGTGCAACTCACTGCTCTACTTTTGGAACAAATCTGACTTACACCCACCCCCCCCCTCTTGGCGACTTTTTCCTTATGTTATGGAGAAATTAAAAAGCAATTAAATAGTAATTATGTAGTAAAATTATTTTTATCCCTTTGGGAGGGGCTCGGGGCCCTCCCAAAAGGATAAAAATATATAAAAGTACAAAGGGAGATATAGAGGCCGCCCCCTAAAATCCACTACTGAAAATAGCCTAAAATAGTCAACAACTTTTTAAAATTTTGCCCCAGTTGCTGCCACTGTTTACAAGTAGTATATCGTTAAAAGATTATGCAATAAACTAACTTGTTGTTGGAAGTAACTACAACCTAAGTCACAACAAATATGTTTTAGAAACATTTTAAAATGCTATCATAACTGATCTAAAAACTAAATTTTCTCAACTATGAAAAGTTAAAAAATGTTCTGATTACTGTACAAGTCAGTTTAAAAACATGCATAACACATCAAACTAGTTTTTCCTAAGCCTCGGGGATTTCAACTGACATGAGAGTAGAGTAGACTTAATTCAGTGCCACATGCATTTTTCCTCACTAATATTTTCCCCCTTAGAGCTGCATATTATTTGCTGCCTTAGGGTGGTTCACAAACCTATAGTTAAAAAAAATTTTTGTCCTAGAGGTCACAGCTGTGGCTCATTTTTTTACCTTTATCCACCCTATTATACTGCCAAAATTTCAACCTCCTACTTAAATAAAAAGACAATGCTCAAAACTCAAATAGTTCTCCAGTTTTTGTCGATTTCAAGTGTTTTTCGGCTGAGCGGCAAAAAAAAACATTCCAGGTGTTTTGCTATCATTCTTGCTGATTTTTATGTTCAAGGATCCCCTGAATCCTAAGATGGCCACCCTTTTCCCCATTGCCCCCTACTTTTCGAAAATAGGGCCCCCCTCCCCTCCCCTTTTATTTTCATCAGATTTCGACAATTTCATGGATATTATTTGGAGGGGAAGGAAGCATTATATTTACCATTAACAATTCTTCTATAGGGCTACAGAGGAGAAAAGTTCAAAATCATAAACACTTTTCGCAAGTTAGGAGACTGATGGGGGTATTTTCCCTTCCCCTCCGTAAAATATTTAACAAATCATCAACAACTCATTTTTTCCAGCTTCAAAATTTTACACTTATTTTTTGGTACAACACAATAATATCGGACTGCCATCTATGGCTCCCACATCCAAAAAATTTTTCAAGCTGTAAAATTTTTTTCAAAACCTTGGAAACATTGCATGTTACATATGAGTCGCACCGCAGATTTCCTTCAGTAAAGAACCTTTCAGTATTATTTATATTCATTCCAGTTATGTTCGAGCGATCACTGTGAAGGGGATAACGGAGATCATATTTGGATTCAGTGAGGCATTTTACATAAGAAACAGCAAGAATAGTGTCAGATTTGAAGTTCATTTTGTGCCGAGCAATATTGTTATACTGAAATTTGCTAGAAGTTTTTAATTAAATCCAAAATATGTAAACTTCTTGCTAGGCAATTCAACTTTCTATGCATTTTTTTTTTTTTTTTTTTTTTTTTTTTTTTTTTTTTTGAGAGCGAGACTTTTAGCATTGAATGTTTTATTGTCTCAGCAAGGATAAGTACTCAATTTTATTCAACAGCAGGTAAAAGAAACTGCTTATTGTCCTCATTATTGAAAAAAATTCTGTTAAATTCTTGAATTATTTGAATATTTTCCTCAGCAACGTTATTCACCATTATTTATTTATTTTAATTTTTTTCTTTTAACTATGTAATTGACATTATATTTGCATTCGTTGGGACGTAGGACGAAGAATGTTAGAAAATAATCCCTAATATTCATGTTTGGAAAAAATTCAATTGTTTTGTATTACACTTGTTATATTTCACATCTTTATTCTTATAATAACTTGCTTTTCTTTCAACTAGAATTTGATATGAAAAATGAAGTCAAACTAATTAATTCACCAGAAAGGTGTCACAAGTACTTTAATAAAAATTTCCTACTTATTATTTCAATTTCCAGATTCTTCATATCTTATAAGGTTTTTTCCCCCAAGTTCAGATATTCTCAAAAGTTTTAATAGCAAATGGAGCATCTATTAATGTTCAATCTATTTGTTTTACTGTACAAAAAGGCGCTAAAACTGTAGAAAGTGTTGCACCTAGATTTTTTTTCTCACAATTAAATGAAAAATCTCTTTCTTATATAGGAATATAAATATTTTGAAGCATATAAGAGACTGGATTTTCTCAGATAGGCTCCCTAATTGACTCATTTATCTCTTTATAACTCAAATAATAACTCAATTATCTCTTTACAATCAGCAAGAGTGATCATAGATTTATCTACAGATTTATGAAAAGCTTTTACAGTTGAAGTTTCAAACTTGTTAAAATGTTTTATTAAGTTCTATGTGCAACATTCTTTTTTTTTTTTTTTTTTTTCTGTTTAATTCTTTGCCAAACATTTTTTTTGCTTTTAAGTTATTAAAAATAATAGGACTTGTGAGGAATATGATGGCCAAAGTAAGCATGAAGTAAATATCTTTGCCTAAATTTCAGATTAGTTATATGCCAGACCATCTACAATAGTTTATTTTGTGCAATTAATTTTTATAATTTAATTCATTCTTCTTGTGATACTGTTTGCACTATTAGTTTAAAACTTTAAATCTTGCATTTTTTTTCTCTGAATCCCACTACTTTAAAAACATAAAAAAACATTTTGCACAGCTGTTCCACAACTCTATTTTGGCAAGAGTTAAGTTTTGAAAATCATAGTACAACATGTAGGCACTGCAATCTACATTGCATGCTGCGATCTACTAAATATTTGATTGTATCAAAGGTGTTGTTACATAGATTCAAACGATTAAGAAACTTTCCAATTGTTTGAATTAATATTTATGCATTGGAAAATGAGAATAATTGAAAAAAAATCTCTTCCAGGAAAATGGTCTTTTTAGTCTGAAAAACTCAAAAATTTTGAAAATTCCCAAAAAGTTTACAAATAAAGGGTGTTTGAGCACCATATTCCATTAAGATTAGGGAGCTGAAATTTTAGGGGAGTGATCTTATACATAAATATAAAAAAAATAGGGTGAGCCGTGGTCCGTAGCAGAAAAAAAAATTTTTTTTGAACCACCCTAGGGGTCCTGCTATGCCCAGACCTAGATAATATAGACCAACACATGAACACCGTACATTTGCAGAAAATTCTCAAAGTTTGCACAAAATTTTGATGTTTTGTAAATATATTTCTGTATTCTTACACTTGCTTTTGTGAGCGAGCCACAAATGTTAGTCAGAAGTTTTGAGGTACCCCAAATTAATAATACGAAAAGAGAGTACATATAACTGAAAAAAACCTGTTGCTTGCATAATGGTTCTTCTTGCTATCACCCTTACATTTTTTAGTTGGCTACAATATAAGACTTGGAAGAAGTGAAGTATTGTTTTGCAGAAAAATATTGCAATATTCTGAGTTCGCACACAATTTTAAATTTTATCTAGGTATGTGCCGGTCCCTCAATCTTTCACAGGCAGCTATGCAATGCGTAGGTTTGCCCCTCCCCAATTTTTCAACTGCCCTGAAAATGACCGAATATGCAAAACACGTAAGAAATTTGTCTACAACAGGAAGATTCATATGTTACCGAGGATGATGATCTGAGGACATACGAATTGTTGAATTACAGCAACTGGTTCAATCAATGAAGATCAACAGACAAACTGATAGACAGACCTTTCACCCGAATTTCTGAAAATGTTACTTACAATAGGGAGGAAAGTAATAGAGCAAACTTCAACATTGACATTTTTAAGGGTGATTTTAGGAACAGTTTTCTTTTCTGTAGGAACTCTTGCTCTTGGGGGGGGGGGGGGGCCTTGTGGTATTTGGTAGAGTGCGCCATAGCGCTTGGGAGGATGGGCACCCTTGCTTACGACCAGTTTTACAAAAACAAAATAGAAGAGATCTCTGTTATGTTAATGAATAATATTCTTTCAAACAATGTGATTAGTTGAATAAATAGCTAATATGACGTCAATAATATACATATTGTGAGAAAATTGTGCTCAGTATTAGCAACACATTACGTAAGAATGATAAATTATAACACACGTAGACAAGTGACAGGTAAACGAGAACAAGAAAGTTTTTGTTGGAAACTAGGATTTTTTTAAGCAGACGGAGAATGTTTTAGACATCAATCATCGCTTCAATAAAATCACTTGATTACGATCAAATACATTATAATAAATAATTTAAAACACATTACCTGCACTTTTTTACGCATTCCATGACCGCTAGCCTGCCTGTGATGGGCAGCCATACTAGTAGGCGCAGGAGTTAACATATTACTATATAATAACAATCACATAATTTAGCAATATCATAATGCAGATGAAACTGCAATTTTATTTTGTGCAATTGTTTCACATGCTTGGAAGAGCCATTGTTTAGATTGTTCGCATGAACGCAGCATAACACGCTGCCGATCGCACTCACATTTTGACCGGAAGAGTCTTCCCATTTAATTCTCTACAACAGTTTACCTCGCAACGAAAGCTACAAACGATTAAATAAAGCCGAATCTCCTACCCTGTGACGTCATATTTATGTCCGTGGTTTGTGCTCAATGCCTACAAAGCTAAGTGAGGGCCATATTAGCGGATCCCAAGTGGTACCTCGATTAAGCCACGCCTTCTAGTGATGTTATTGATATGGGTAAAAGTCTTTCATGTACGTTAGATGGCACTACTTTTCTATTTGTTTGTATTTCGACCTACTATTTTAACATCACAAAGATTTCAGTTTTGTTGAGTTTGAGTGTTTGAAAAAAATAATAAAAAATACAACTGTGCACCAATGAACAGTAATGAATCATTTTCTACTCGGATTGCTTAATGATTCCATTGTTATGGGGTTGGATATGTGCAACCGATATGTTTTTTTTTTCCTTAAAGCTTACTTAGACTATTTGCTATTCGATTCAAATATTGCTTAATGATACTGGTTTGAACTTCGAAATTTAATAAAGTTTTTTTTTTTTTTTACGATGACATCTAGTCCCAGATTTTAAAAACATTCTTTAGATTAACATTAAACTTAAATAGTTTAAAAATCAGCTTCATTTATTATCATTATTATTTTAATTCTTTAGTTGGGCCTTTTGTCCTATCAGCAACTTTTCTTTTTGGGAGTTACCCAAAAATTCATAACGAAAAAAAATTACAAAATTGCAGCATTTTCTTCAGCAATTTTGAAGATTTTTTTTTCCATTGCTTGTAATTTTTAAGTAGCTAGCCACCTGCTAAGCTATGCATGAGAAAAATTTCGGATTACAGCACAAAAATTTGAAAAAGATCGCATAGAATGAAAAAAGAAAGTAGTGACGCCATCTATTGTTCAGGAAAGAAATCAAGCGCGTCATCCAAACCTTACTGGGAGGCGTGGCTTAATTGAGATACCTCTTGGGATCCGCTAATATCCGGGTCACGGAGTAGAAAGAAGGAGAGAAATGTTCTACGGATGCGCTAGTTTGAAAGTGGCAACAAATTCTCACACGCCGCCAGAGGACGCTAGCTGAAACGCTCCCTACTTCCTACGGGATTCAATGTAAATGATACTGAATCTGTTCTCTCTTTAAATGCTGCTATGGGAAAGAAAAAAATTTTTTTTCAACTGGATTTTGATGTAAATCTTCAACTGACATTATGAATTAAGTATGATTTTCATCCCACGAAAATAGGAGCCGTATTTTTTGAGAAATAGGTTTAATCGAATGCACTTACCAACTTGCCAAATCTGACAGAATCTGTCATTTTTTAAAGACTGCTGTTGGCAAGAGGTTTTTTTTTTTTCAACTGGATTTTGGTGTAAATCTTCGATTGACATTATGAACTAAATATGACTTTGATCCCACTGAAGTTTTGCCACTTAATTTTTTTATTAATTAAAAATATTTAGTAGACAAAATAATTATTATAGACTATATTTTCATATTACCTTCTTTTTTACATGTTCATATTTTTATTTAATTACCATTTGTAATCAGTAATTGAAAAATTTATTTATTCATTATTATTATTTTTCTTCGTTTTTACCTAATAATAGGAACAAAAATTTCTGGAAAGAATTTTTAAGTCTTAAAATATGATTTTTGTCTATTTTAAACGGGGTTAGAGACAGGGGTGCCCATCCCCCCCCCAAGCTCAATGGCGCAAATCCCCCCTCCCCAAAATGTTTCCCAACCCTCTTGTGCTTTTTATTTTTTTTTATCCCTCTTTTTTATTTTATTTATTTTTTAAAATATTATTTATTTTTTTTAAAATATTTGTTTATTTTTTTAAATTGTAAATATTATTTTTTTATTTATTATTATTTTTCTAAAAATACTAATTATACGTAGAACAGAATCGCTTTTTTTCTTTTCCAGACATTCCAAGCACACTCACACGCACACAATATAAATAAATAAATAAATAAAATAATAAAGAAATAATGTGGATTAAAAATATTAATTAATGAATAATTTTTATTCAAAACAAATCAGCCCATAATTTTAATTAAAAAATAAATTAATCAATAATTTAAATAAATGAATTAATTAATTAATTAGCTTTAAAAAATCCCCCCCCCCATTTTTATGGCGCAACATGCGCCATAATCCCCCCCCCCCTGTGGGCACCCCTGGTTAGAGATACATTATATTAGTCTAGGTTTAAGCAAAAAAGATAAAAAAAATTCGAAAATTAAGCCAATGAATATATTTTTAATTGTAAAAATTATGTAAATATAAAATTTCCTATTATTAGGTAAAAACGAAGAAAAATAATAATAATGAATAAATAAATTTTTCAATTACTGATTACAAATGGTAATTAAATAAAAATATGAACATGTAAAAAAGAAGGTAATATGAAAATATAGTCTATAATAATTATTTTGTCTACTAAATATTTTTAATTAATAAAAAAATTAAGTGGCAAAACTTCAGTGGGATCAAAGTCATATTTAGTTCATAATGTCAATCGAAGATTTACACCAAAATCCAGTTGAAAAAAAAAAAAACCTCTTACCAACAGCAGTCTTTAAAAAATGAGATTCTGTCAGATTTGGCAAGTTGGTAAGTGCATTCGATTAAACCTATTTCTCAAAAAATACGGCTCCTATTTTCGTGGGATGAAAATCATACTTAATTCATAATGTCAGTCGAAGATTTACATCAAAATCCAGTTGAAAAAAAATTTTTTTTCTTTCCCATAGCAGCATTTAAAGAGAGGACAGATTCAGTATCATTTACATTGAATCCCGTTGGAAGTAGGGAGCGTTTCAGCTAGCGTCCTCTGGCGGCGTGTGAGAATTCGTTGCCACTTTTAGATAGCAGAGATTTAGCTCCTCCCCTTTAACCTCCTTGATCCGGGTAATAAAAGCAGAAGCAGAAGCAGCTGCGATGCCACTTATGCTGCCATCTATCGGCGAATTGCATGTGTAGTCATAAAAGAAGGAAAAGCTTGTAACACGAATTTCATTGCTTTCGGAATCGGTGTCGCGCTTTAAAAGAGAATATTTAAAATATTTTACTACTATTCTCACAGAAAAGGAAGAATAGTGGAAATACATAAGACTCTTATTCATTCATCATCGATGCAATTTTCGAAGAATTCATAAGATACTAATGAAATAATATATTTTTTAATTCAGTTACTCTTTTTAAAATTTGTAATAATTCAAATAATCAACAAGCAGTGAATTATTTTTATTTTTATATACTTTGTCATTTCTCTACCATTTATTCGTATTATTGTGTAGGAAAATGCTAATTTTTCCTAAAACAATAGTTGAACCGAGAGGGTGTCGTGGGTTCATATAAAAACTCAAACAACCTGCAATACGTGGCGACTGAAGAAAGCATAAAAGATTTTTAAAAATGATGTAAAACTGAATATTACGTGAAGAAGAAAATAAATGACAAATTTGGTTAATGCAAACAATATGTATAATTTTAGAAAATATTAATCTTTTAAAAGAATAGTAAAAACATTTATTAATTTATGATTATTGTCTGCTTTTACCAAATGTTTGCTTTAAAGTTCAGCATTAACTGTACTCTCACTGAGCCAAATATTATGTCTATAGAAAAAGGAGTAAGTCGTTTTCGAGAAAAAGCAAATATTTATATAATACCTGGAGAACGTTTTAATCGTTTGTAAAGAAAAGAAACAAAATTTAGAAATTAATGATCTATTGTCTATATTGCTCTTTCATATATTGTTTACTTTGAAGTACGCGTGAGTGAAATGTTATTTCTACAGAAAAAGAAGTATGTCGTTCCCATCGAATTTCAAAAAGCAAATATTTATACAGGGCAAGGCAAAAATTACTCCCACATTAAGAGAAGTGACCGTGAAGACTGTTGTGGAAGTAGAGGCTTTTCTTATGCGATTATGTAGTCTTCACGTGTTTTATTATTATTGGTTTATCTATTTATTTTTTTGCTTAACACTTCGATTGTTCTCTTTAACAAATGATCATATAAATATAAGAAAAATCTTCTAAAGGTTTTTTCTATCATTTCACAGACATTTATTTGTTACCCTAATAAACCTCAGAATTTGAAAAAGCAAAATGTTCATAATTATTCTGTTGGGTTGTAATTGCTATAAATTTCCCTTTTATCTCATTTTATGATTATATCATGCTCTGTAAATAAATAAAGAATATTAAATTCAAAAACATGTCTACCATTTCAGAAAGTTTGGATTTTTTTAATTAAACTATTCATTGTCTTAGAAGAAAAACTCGAAACAGAACTTGCTTAATCTTTTGCCTTTCTTCTACTTTTTTCCCTTTCAATTTTTAATTTAAAATTTTTTTCAAAAACATTTGCTAAAGTATTTGGCTACAGTTCGACAGAAGGTGACGCCTATCAGCAAAGGTGTTATTATATTAAACACCATGCTTATACACCACAAATCAATTGAATCATTTTTGTTTTAGTACATCTACTATATTCTTGCTTCGTTTCGCCCGAAGTGTATCGACATTAATCTTTAACAATAAAACTTTAATCAATAACTAAATGCATATTCCTAAAATATTTAGCATTCGTTCTTAAAGTACCGCTATGAAAATGAATGAATAAGGATGAATTTCAATTTGTATTCACTTCAAACGAATTTGCAGAAGAAAAACCGCCACTCCTCTTTGAACTAGAAATAGCTTCATAACTAAACTCTAGATGGCAGCATTAACGAAAATTTTAAAGCAAAACTTTTGGATGCTTGAGCTTGCTCATGACGTCACACAGTAACACACGGCTGAATTTAACCATAAGTTGCGGCTATTCAACCGACATACTGGTTGTCTAGCTGCAAAGGCTGGGCGGGGGCGAGGACCAGCGGAACGTGTCACCCTGCGCCATCTGTTGGAGAGAGCACTTAGTCAACGAAAGAAATTAGGGCAACATTTAATTTACAGGCACAGATCAAATGAAAATGATGTAATTCAATTGCATTTCCGTTTTTCCCTAACATTTGTTCCAAGCAAAGCTACAAGGCAGAGGAGAATACGTCTGCCTTGAGCCGTCGTGATAGCTTTTAACTACACTGAAGACCCCATCCAAAAATGCAACTTTAGACGGGATGCAACTTTAGATCTTTGATATTAAGGGAAAGGAGGTTCTTCAGGGACGTCATTTCAAGTTTTTCCAGGGGGGGGGGGCAAAGGGTCAAAACTAGGGATGGATCGGATATCCGGTAACTATCCGGTATCCGGCTGATATTTTAAGTATCCGGTGCTTCCGGCTATCCGATCCGGCTGACCGCCCCGGATACGGATATCCAGAAGATCTTTGCAGGATATCCGGTAAAATATTCTGTATTGCTATGGAAGATATCCGGAATTGATGTGAGGACCTAATTGAATATTTTTTTTTTTTACAATAATCCCAATTAAAAATTTCATTGCTTGATAAGCTTTTTAGATGATGTAATTACTTTTTATCTTTCCTTTACCAATTTTTGCTTCTAAAACAAAAATTATATGTTATTCCTCCGACTTTGTACTGGACATGGAAGTATTCTACATGTTTGATTTTTCACAATTTCCAGATAAAGTATGATTGTCTTCAGCTTTTCGAAAATATTTTAATTAAAATATTTAAAAAGAAAAATCTACAAAGATTAATGTGCGACATAAGGTTGACAAAAACTTACGATCATAGCGTTAGTTTCAATAAAAATTAAAATCGCAGTTTATCTTTTAATATTAATTCTCAACTTATTTTATTTACTTTAAATTCTTATTATTTTTAGTTTTTGTACTTCTAAAACAAAAATAATGCGATCTTATTAACACCCCATGATGTTGTAATTAGATATTTTTTGCTTTGCTTGCCACTATTAATTGCTTTTATTATAAATTGAAAATAAACATACAATAAATAACCATATCTAGACTTTGGTAAAAAAGTGTTCTTCTAGATAATGTAAAACATCCGCCCTTTCCCATGAAAATCGTCGCAACTTAACCCATGCTTTTGTTTTTGAAAGAGTTTGAATGTGTGTAAAGAAATTTCTAATCTTGCACTTTATTTCGTTCTTTCTTTTTTTAATCCCTTCCTTTCAGAAAAGATATTTCTCTGCTAGAATCTGTTCACGTCTGTCATGCCGCTCCGTAACTCCTCGAGAACATGTTTAGCATGACCCTCAATAACATTGAATCGAGTCTCGATAATTCGAAAAATGAATAATTGGAAAAATCTTACAGGACAATCCCCGAAACTCAGAGATTTCAAGAAACTAAAGAAAAGGCAGCGTTCATCCCAGGAGATGCTATGAACAAACTTAAGCCAAGCCACAATATTGCTAGTTTTAATTTTAAGGAAAAGTACATATTTGGGGAAGACATGCGTGATTTCAATTTATGTTAAATCAATTATGTTAAATTTTTAATTGATTATTTGAGTATAAGTTTATTACTATTATTATTTTTTTTGAAACACTGGTCCTGTTTTAATATTTTCTATTTTAACTTGTGTGTTAGAAAAATTACATGCACATTATTCTTAAAAAAAAAAGAATTTCAAAGCAAAATTTTGCTTTATATTATTGCAAAGTGAGAAATAAAAAAATGTGTTACTTTGTAATGATGTTTAATTCATAAAATTCCAATAAAATATGTATTAATTTGAAAAAAAAAAAAAAAAACGTTTATCTGAGCTTAGTTTTTTTTTTTTTTTCTTTTTTCATAAATCAACTATCGTGTATATAACATTGGTGAAATATTTAATAACTGTATCATTTACGTAGAAACTTATTGAAATAATATTGAAACAGAAAAGCTTTAAAATTTAAACTAAAAATAATTAAAATTTTAAACTTTGAGTACATACACAAATATTTAATTCTATCTTTTAAAGTTTTGTCTCTTTTGAAAAAAATACATAATTTAGAAAGAAATCACAATATGCTAGTGTTTCATTTCACATGTAGCCCTATTCCTGTACAATAAAATAAAGGCTTTAAAAATTAATTTGAATTTATTTTTCATGTTCTTAAAGAATGCGAGAAACAACTTTGATTTATTGTTTTGAAGCTGCATTTCATAAAAATAAGTGAGCATGCAATGTAATTGTAATGCCGGATATCTGCAGGATATCTGGCGATACAATTCCGGATATCCGGTATCCGGCTTGCGATGAGCCTCCGATATCCGGTATCCGGCAAAATCACTATCCGGTCCATCCCTAGTCCAAACACAATGCAATTTCACCAGAAAACATAAAAAACCACGTCCACTTATATGTAAATACATTGATTTCTCAAAGCCAGGGGGGGGGGGCAATTGATCCCCCCTGCACCCCCTAAATGAGGTTCTTATGGCTTTCTTCAGAATTGTAGAGTTAAAATTGCAATTGCAGGTCATGTTTGATAATGTTAGAGGAAAGAATGGCGCTTGGAACTTTCTCTTTGCTATGTTTAACCAAAAAAAAAAAAAAAGCTTCTGAATGGAAATCGGAGAGAGTGAAATTTTGTGCATAAACATTTTTCTTTTAATGTGGGGCTTGGCTACTACCCATTTACAGACCTAGGCACCACTATCGGCGGGATGTCATTACCACGAGAATTTTGACGTGCAGTTTCCCCCTTGATGGAGGCACCTAGGTTCTATTTGATGCGAAACTGCACTAGGAATTTAATTTTGCCTCGAGATACTGCATGCCAAATGAGAACTGGAGGAATCTCTTACATGCCGCATAATCATACAACATGGACACGCTCATAGGCGGATTTAGGCTGCAAATTCTGTGGGTGCAATGATATCTTCGGGGGGGGGGGGGGGGAGCTTCCTTTGAAAATTCTTGACAAATTATCCTAAAAATGGGGTGTTCAGTTGATTTTAGAGCGCTATGTACGGGATTGATGTGCAAGAACTTGAAACAATTTCTACGGTTTTTTGATAAAGTGTGTAACAATAATGATGTTTCCTTGAGTTTATTAGCCATAGTTGCTTCAAAATTAAAGAAATCTTAATGATATACCAGTAAATACCCATTTATCGAGTAAATAATTATTTATAATACAGCATTGAATAATTAATTAATCGGGAAATGTGTTTATTTGCTTTTTTTATGTTTAAATGATTTTTTTTTTTTCAAATGAATAACATTACTCCTATTCTTAGTACCTAGAACAATTTCTCTCGCACTTGTGATGTGTAGTGGTCGCAAGGTCAAAAATCTAGGCAGATGTATGAAATTGGTGGCTCAACCTGAAATTTTTTCGATTTTGCAGGTTTAAAAATGCATTTTTAGATGATTTTTGATGAATTTTTTGGTGAGAAGAGGTAGGGGTAATCTCCGGTTCATTTTTTGTTTAAATTAAAACTTTAAAAACGCAATTGTTATACATCTACTCCTGCTAAGGGGCCCCCGAAATGTTAAGTAGGGACTCAGAAACTCGGGGCTCACCCCTAGAACTTTTCTGATTCGTACTCTAAAAATATTTCCACCAGAGAATCTTTGCAATGTTGGGGTAGAAGAGGTTCAGGCACACCCCCGTCCATTTTTTAAAAATTGATGCTTTAGAAACACAATTGTTCTCAAGGTATTTTACGGAGAGATGGGTTCGGGGGCTCTCCCCCGAAATATTTTCAAAATTGTGGTTGTAAAAACGTTGTTTTAGACTACCTGTGGTGATGTTGAGGGCAGAATAGATTTAGGAGTCTATTTTCGGAAATTTTTGAAATTGAACTCTAAAAAACGCGATTGTAGGCTATCTTTGGCATTGTAACGGTGAAAATATATCAGGTTTTTTTCAAACTGTATTTCCTGACGAAATATATTTGGTTTTGATGTCTTTCTTAATCCAAACAAAAATGTTGGGGGTGCGACGCACCCCCGTAAATCCGCCTATGGACACGCTGTCGATTTTCTGCATCGGAAGAATCCACCAATTTTAGACGGTTTGATCCCGCGAATTTGGTCGTGTGAGGTCAGCGTCTTAACCACTATACCACTCTGTCGCTGTGCATAAATATAATAGCCTAAATTAATTGTCCCTCAAAAAGCCTCAGATTCCAGAATTTTATACATATATTTCAAAATTTTTCCTGGGTTAGAATACCCCCGGAAAAGTTACTAAAGTTTTTAACTCACTTAAAGTTTTTTTCAAGCACAAATATGCGTCTCATGCCAGTTTTTCGAGAAAGCTTTCATATATTAAGCATTTAATGTAAATTCGCTAGCATAGAATTTCATTATACGCCACTGCTTTTACACTTAAAATAAACTTACATTTTAGTTATAACGTAATAATAAGTTCCTTATGGATGTTGTATGGATTTCATATTTTACGAATACTTTCCAATACTTTCGTTTTGAAACCAATACTTTCGTTTTAAATTAAAATATTGTTACTTGTCCTTCAATTTCAATTATTTTTTACGTTTTAGCAAGATAGCACCGCGGGGTCCGCGGATCACACTTCGGCAAACTCTGGAATTGCTTATTGCAAAAAGTTAGAAACATACCAAGAAGTAGTAAGCAAATTTTCCATTAGCTGAAATTTGGGGCATGTAAAGTTGCACAAACTGGACTGTTATGCTCTTTTGCAGTTGTGTAAATTATGAGAATGTTAATTATGTTTCTTTATTTTCTCAAATAATTATGTACAAATTGAATGACTCAGTACACTTTATATATTAAGTAGACTTTAATCAAAAAGGCTATATCACAAAAAAAAAAAAAAGAAAAAAAAACTAACAAAATTATAACGAAAAAAAAAACATTCCAATACACATTTCAAGACATACAGAATATACCCTGCATTTTACATGAAAATTCTATAATTAATACACAGTACACAAAAGAATAAATTAACATGTTATATTTTTAAATTGTCAAATGATCAAATCAAAAATAACAATTTATCAACTCAAAATAAATATTCACTTAAAGTGGAGAAAAGAACAATTATGACTTTTCAAAAATCCAAATTAGTTATTCTGCAAAAGATTAAATTGAAAAAAGTTTCAGTTAGTTAATTTTAAACCAATTATTTTTTTGATTAATGCTGTGACTAGTTAATATCTGACTAATACATATTCACAGTCAACATACCAAACATTTAACTTTTTTTTAAATTAAATATTCCTTAAGAAAAATGTGTACCTAAAATGCATATAAGTATATACAGTTTTTTTTTAAAATTTAACATAGTATAATTTTACATATAACATGTAATGATGTGTAGTGTACAGTAATCAATTATGCACATTGCAGGCCCACAGATGTAAATATAGCGATTCAAGACAGCTAAAATTCATAAATAATGATCACCTTTAAAAAGACATCCTACATAAATCACAGACAGAAACAGGAAATTGCAATCATTATGCAGATTCTCTTGTATAAAAATCTCAATAAATTATATGTTAAAACAATAACCTCTGCTACTTTCTATTTATGATGCATTCTTTAGCAAAATACAAATATGTTGATGCAAAAGCATAAAATCTAGTAATCTAGCAATCTCAAAGTAAACTTGAAAAAAGGAAGGAAGAAACATGTTCATTTTCTGATTCAAAGCAGAAATGTATAACCTATCTCCATTTTTATCCTTGTATTATCTTTAAATATAATCACAATGTCGCTCTACAGTCCTTTAGAAATCAAACTTAAGATTAAAATAAGTAAATAGTACAGCAGATATGTGACCGAATTGTGCCTTTAATGATAGAAACATGAAACTTGGCACACATATACTACACATCAAATGATTTAATTCTGGATACGCGGCCATCTGAGATTTCGTCTATTGGAGCAATAGCAGCCGTCAAACTGCTAAAGTTTCGTACTTTTTCAAAATTACCCCATTTTAACCATGGAAAAGCACGTTTTTGACAAACATCATACATTACATATTTAAACTACATTAAATTTGCTACAAGTTGATACCAAAATGGACTTGTTAGCTGTAATAGTTTTTGAGATACAGCTTCTCAAAGTTTCACAAATTCTCCAAATTTGAACATTTTTAGTTGATTTCCTTGTTTTATCATATATGCAAATGTTTTTATATTTTCAATAACCTGCATTGTATAAGCAATGAAGTAAACATTTATTGCATTTAATATTTTGAAGAAGGTGGAAGAAAGGGTAAAGGTTTTGAGTGAGGGGGGGGAGGCTCCGGTTCACAACCAGAGAACTGATATCCAAAAGAGAGAGAGAGGATATTGAAATACAAAGCTTTTCTGAATATCTTTAGAGTTCCTTCAAACCTTTTTAAATCATGTTAAATGACAATTGTTAAAACTATACAGAGTTATTGTTGTTTCATGCATAAAGAGTGTGCTCCTCGTAATTATAAACTCGTGTTTGTGAAAATTGCAACACCATGAAGGACTTGTGCGAATGGGCTGAAATTTTCAGCAATTCAAAGTAGGGTATGATATGCAAATGATTAGAATTTTAGACACGTAGCGCATGCGTACGCTGAGCAGTGCCCTCTGAACGCCAGATTTATCCGAATAAATAGACGGCTGCAGCAAGGTGTGTATGGTTATAGGTGGTTATCTGCTTGTGATAAACGTTAGATGAGACGTTGCTTATGCCTCTTCGACGAAAAAGAGCGAGGTTTCAACAACTTACGGAGTTTAAACGGGGGAGGATCATTGGCCTTCGTGAAGCTGGATTGTTTTTTCTTGAAGTAGCCGCTCGTGTGCAGCGTAACAGCAGCACAGTGATGCGTGTTTGGAAGCAGTGGACGGACGAGTGTTGGACAGCTCGGAAATCCGGGAGTGGACCCTGAAAAGTGACGTCAGCGCGCGATGATAGACACCTGATCCGCATGGTACTGACGGATCGTACAGCTTCTTCCAGACAAATGGCAGCACAGTGGTCAACAGCTACAAGTGTTTCAACGTGTGCTTCATCAATTCGTAGACGTCTGATGTAGCATGGACTGCGCACAAGGACTCCTTTATAATACAGGATCCCGCTCACGCTAAACTATCGCCACCTGTGGCTACAATGGGCTAATCAGCATAAGGACTGGCGTGCTGATTGGCAGTATGTTGTGTTTTCTGGCAAATCCCACTTTAATTTGTGGCACCATGATAGCCGCATTCGCGTTCGACGCTATGCCGGTGAACGCCACCTTCCAGAGTGCATTATCGAACGTCACAGTGGACGAACACCTGGAGTCATGGTCTGAGGTGCCATATCATATCACGGACGATCTCAATTGCTACGAATTGTGGGTAGCCTGAACAGAAACCCGGACATCAGTGCAGGTCTACAGACCCAAACTTCCTTCAAGGCTTACCTGGCGCTGTATTTCAGCAGGATAATGCCCGCCCTTATGTCGCTAGGAGAGTTCAATCCTTCCTTGTATCGCAACAAGTACAACTTCTTCCCTGCCCAGCGTATTCCCCAGATATATCGCCGCTTCAACATGTGTGGGATTTCGTTGGTCGGTGGTTCATTCGTGATCCTCGTCCTGTTGCTTCTACAGACGAACTTTGGGTACGCATAAAACAGTAGGATATGCTATTGATCAGGCGCAGACATTAAAAATTTGTTTGACACCATGCCACGTCGCGTAGCAGCACTTATTGCAGCGCGTGCTGGCTACACAAAATACTAATTTCAATATTTTTTAATTATTTGTTGGCTCTTTCTAAGTTTAATCATTTTTTCGTACCACTATCACTCAGCTGTGTATTAAATTTCATTCAATTATGACGATTCCTTCATGGTGTTGTAATTTTCACAAACATGAGTTTATATTTATTATCTTTATCTAAATTTGTAAGCGTCTTCTTTTGAAGACAAAATTCCATCAATTTTGGTCACATATCTGTTGCGCATTTTGGACGATTAAAAACTAACCATAAAGCGCCCCCTAGCGGTAAAAGTTAAAATCCACTTAAAACACACAATGCAATAGAACTTTATTAGAAAAGGATATTAAATTCTATGATTTTTTTCGCAACGTACGCTATTAACCTTGTGAATATCGGAACAAAGAAGCACATAAAATGTATTCAGAGGCCACCATTTCGAACGTCCGCCATTACTGAAATATTCGAAATCTCAGATGGCCGCGTATCCAAAATGACTCGTAATTATACGTAGTATATGCACACCAAGTTATATGCTTCTATCATTAAAGGCACAATTCCACTTTTTTTTGTCATATATCTGCTGCACTAAAATACCATCTATTAAGATTTTGCCTAAAGTTTGATTTTTTAAAAATATGATTTCGATATGTAAAACAATACTAGAATGTCAATTATCATTTATTTTGGGATCCTAATTAGATTTTTCAGTAATATGGCTCTTTTTATAAGCAGCTGAGAAGGTTTAGCCTTTTAAACATAAGACATTAAAACACTGAGTAATATAATCCTTGAATCTTATTTAAAATTAAATTTTCAATTCTAATCCCACTGAAATATCATAAAATTCTTTTCTAAACTGTCTTAATTTTTTTCACTGCAAGTAACAAGGACGATTTACTATGTATTTTCTGGCAAAAACTCAAAAAAGGTCATTTTCTTTTAAATTCTGCAAATTTTTGTCTTACATTTTCGTCTCAATTTCTTTCTAACAAAGCAGTTTTCATGTAAGATTGAGGAGTTTTAGTTTTACAATGAATTGTAGAAAAAAAAAGTAAAACTAATTTTAATAAGTTAACTTTTAACATGCTAATGCATCGAAATATTTCATTGCTTAAGAATTTTTGCACAATTATTAATTTCAATGCACAGTAAATAGAAAAGTGCTTCTCTCATTGCACTTTTTGAACAAAAAGCCTCTCATGAGTTGCAATAAAAAAAAAAAGAGCAAATGTTACGACTTATGAGTGTCAAAAGGAAAAATTATACGCACCATAATTTATTCAGATATCACAGATGCCACAATTGAAGACACTTATTGTCACATGTGTGCGACATTTCTTACAAAAAAGACAACCATTACAAAGATAATTTTAGTATTTTGAGGAATAAGCTCTTTTAAAATCAAAGCAAAATATTAATAGAAACAGCTAAAAGTAAAAACTACAAAAACGGAGGAAAACAATTTGATGGTTAAATTATACATTCATGTAAAAACAAATAATTAAGCATATCATAGTCAATATATCTTTGAATCAAACATATTAAATACACCATTTTGTAGCAAATAATAACAGCGATAGGATCATACATAAAAAACTGATGTACTTGCAAAAATGCTAGAACAGGAAACATGTTCCCGAACTGCTTTACTGAAAAATTATTTTCTTTTCAAATGAAATGTTTAAATTAATTTTTACATTGATTTTCGCTTTCACTTAATTTTTTAAAATTTGTTTGCTCAGAACTTCATCTTTTCAGTACACAGAAGCTGAAGTAGTTACATATATCAGCTTGAGCTCATAAATCTTATCAAAAATCCGTGCCATTGTTGACTTTGTCGTTTGACCAGAATGTTTTCTTTGAGGAAAGAGGGGTCACATCATTCATTATGTCTGTACACATGACTTAATACCAATAACTATGAAGTCTTCACCCTAAAACAAATCCCCTCAAGATAAAACACACTATCTCCAGTACAGGAAAAATTTTCATTCACCCCTGGTTATATATATCGAACAATGCTGCTGTGCCAAATTTTCCACTTACCAAATAAAATGTAATCATTAAATAAATAAATAATCGAACCAAACACATGAATTTGTTAAATTGTTCTTGCTGTTGAGTCATTACATTTGAGCTAAGATCAAAATGGTGAGGAATTGAGTACAAAAAAAAGCAATATTATATTTAAATTCAAAATATTGCATAATTTTGGAATAAGTACTATATTTTAATCATAAAACAAAGCAAACTAACATAAAATACCCAGTCTGTGTTTGATTAAATGCAAAAAATTGCAAGAAAAATAAAATACCTAAAAAAGTAAGTTGGTTGGTTCTATTAGGTTTAATAGTACAAGAGCCTTTATAGGTTATACCATGCCAATATCAAAGAAGGTGTGATGTAAAAACCATATGCCATCACCAAAATTATTTAGCAATTTCTTAAGCCATTAAATATCTGGCTCAAAATTTAGGGAACTGCACTTACATTAGTTTGTACTCATTATTCATCTTTTACACAATGCAAGATTAAAAAAAAAATATTCCAGCAAAATATAAAACATTATTGAGTAAAAGTTTATAATTTCTAGCTTTTTTCCAATTAAAAAACCAGAAAAAGAGTTGAGAAATTGTGAGTTTGAACTTGAAAAGCTTATTTAAAGAAGGAAAAGTATAATATCAGTAGTATGTAATTCTTACATAGTAGGATAGCTTAATTTCAGCACCAGCAGATTGACATTTCAATGTTTTGTATGCTAACAAGAAGATGCCTCTATATTTTTCTGAATTAATGTGTTTTAAATCGGAAGTTTCATTGTTCAAATAAAAAAAAGCCTCTTTACTATAACATTTTTATCTGCAGTCACAAGCCAATCTGACATAAAACTGGTTCACTGTTTGTCATCTAGGCTCTTTAATTTAAATACCAGTGAACTGGCAGATGCATTAAATCTAGACCTTTAAAGCATCGGGGTCTGGCTGCTCTGTAGATAAGACCAGGTTTCAGTGTGGTGCCATACGTGCTGGCTCTAAGCATTGCTAAGTCTCTTAGGAAAATTTCTCACCGGAGTAGCTTTCTGAGGAGTTTTACTGTAATATAAATTGTGCTTATTTTTTCACCAAATAATAAATAGATAAGTTACACATACATTTAGTAATCCCGGTGGGTAGAGACCCCAATTGGGGTCATGAAGCATTCTTTATGGTGTCATGGCATCATTACTATTTTTGAAAATATAATAGTACTATTTTAAAACCACTGTGAAAGAAAACAATAGCATCATTGCTTTCTCCTCAATAGTTCAGGCCTTTGATTTTCTTAATTTTTTGTATATTGCTTAAATTTCTGTTCAAAACGTTGTCACTGAGTCCTTATTACAATAATCGTTAATAGTATTATGTGTTCATTTTCAAGGATTAAAAAATAAAAAGTTATTTATTATTCTCATTTAGCACAAATGAATGATAAATCATCAGATCAACTGAGCATACATTTTTCAATGCTTTGAAATTACTAAGAGCTCAAAACTTAAAAATAGCATTAAAGGACCAAATGAACTTAGTTTAATGCAAACATAATTTCAGCAGCATTGCAAGATCATTATGTAACAAAAGTAAGAAGAGGTTTATCAACACTGAAACATTTCCCCTGTGACTGAAAATATTAACAGTGATTACATGATATATTACAAATTTACCTGCGTAAAAAATTA
Source organism: Uloborus plumipes (assembly GCA_038373865.1). Classification (NCBI taxonomy): domain Eukaryota; kingdom Metazoa; phylum Arthropoda; class Arachnida; order Araneae; family Uloboridae; genus Uloborus; species Uloborus plumipes. Next base: position 99,435 of record JAXGGA010000085.1, on the reverse strand, counting down.
AGCATTAATGTTAGCAAGCATATTTCGGAAATCAGACAGTAAACTGTAATCTGGGTCTTCATTCATGTCAACTAAATCTTCTAAATCGTTTTTCTTGAAAGTAGGATTGTATCGGGAAAGAGATAATGGACAAGGAAGTAGTTCAGGCATTACAGAGTGGTGAGTTATGAGAGCTGTCAAGGTTCCAAATTCCTTTGTAAAACCCTAGAAAAGTTTACTTTGATTAACTAAAATAACACATTCTAGAAGAAAAAAAACATACATATATTCTGTGCATCTATACTGCTGATGGAACTTTAATTAGTTACAATAACTAGCAAATAAAATACTTAAATAACTACTGTCAACCACAATAGCAAATGAAATTTTAATTACAATTTGCAGCTAGTCAGTCAATAAATAAGGAATAGTTAGGACCACATAAATTATACAAGGATGTCACCTGCATTATATACATTGATCTGTAGTATTATCCCTTTTCTGAATCTCTTTTTTCTTCTAATATTAACAAGATAAACAGTTAAAAGGAATTTTCAATCATTAAACTAACATCTTGTCGAGATAACATGTAACTTTAGACTAGGCAAACACAGGTTGGTTTAATTCTAGCAATTTTTCTAACAGAATGACAAGGTTTAGATTCTTTTGGATTTGATATCGCCATTGAAGGTTACAGTACATCAGCAAATAGCTACAAATAGTGCAGAAAAAGTATTTTCGGTTGATTTCATTTTAAAAAAGACGCAAGTTGATGCATGAATATAAATTGTAAACATTGTTTAAAAGTGTTAATGCATTTTTCAATCGTTGCTGTTACTGCTTCGTTGCTCTTATTTGAAAAGTGGAATCATTTCTACTTCATTGTGTAGATTAAGTGCGATTACATCTTACTACAGTGAGGAATTAACAAAAGCTTTGTTTTACTCAGAGCGTTGGATGACTTTCCTTAAAGTACTATGTATCAAAATAAATCATTGCTCATACATATTAGGATGAAAGTATTGGAAATACATTAACTATTTAATAGTTTTTAATGGCAGTTTATTTCAGTATAATTTGCTAATGAGTCATTAAGATACTACAGACTATAAGATAGATATAGGTATTCCAATTGCTGATTGCAAATTACATTGCAGATTACATGGACAATTTCTCTGATAAACTCCTAAGAATATTTTATTAATAACCACTTCGTCAATGAAAACTGTGAACTATTAAATCAGTTTTCAGTTTCTTTTTAAAAATAAACTGTCCAGTGAAATTGAATCCAAATGTTATTTACTACTGAGTAAAACATTTCTGAAAATGTATAATTCTCCTGCGATAATGTTTACTTACAAAGCAATTTAAAATTTCTGAAAGAAGTTTATATTAGTATTGATTAACCAAACTTCTCACAATTCTCAAATCTATAGCTACTCAGATATTACCTGAATAGCAATAAACCACCATAGAAGTGAAAGACAAATTTTTCTCAAATACATTAATGTCAACATGGTAGCTGTAATTTATGAGATTAAAAGGTTGAATGTGAACTCATTGTAGAAAGAAAACTGAAATATTTGTCAACTGTCATTTTTGAGTTGATTTTGTACAACTGTAGTTCTTGTAATATATGAGAATAAATAAGTTTTGCTAAAACCAACTCTTATATTATGTGAGTAGATTTTATTATTACTAATTTTTCCTATCATCTGAATATTTTTTTTGAAATCATAGATACATGTATGCTTTACAAAATGAATGTTTAGAAAATATTATCATGATTAAACTATCTTGGGAGTACAGAATAGAAAAACTGCATTGATAATTAATATGTTAAACAAAACAGAGAAATTTGTTAATTGCCAAAACATGTGTTCTAGTAAGACTGTGATTTTAGAAATGAAGACATTTTATCCTTTGTTCTATTTTCTTTGCTCATTATTTGCATAGAAAAGTAAAAATAAGTTTCACAGAAACAAATTCACAAAATCTTATAACTGCACATTAAAATCTTAATATTCATGCTAATAAGTGTAGAAGCATCAGTATTTGGTACATATATCTGTATTCCATAATTAACCAGTAGATATTTATAGTTTATCTAAACTCACCTTAATCTTATACCCTCTATTAGTTCTCATTATAAGGTAATGAGCAATTCCTGATTGATGAAACTCTCTTGGCACACGTAATGACAAAGCAAAGCAACCTGGCTTACTCGTACTTTCACGAACCATAAAAGATCCAACTGGCTCTTGACCAAGTACTTCTAAAGCTATTTCCCTAGATATTAAAAAAATTGCAATGTGTATAGTAATTTCTTGTATAAGAGAAAATTACAGAATTAAGTAGAAGAATACACGTGAAAGAGCTTTTGTGAAACAATAAATGAAATACATTTTCGTTCAAGAGGCATATTTTGAGTCTATTGATGGGTCAATTCAATGAAAACATCGAACAAATCATATGGAACTTTTGAATTTTGTTTATCTATCTATCTTCATTTATTTCTGTACAATATAAACCCAATGGTTTGTGCATAAGTTCTATATGTGGGACTTAAAAGTATTTTTGGCCACTCCATGCAATGGAGTAGACAAGTAATCTTTTAAAAAAATTGCTTATCATAATGAAAAGTTACAATTACAGAACAAGCATAAAACCAAATAATGATTCAAAAATCTGTTTGCAATTTCTTAATCTCTATTTTTCCGTAACTTTTAAAATCACTATTACAAATGTAGCAGAGTGGGCATTCAACAATTCAAATGAACTATCAGAAAAAAAAGAATATTAATTAATAATAATAATATTTGATATTGATTGTCGGTTGACCGTAGAGTTAATTAAGCACATAAATATTTTACTTAGACTTTTTAAAAGTATAGTAAAGTAAAGTAAAGTAAGATTTAATGTAGCTATTTATCTTGTTTTTAAAATGGCTGTAACAAAGTGGATAATATGAACCATAGGAAATGTTGGAACATATAATTAAAAATATAAATATACAATTCTTCAGGGGAATTTTTTTCAATGCAAGATGTCTTATAATTACTTTTTTATGTGAAAATCTGGACTATTTGAAAAGTTTAAAATGCTCAAAATCCAAATGTGTGCTTACTTAAGTTCAGCCTTGAAATTAGTTTATTAAATTTATAAATAAATTGACCTTATATAATTACTACCATTTTTCATTGTTTTAGGCATCAATTAAAATAAATAAAAAGCAGAAGTAAAAAAAGGGCATAATGACAGAGAAAGTAAGTTAAGATAGGAAGTGGTTGAGAAAAGAGACTGGTTATCACAATTTTGATAAACTACTTCATAAAGCTAAATGGCAAAAGTACACTAAGATCTTTTACAAGTAGTTTCATTGTCTTTGCTGGCATTATTGAAAGATTATCTTGAATGTTTGAGCAACACAATGCCTCTGATCATGCATCTGCGGCGCTTTTTTAATATTTTCATGTTCATTTGTTTCACCAGATTAACCCCATCGTAACATGTTATGATAATATTGAACTCAAGTATTGCTTCTGATATCAATACTTTCACACACAATAAACAATTCACAAAAACTAGTTCACATGAAACCCAATCATGTAGTTTCAATTACCTGCTAATCTGGTAGATATATCAAGTACATGCAAAGAGGTCATATCCATATTTTAATTTTGTTCAATCAGTTTAAAAATTTATTAGTTACAGGGTCGGTCATAATAGCCTCCTGTATTTGGAGAGTGCACTGTGTGAACTATGGTGGGGATACAGTGGTGGAAGTGGTAGCAACTTATTGCAGTATATTTTCCATTTGCAGTAGTAACAATGGTGTAGCGCAGGGATTATCATCAAGTGTTGTTGGGGAGTATATTCACAATGGTGCTTCTATGATAACTACTCTGCCTTTTGATTCCAACTTTGGCAACATGATACTGTTTCAAATAGAAAAACTATTCATGTTTGGGCACCAAACTAGAATCACAGTTACTGCACTCACAACAAAAAACACCTGGTTGACTACAGACTGCAATAAGGCAGAAAATTGTGGTGCACAAGTGAGCATCCATCCAGGAATCTCCAAAGTGTTCATCACTTAAACATATAGCAGCCCTGCGATTATCGGATAGGAATGTAAGAAAAATCCTGAATAGGGATTTTCACATCCTGAATAGTTTTTCTAGCTTACCAAGATCTTGTCAGCTAAATTGGAGTCAAATGCAAAACTCTTGTTGAGCAGTACTTTATGAATCTAGTCCTCCGCAACGTACGACGATGCTCACTGCACTCTGCCATTGGGACTACTGCAAATGGCACATATAATGCTATCGGTGGATATGACTTCCACTACCATATCCGCATCATAATTTATACAGTAATCTTTCAAATGCAGGAAGTTCATAAGTCAAACTCAGCACATCTCACATTTTTGGTTAAAATCTTAGACAGAAAACAATTGTTTTTTTTTTTTTTTAATTAAAATATTAGGCTTTTGACTACTCTATTTTATGTCATTATGAAACAGGTAGTATCATCAGTTTAAACAGGAAGTCTCATCAGTATGAAACAAGCTGCACAAAGTACAAGAATTATTTAATAACTTGAGAAAAGTTAATGGACTTATAACTTTGTCTTGGAGAAAAATTTGTGCTATTTCATTTAATCTTTATAGTTTCCAATTTAAATGCATGCAAATAATAAATGGTAACAAGATAACTAGTATTTTTTTTAAATAAACAAGATTGAATTCACAATTAAATTAAAAAAAAGAAATTACAAATAATTGTAATATAGATGCTTATAAAAAGAGTTCCCCTATATATGATATACTAGAGGCCTACTATATCTGCTCATCTAACTAAACCAAAATTTCATACATGATTGCTTTGAAGTTTTCACTGGGGATTGTGAACAGATTCTAAAATGCACTGTTTATGGTTACAGGTAAGGTGAGATTTTTGAAGTTTTCAACTGGCAACATAAAATTTTTCCTTGCGCAAATTGATCAGCATAATGAAAACACAAATAGCATTGGAACTTTTGGAGTGGCAAAACTTCCCTGTGTAAAGCATTTAAAAAGAGTATTATAACAGACTAGTGCCAACACAAGAGATGATTTTTCACAAGCAGCCCTTTATACACGACATTCTGTGATTCGTGTTTTAACTACTGTCTAACTCTGAGAAATATGCAAAGTTAGTTATCGCTACTCCTCTCTTGTGCTGTCATTTAGTCCTTCATAAATTCATTAATTCTTCTTTGCAAATTCCTTGCACTGGGAATTTTCATCATACCCAATTGTTAAATAAACTCCAATAAACTCCAATAAAACAAGTAATAAACTCCATTTTTGGTTTTTCAATGCGCTGATTTCCGCAAGGAAAAAATTTGTGTTGCCACTCAAAATTTTAAAGATTCTCTCATTGTAACTGTAAATATGAGCTCTACATTGCAAAAATCGTCATAATTTCCAGGGCATATATTCAAACAACCATGTCTAAAATTTTGGTTCAGCTAGTAAACTGTCGTTTCATATAAAGAGGAAGTATTTTTTGGACAATCCTACATCAAAATTGAAATATATTTATACCTAGGAATTCCAGCTTGAAACCATGGGGCTCCCCTCAGTTCTCTTTCTTCACAAACTGTAGTAGATAATGAATCATGCCTTAAAAAATAAAAAAAACAATGAAATTTTGAATTTTTTTTAAAGAATAAAAATAACTCAACATTTGAATTTCTCATCACTAATTAAGATGAACGCAAATAGCGCGTTAAAATAATTTCAGAAAACTTCTTCATTCAATTAATTTTGCAACAATTTTAACCCATTAATGCCCAACGTCCCAATTTAGGAACGGTCTAAAAAGGGTCTGAATTTCCCCAAAATGACCATTTCAACCAAATAATAGTGTTCAATTAGTACCTTGGTATTGTTTCAATTCGTTATCAACAGATTGCAGCACATAACCATTGTAAAGTGTGTTTTGTAGTAGGTTTAATATGATCTTTATCAAAAATTACATCGTTCACAATCTCAAGAAAAAAAAGCTAAGTTTTCAAAGCTATTCCCAGCTTTCCAGTTAATGGTAATTGTTGCTTTTATTTCTTCTCGTAAAATGTCTTTTTAAATATTATATCGTAGGCAGAAAAAAGTTTTAGTTAAAAAAGTACAGGGTGGTTATAAATTAACAGGAGGTGTTTGGAGCCCTCTAGTTCGCGAACTTCTTGGCGAAACATTGCCAAATTTCGTGAGCGGGCATATTAGACCATGGGATTTTGATTTCTGGAATAAAAAAAAAAAAAAAAAAAAAAGTTTGAAAAATCACCACCAGGGGGAAATTTGGCGCTGTAAAAGTGTATTACACTGAATATCGCGAATTAAATTTAAAAAGATGCTGTATAAATCAATTTCGCCAAGCAAAAATGATTGTGCTTTGCAAATGAGGTTTAATATGATCGCCGTAGAATTTTCTATTAAAAAAAAAAAATCACCACGAACAAAATAGCGGTCCATTTAACCAAATAGAATGCAATAATTTGCATAAACGCGTTGCGTTTAGCGATCATCTGTAAAATGACGGACTGGGAGCATTCTCATCAAGAAATCCATTCTGATGCGTTACGAGCTGCCGTAGAAAATGTTGTGCATCGTATGCAGTTCTTACAACTTTACAATGGCGATCATATCGAACCACATTTGTGACAAAAAAAGTCATTTTTGCAAATAAAATGGATGCATATTTTGTCAGTAGCAATTAATTCTTCGATAATCAGAATAATAAACTTTTACAGCGCCAAATTTCCCCCTGGTGGTGATTTTTCAAATTATTTTTTTTTTTATTCATGAAATCAAAATCCCATGGTCTAATATGCACGCTCACGAAATTCGGCAATATTTCGCCCAGTAGTTCGCGAGCTATAGGGCTCCAAACACCTCCTGTTAATTTATAACCACCCTGTATGTACCCTCTGGGGGTCTATCGTAACTTTTAAGGGACGATTTTTTCTTTCCTTAATAAAAACATTATTTTTTACATAATTTTTTTAAAATAATTTTTCCTGTCCATTAAACACTGTTTGTAACCAGTATACAAAATATCTTTGAAAAAAAAAATATCAGGCATTAATGGGTTAAGTTTTGAAAGATTTTTCTATGGTTTTATGAACTTCTTACACAAGCACATGTTAAGAATACAAGCCCAAAAATCAAGTAATAATAAAAGCTCATTCCAAAAGAAATGGGGAAGAATTAAAGTGGAGGAAGGATTAATTGTAACCTTGACATTTTTGTTAAAGTCAGAATATTTCCATTGCAAAATATATCACCAATAAAACAGTAATAATGAGCAGGCAAATTTTATGAACATTTTAGATTAAAAGAATAAAAGTTCAAAACCTTTTGATAAATTAACAAAAGCAGAAAAATAATGACTTCTAAATAAATACAGTGCTATTATTTTCTTTTGCTTGAAAATAAATATTAAACAATAAGTACCCCTCATAAACAATTCAACGTTTCAAAATGCGATGAAATAAAAACTAATTCAACTTTGTGCACATAAACTTTGGGAAGGAATGCAAAAAAAAAAAAAGTGTTTGCGTTGATGTTTTAATCAAATTCAGTTATTGTCTTAGCAAAAACCTTTACCTTTCAGGAGGAAGTGGTGGCATAACAATGGAACTGCTACTGGAATTTCCAGCATGATTGAGACGCTTAGTTTTACAAAAACTTGACACATCACTCATATTTGTAGTGTCAGATGACGAAGAAGCTGGCATTGATTGATCACAGGAAGATCTTGAAGAACGCTTGCTGCTTTGATCTGTAGACGATTCCAACAGACATTCTTCGTCCGTAGGTGGTGCTGAGGGTGCGTGATTTTCGCGTTTCTAAAAAGATCATAGAAAACAGAGATTTAGTTTCAGAAACATGCTAACATCAAAGAAAAATGAGCTGCAAAAATTCATCACATACTGAAGCACTAAACATAAAGCTCTAAAATACATATCTGACAAAATTTGGAGAGAAAAGAAGAGAAAAATAAAGGTTGAAGCGGCATTCTGTAGAAATGGTGTAATATTGAGGGAAAATAGGTTACTTTGTTTAAAAAGAAGTCTTTAAGTAGTTTAAAGTACTTGGAATAGGTTAGAAGTACTTGGAATAGCTTACCGGAAGAGGCGGTAAAGAGCAATGGAGTAGATGGCTTTAAGAGGGCCATTGATCTTCATTGGGGTCTTTAATTTGACTAGGACCAGCCAAGTTGGGCCCAGAGCCTGCTGCTGGTCGCCACATTTGTATTTGTATTTGTATTAAACGTTTGAAAAAAAGTTTTCATAGTGCTCTTGTACTAAGCACAATTCTAGCTCATACCAGGAAGACCTACGAAGGCTTTAAACAATCAAATTTTCGGAGGGTTGCTGTTTTCTTGAAATAATTAAAAAGATCAAAAGCTTGCTTTACTAAATGACACAAAAAGTGTCAAAAAGTAAAAATGAAGCTCGGGAGATTTGGCTTCTACCTTGCCCTTGCCGCTTACGGCAGCTTGTCCAGCCGCCTGCGGCTAATTAGTGTACATCGACTTCAGTGGTCATAATAGCATGAATAAAGTTTTATATAAATCAAATAAGTAAAAAATTGAACAAATTTTAAAACAAGAAAACTTTGATTGCACAGAATGTGCTACAAAAATTTCTCTTACAGTTCAGTGAGACCCCTCCCATTTAAATTTATACATAATTTACCTCTTTTGTACCATATATATTAAAATGAAATCAATTTAAAATGTAAACAAATAAATATTGACAACACATAAGCAACAAATATGAAAAGCATAGTAGGTTTGGAAAAATCAAATAAGAATTGAATATTTTAAGGACTTCCAGTAGAAAAGATCGGAATTCAATTTTGGGACTCATATTCCTACCCACTGGCATCGCAAAATGCCAGGAGAGATTCAAAAAATGCGTGATAATTAATTAGTTGAAGGAAAAGTAAGTTGAAGGGCAACTCATCCCCCTGATTCCATCAAAATAAGACAGGAACTCTCTCAAGGTAAGACATCTTGTTATCAGACAAGTTTCAGGGTAGAGGCAGATCAAACGAACGGTTGACGAAAAATATGGATGATTGAAGCGAGTTGAAAACAGGTTACGTTTTTTAACTTCGTTCCAAAAGCAACTTCCCTTCATTCTCTCTCCAGGTATAAGACTGGCAATTATAGCAGCGCATATTACAAATGTTGTGTTCTCACTTTAATGTATATACAGGGTGTCCACTCCAATCGTGGACCAATAGCTAATTTCTAAACCGTTAGAGATAAGCATATAGTTTATTTAGAAAAAAATCTCCAAATTACGAAAGGAATTTTGGGTCTATTCTATGTTTTTCAAAAAATCAAATTTTGAAAGAGTTACGAAATTTAAATTTTTATACAGCCCCCCAGTCCTATCAATCATATTTAGTAAAACATTCTTGACACTGTAACGTTTAAAACTAAAAAAAAATCACTCTTCTACCACAAAAATTGACCGAGTTATGACGTTTTGAAAAATCAAGATTTTGCATTGTTTCATGACGTCATCGAGAGGGACCGTATGCGAAATCCTTCAAAATCTTGATTTTTCAAAACGTCATAACTCGGTCAATTTTTGTCGTAGAACAGTGATTTTTTTTAAGTTTTAAACGTTATAGTGTCAAGAATGTTTTACTAAATATGATTGATAGGACTGGGGGGCTGTATAAAAATTTAAATTTCGTAACTCTTTCAAAATTTGATTTTTTGAAAAACATTGAATAGACCCAAAATTCCTTTCGTAATTTGGAGATTTTTTCCAAAATAAACTATATGCTTATCTCTAACGGTTTAGAAATTAGCTATTGGTCCACGATTGGAGTGGACACCCTGTATATATATATTAAACATAGAATCACAATGAAATTATTACATATAATACACACCAGGACCGTAACCAGAATTTAGTTTTGGGGAGGGTTTTACCAAACCTATTTCTCGTGAAAATTATAAAGTCAATAAAATTTGATTTCATGTTCTATATTCTTTTGATTTTTGTTACAATACATGTTAAAAAGGTATTAACATGAAAAATGTAAAAAAAAAAAAAGAAAAGACTCATCTTTTCAATGAAGAAAAAAAAATATATATGGATGGATGAGTTTACTCATATACGCGCATTCGAAGGAGTGCTTTTGAAATTTCTATCTCACGACACTTATAAGATGTGTTATAGATAGAGTTTGGTACTGAAAAATGTGAAGAATAGTGGTACAGTGAACTCTGACTTATGCGCCGGCCCAGGGGACCAACAGAAAAAGGCGTATAAGTGAGAAGTTCGCATAAGTGAAAAAGTCCATTCAGAAGTCTAAAACCAGGCATATAATTTAGTGACAGCATGAATAAGAATGTTTCTGTACAAAATAGGTTGATATCAATGACTAATTATTGTAACTAAACGTAACTAATGTGACATGAAGAGAAAAAATATAGCATTTCTAAATCTCAATCAATTTATATTCAATCAATTTATATTCAAAACTAAAAAAAATTGCACATAGTAAGAAAAAAATCGGCGCATAAGTGAAATATTAAACTTTGAGCGACGCATAAACGAATGAAATTGTCATTATTTTACAATGGAATGAGCTGGGATCACTGAAAATCGTCGTATAAGTGAAAAAGGCGCATAAGTGAAGCGGTACATAAGTGAGAGTTCACTGTATTAAAAATTCGAAGGGAATGGTGTATTGTTAAGAAATTAATTTTGCTTACAATAACTACGATAAAAAATAAATACTGCTCAGAAAAAACTTACGATTAGAGTTGATTTACATTAAAGAAAAGAATTGTACCAATTATTAAAAATAATTGGTACAATTATTCAATAAGGATAATTTCATTTTTCAAATGCAGTTAAAAATAAATAAGAAAATTAAAATAAAATAGCAATTAAAATTTTTTCATTGAGATATGAAAAATATTTTTGCAACAGCGTTGAAAAATTTCGGTGGGGGTTGAACCCTAAAAATCCACCCCTTAAATAAGGCATTGATACACACTACGGATTATAACTTCATATTAAAATTATTTTTAAAGAAGGTGATAAAGAAACCACAGCATGACACTGACCCATCAAGTTAATCAGCGCCTTAATAATCAGCGCTCGAATATCAAAATGATATGAAAAATGATGCTACTTCAAAAAGTAAAAAGGTAAATAAATTAAACTAAATTAAAAATTAATCAGAAATAAAATTACTACTTACTTTACAGAGGGATCTTTCAGATTTGGAGCTGCCATTAAACTTGGAAGTGCGTAACACAGACATGCTATCCCAAGATGTACTCTCATTAATATAACCACCAGATGCAGGCCTTGAAATGTCATTAATGAAAGAATCGTCGCTAAGTACATTTTCTTGCACAACTTCCAAGTTTTTCAATAAAGGAGGTTTTTCTTTGATTTGTTTACAAGAATTTAAATCAGTGGAAGAGTTATTTTCCTCACTACTGCTGCACCCTCCACTCAAAGGTGACCACAGGTCTATAGGTACGTTTTGTGAGGGGGGAGTCGACTCCGAAAGATTCATTGTCGATTGGTGAGCACTGGCACATGGAGATTCGGAACTAGATATAGATGACGATCGGCTGCTCATCTCGATAGTTTGGCTTGCTATATTGTCTTGGCACTTTGTTTTGCTGGCAAGTTTCTTAGCCTGCAAATCATTAGAAAATATATTTGATTATAAAACCAAAAAAATAATAATAAATTACCATATATATTAACAATACATCCCCCCCCCCCCAAAAAAAAACAGGTCTTGTATTATAAATTGATCAAAAAGATGAATTAGGGAATGTTATCAAAACATATATATTTTCACACGGGCATCAACTGTACCATTTGAGGCATGAACAGAGCATTAGGTTCTCAGAATATATATTGTTTTCATGTGCATCAACTGTACCCCTTTATGCAAGAACTGAACAAGCACTAATTTTTAGGATTAGAGTTTATTTACATTAAAGTTTTTCAGTTACAATTTTTGACATTGATAAAAGTCGATACTGAACATAATGTATAGCTTAGAGAGTTTTTTATATGTGTATATTTCATTGCATCGAAAAAAAACATAATAAAAAATTACATATAACAACGCCTCTAAAATTGGAACCTAAATTTTCAGGAAGATTTTTTTTTCCTTTTGGTAAATTGACAACAAACTTTCCGAAAGATAAAATGATAGAGGACATATTTCGGTTTCGATGACAGTACAAAAATGAATAATAAAAAATACTTATAATAAACATTTCATTCCTGCAAGAATACTAAATTAATAACACAACGAAACAAAATCACAATACTTCACCAATACCAATTCCAGAAAGAAATACATCGTTTGACTAAGTATAAAAATGCGGAAAAAGAAAAAAGATGCAAAACATAATTCCAAGCAAGAAAACATCATTTTTTATTGTCTTCTGTCGCAATAGAAACAAAGGTAACTACGTAGGAAAAAGGCAAAACAATGTTGTATTCCTAAAGGAAATACCAAGAATCTTTTCGTTCCAAGAAATTAAGTGGAAGATGCTGCTGGCGTGTATGTGATGATGCAGATATACTTTTGATAAGGATTTATAAAACGGCAAGAGCTTTTATGTTAACCTAAAGGGAATAAGAGAAAAAAGGCTTAAAACAGCAAGCGCGGAAGAAAAAGACACTATGTAGTGTTCCGAGATTTTTTCAGGAGAAGGCGACAAAACTAATAGGATACAGAACCCCAAATGTAAGTCCCGAAATCCCTTGAATTGTAAGCACACGGAGCGGGAAGATCCCGAGGGTGAGAAATGAAATAGATATTATAACGGTATGTATGGTCAACAAAAATGGTACATTAATGGGATTAGTAACTATGGATACCACGACCAGCTTTGCTCGAGTAAATGAAATCTCAACCAAAGTTCTGTGTTTACAAACATCAGAAGGAAGCATCCTTTAGCGATTCTAATTTTTCACGTAGCTCCTAAATTTTACCGTCAATTCGCTGTCGCGATCAGAAATCAGAGTTAAAATCTTTGTCAGGGTATGGCAAAGAAACACACACAAAAAAAAAACAAAATATGTTTCAAACAAGTACTTAAAATTATTTTTATTTGATATATAATGCAGAGAACAGAACTATCCCTAGCAGCATAATCTCATCGGCCGATGATCGATTCCGATGAGTTCTCATCGGGAATTGCTCCAATATGTCTCATCGGCCAAACAAAAGCCGAGCAGCAAAATCCGATGAGCTTTGCTCAAAATACGAGAGATTTGGAGCAATTTACGAGCAGTGCAGTCCCGTGCCGATGAATTTAGAAGGAAAGTTGATCGGAAGGATATCGCTTTCCGATGAAAAGTAGCTCATCGAAAACCGTGCTCGGATACTGATCGGAACGATGTCATCGTACATTTTACGGGATCAGTTTACGAGGAGTTCGATGATCGGCTGAGCAAAATCCGATGAGTTGATGCTACTTGAGATGTTTAGAAATACATTAAAGAACATAAGAAATATGCTTCAGATATAAAATAAAGCATTTGGTACATTTTCTTCACAATGTACATTAAGTAGAACAATAATGTAACCCATAAATCTCAGGAAAGTTCATTTTTCATATAAAAAGAATACATATTACCTTAAATGTCTAACAAAAGGAGTATGGATGATGCTGGATGACCAATAAAGACACAGAAATGTTCGCTAACAGGGTTCGAAATAAACAGTCGTTAGCCATATTTTGTAACTTTGTTTGACGACTATGATTTAATATCCACAATTGTCATTTTTAAAGAAACTTTTTATATCAGAAGAAATATTTCAATGATCATAATACTATGCCCTGTAGTAATTTTTTCCTAAACATATTATGCAGAATGGAGTTATATGTTAAGCAGAAAACTTTGCTTAGGTTACTTGAATTAATTTAAAATAATGATCTACACAGAACATTTTGGCAATTAAAACAAGAAAAAGGAGTCAATGACGCCTAAATTTTACATCCTAGGTTCAACATTTTTATGAACGGGCAAGAAAATTTCTATAAAATTAAAATGATTTTTGTGTATTTATTTATACAAATGCAACTGAAACAGTACCGTAAGAGACATACATACACATATAAAGCTATAGATGCAAACATTACAAAACTTTTGAATGTGCAAGTTCAATTCTTCTGGGGTGAGTAAGATACTCCGATTCACTTAAAATAAAACGCTTTTGTGACACAAATAAGCTACATAAAGTCGGAAAGCAAGTTAATGTCGAATTTTGTCTGTAATGGGTTTTTTCCAGCAATGGCAAATGACATTTGCTGTGTTTGTTCAAAACATGTAGCTTCTTACATTACAACTCCACATTTTTGAAGTTAAACATGTTAAATATAGTTTGAAGAAAAGTACGCATAAAATGCAGGAGTCCTAAATAGTACATTCAAGAGCATTCAACTGTTTGAAAATCACCTCTCTTTCCAGAGTAAAAATAAATATATTTAAGAAATTGTTCATTAAAACCTATTTTAATCAACTGCTTCATCAAACTTTTTTAATGACAGAAATTTTAACTTCTGAACATTAAAACGACTTTCTTTGCGTGCGTCAATATTAATTAACTCCGTGACAGCTCTGAAATTTCGCTGGATAGTTTGAATGCACTTATGAGTATTGAAGTCAGTTTGGAGTCGGATTGCGAGGTAAATGTGCTTCACAACATTTCGCAATGTACTTTGCCAAAGCACTTAATGAGCACAAATGGGCATTTTCTGCAATTGAGACATCGCTTAATAAGGGCAGCCTCCAGCAGCCCTAAGTTCCATTAGTGGGTTGATCGCGAGATCTAATTTGAGAGTTCTCGAACACTTTAGATTTAAATCTTGAATGAATTGAACAGCTATTGAACCTGGAATGGAGCTTAAAAAGTTTTGACGAAAATCAAAGAAACAATTTCATCATTCAAAAAAAACAGGAAAACAGGAACAAAAAAAGTTGGAGTAATCTTTTCGTCAATAAACATTAACTACACACATTTCGGGATTTTTCTAAAGAATGAAAATAAGTAAATCCTGAACATATGCAATTGGCATAGCATGGTTTAACAGTGGAATCGAAGTTGTTTTGCTAAAAATATAAAGACTACTGTCCGTCCGTGAAAGCCGCGTCTGGCACATGCGAACAGTTCCACTTAAAAAGGGTAGGTGGGTTGTGGGTGACAACTTTCCGAAGTTTTCAATTTAAAACTTGCACTTTCTAAATCCTTTTGACATGTTCAACTAAACTATGTATTTGAGATTAGCATCGTTCCACGTTGTTTGATACGGTTCAAAATGCATATAATTATTCTTCCCTTATTGTTTTATTTTACCTAACACCCCTATTTTAGTAAGATCAGAGAAGACCTGGCGCATGCGTAAATGCGCGGAAGGTTTTACCAAAGAAGATCAGACAGTACACCAATGTGGGAAATCAATGACCTTGACCAGAGAAATTTTTACGCAAGAGTTTTATAACTTCCATGATCAGTAGACAAAAAGAGGAATTGCTGGGCACATAAGAGGATGAACGAGAAATTAAGTTTATTTCTATCATAAAAGCATCTTATTTTACAATTCTTATTTCATTTACTACTTCTTTTAATTAAGAAACATTGTACTAATCTTTTCGAGTTTAATTTGTTAAATAGATTCAGTAAAATAAACAAAAGTGCCGAACAACCAATAAAACGAGTCACCTAGTTCTCAGTTTTATAAGGTTTTGCCATGAGGTCCATAAACAAGTTCTCTTGACCTCTCTCGTTTGGGGTAGTGTTTTTTTTTTCTCCTCTGATGCAGTTAACTGACCCAGGCACGCACTGGGAAGAGATCAACAGCACACTAATAGGTGGTTGTTTTCTCACATGGATAAACTGTTACATAGGTTATAAGTTATGATAATCATTTATCTTTTGAGTTAAAGTAAGACCTGGATCAACAGTTTATTGAAGTCACTGGGCCTTTTGTAGACAAACAAGTAATCAAAAAATAACCATAGGTAATATTGTCTTTGATTTAATACAAGCATTCTAAGGTGACAGTTTTTTCAATGGATTTTCATCGTGACATGAAACTCTCTTGGAAATAATTATGGTTTCATTTTTTCTTATTATTATTTTAATATGTATTCGATTCTCGCAGATAAAGTTATAACTAGATTATACAGATTAGTTCGTGTAATTAGCAAAAACAATTTAAATCATCTCTGTACGTAGTTTTTTATACGAGTTATAGCATAGCAGTAATAGTTGTTAAAAATACTGTCAAGAATGGTCAACTAATTAAAAAAGTTGGTTAAACTTGAAAAAAAAAAAAAAAAAAAAAATCCTTCTTTCAAACTCTTTCTGATTCAACGCGTAATTATCACGTGAACTTCCTAGACGTGTCTATTAGAGAAGTGAGTGAAAACGACAAAAAATTGCTTAAGTACACCTCCCCCTTCTGTATTTAAGTAATGAACGAGGGAATTTTAATGCACAATGCCTTGAACCCAAGCCTGCAATAATCATTTCTAGTCGTAATCGTTAAATGCAAATAAGACATAGTGATTTTTATCATCCTAAGGGCTGTTATATGATTGAATACATGGTATTTACATGTCTGAACTCTGAACGTAACTCACTGTCTATGCGTTCAGCACAATGAATTCTGGATCATGTCGACTTCATGTATTGTCAGAAACCTATACAATAAAGCATCTTTTATATACGTCTTTCAACGGACTGACACGAAATGGCGTATAAATGAAAAATAAAAAAAAAAAAAACCTTATTTTGGAAACATTGACAAATCCCTTCAACCCTTTATGCCCCGATGGGACTCACAAGTCCCGCTTATATTAATTTAGTATTATGAATCCTAAATGGCTGGAATCATGCTGAAGCTTTTGAGTACCACTCCTTGTACTTCGTTGAGAGGCCGACAGATGGTACCTGCGGTCAGAAACAGTTTTCTTGGGGGCCCTAAGGCATAGAAGGCCTTAGACCCCAAAAATTTTCAAAATTTTTATACTTGGTAAAAAATTTTTTTAATATATTTTCAACTCAAAAAAACAAAAAAATGTATAAAAATGCATTGTTAAATTAATTTGGGACATAAAGCGTTAATACAAGTTTAACACTACTAATGGAAATTTATGCAAATATAACGGTTGTAAGGTTATAATAAAGGTTTTTCTGAAATTATTATAGTGGTGTGTAATAGTTTTATATACTAAAGAAATTAACTGAATTTTTAACTAAAAACTTCATGTAGAATAAATACTAAATCATACTTTTATTGTATACCGTAAATACTTGTTGCACCTAGCATATCTATTTATTAATGTAATTATATCCCTGACATACGTATAAGTACATACAATTAATTGTATCTCATTAAAAATTATTTTATAGTCATCTGATAGGTTTAATACCTCTGCACAATGATTGTATCATTACGAAATGAATTAAGTTAAAGGGTAAAAAATCACTAGTGCTTTAAGAAACGAAATACGCTATCTCCCTCACACCTGAATTAACCCTCTATACTTACCAGAGATAAATCCTTCTTCAATATAAATCAAGAAAGAGGATTTTCGAATTTTAGGCAGGGAAAAACGACTTATAACCGATATTTTTAAACGCATAAACGATTCATTTTAGCTCTAAAATGAATAGGAACGAATCGAAGCTTCATAAAACAACGTATAAATGTAAAAGACGTATAAACGAGCAAGGTATAAACGAGGTTTTACTGTGTTTCCTCCATATACAGTCGAGTCTGTATCACTCGAATATTCCTTAATCTCGATTTCTTTTTTTGGGTCCCAAACTCTTGGGAATGCTCAAGGAACTTTTTATAACTCGAAGTACCGTAACGAATCGAAGCTTCATAAAAACAACGTATAAATGTATAAGACGTATAAACGAGCGAGGTTTTACTGTGTTTCCTCCATATACAGTCGAGTCTGGATAACTCGAATATTCCTTTATCTCGAATTCTCTTTTTGGGTCCCAAACTCTTGGGAATGCTTAAGGAACTTTTTATAACTCGAAGTACCATTGACTCGAAGCTTTTAGCCTGTCTCTTTGGACTTCAAGTTATCAAGATTCGATTGTACGTAGAAGGATGTACACTTTATATCAAGATGACGATTGTAAAATAAAGGAGCAGAAATAAGAATTTCATTCATAAAAGAAAAAAGGCAAAAATAGTTAAGTTTTTTGTAGTCTAAGCGTAGTAATTCTAGCTTGGTGAAAAATACTAATGTAAGTGTTTTTCCTTTTTTTTTCCTAAGCAGAAAACACGTTATTGAAAAATTATGCAAAACGAGTTCGACCTACCTATCTCAATTAGATGAAATGATTTTTACAGTATTATAAGAACATTGGAAGAAGAAGAAACTTCGATTTCTATGAAACTGCTGCGATTTCATAATATTCCAAACTTTTCCAATCAAATATTTTGTCCCTTCTTCGTGGCAAGACAAAATTTGGCTAAAGAGCAGAGTTACAAAATTCAGCAGTCTCTCAGAAGAATAAGAGTTCATAAATATTATCTTAAAAGGCTAGTTAGAGAACAAACAAGATGCTAATAGTTCGTCAGGTGATAAATATGGGTAATTAATGAAGAACTATCAGTCGCTTTTGCACTTTCATCACGAACATAAATTTGTAACACAAGCAAGGGTGATTAAGTAATTAGCTGAAAGAAATATGACGAAATGTTTTCTGGAACTCTGATGAGTACTTAGAACAATTTTTGACAAGTGTTTAAAGTTATTGTAGGGAGCTTTGAATGGAAAAAGACAAAGAAAGAAAAGCTCAGGACTGTTTAAATGCGATTTGATTACAAAACCAAGGCCACTTCGTTAGCACCGCAAGCACAGCCAATATAAAAGTCTATACAAGCATGATATATTAGAATGTATAACATGTTGTAGCTCGCAAGCCATTTAAACATTTAGTTTTCTTCACGAGACACGACTTTTACAAAAATGAAACTTCCAAACAGGGCCTGATTACCGAATAGGCCAACTAGGCCGCGGCCTAGGGCCCCCACAACTTAGGGGCCCCCAAATAGCTAAAATTGTTGTAGTCAATGCCTAAATTTGTTTTATCCTATGCCTATAATTGTGGAGCCTCAGTGCAGGGGGCCCCAAAAAAAGTATTTGGCCTAGGGCCCCGTGATATTTTAATCGGGCCCTGCTTCCAAAATCTAATGAACGAAACGATCCAATCATTTATTTACTCAAACGCGAAAAGGTACGAATTTGAAGATAATTTACAAACTTTTGGCGTTGTAATACAGTCCCGTCATTTAGGGAGGTCAAGAGGGTCAATTGCCATCCCCCTGCTGTTGAGCGATCAATGAATTTGCTAAAAGTGGACGTGGTTTTTGCTGGTTTCTAATAAAATTGCATTGAATATGCACACTTCGTATCCCCCTAGAAAAATTCCAAGTGACGGGCTTGTTGGTATTAACACTAAAAAATTATAAATAATCATTCACAGTAACTTTCACCATCGGAACTCCGTACAAATAGTTTTATTAAATTAATAAATAAAATTAAAAAAGAAAAAAAGATGTACAAATCTTAATACTACGCTATTTTCTGAGCAAAAAAAAAAAAAAAAAAACACAAGAAGAAATGATTACAGTTAGATTTCTTATCTTACGTGCATAATCATCTAAATCCTTACGCAACGCAATAGTGTCATTCAAACTCCAAAAGTTTAAATTTTAGTTTCTCCGTTTGCAAGAATTATTTCACCCTCAAAGAATGAAGACATTCCCATAATCATATTACGCAGTATGGGAAAGTAATTGCGGGTAGAGCCGAAATCAATGTCTCTTGCAATCACAGTAAACCTAAACCAATGAGAGAGGGAGGAGCATGGAAAGGGTTTAAGACAATAGACATACCATCTCAATACCAACTCCGTATGTGTATATAGAAGTGATTGTTTGCTCTTGGCAGGCAGCAGTTCTTATTAGATCAGGCTAATTACTGCACGCTGATGAAGTCCAACAGTGCTAGTGTGTAAACTGGTGTATATACACAAGTACACGGATGCTTGACGAGCATTCTTTAAGATGGCTTGGGATATGTCTATTGAAGCAAATATCTTGAAAAAAGCATGTTCATGTCATGCATTTGAAACGGTTCTTTAAGTCGGATAGGTAAATTACTTTTAGCTCATAAAAAAGCATGAAAGATGTGTGTTAGTTTTGAATTAAAGCTAACACCAACTCAATCCAAGAATTTACATCTTTTTTTTCGTAATTTACTACATCTTGGTTGATACTACTATATTACAAAGTGGCTTGGAATGAACCCTTCGCAATCTGGTCGAAAACCGCTGCCAAAACCTGGTTTTACTTGAAAACCAGTTCAGCCAATGCTTTTGCAGAACGGCCCCTGTAAAAAACTCAAGGGTAAAATCAACAGCGTTTTTATAACAAATTGCTTAATCAACTCGCATTTTTCTATTGTATGAGCATACATTTATTTATTTTGTGTCGTATCAATGCAATTGAAATTTAAAAGAAAAATGCGATAAAATAAAAAATAGGGTCGATTTACATCATAAACAGCTCAATCTGATACATTTTTATCTTGAAATAGTTAGACACCATTGCTAATCTAGAAAAGAGAACAAAAATGAAGTCGTACTCAAACGAAAATTAATTCCTTTGGAAAAATTAGGTGGTTTAACGTAAAATGTGTTCTCTGTCCTTTACAGGATTTCCAAAAATGAATTGAGTTTGTTTCGATTCTAAACGTAACAGAAAATTAGGAGTCGTGAGTATCAAATGATCAGTTTGTAGATAGCCACTCTTGCTTCGAAATTCCATGAAAAATTTTGAAAAAAGAAAAATCCGTGCTCTGTAAATTTTTAATGATATTTCTGATTTACTTTTTTAAACGTGTTTCAAATTTCTGAAAGGGTGTGGGGGAGGGGGTTCAAGACCTAGAACGAAATGGGGACTATTGACAACTTGAACATAATTCCTGAATTTATTCAAATTAGACACTTAATAATATTCATTATTTACTTACTTATTAATTAATTAATATTTTTTATTATTTTATTTACTTATTTTTTGGAATTCATTAAAACGAGGGTGTGATAACAGAAGAAGGGATAAATTGCAAGTAGAGGTTTTTGTAAAGGAATATAAATTAAAAGAAAAAAAAATGCAGTAAAAAAGACAGTAATTTATCAGCACAAAGCTACATAACAAAACAAAAAAAAAAAAGAAAGAAACGAAGATTTGGTTTAAAACTTCGGTTGTAGATTTTACTCTAAATGCAAACGTAGTTTCAATAAATGAGCAGTATAATGACACGAAGACTTATTCTATTCAAAAGAAAAATTATTTTAATAACAGAATCAAAATCGTAGATATACATGCACGAAAGGTTATTTAAGGCAAAATCAAGTGTTTATGCAAAAATACGTAAAAGAAAATAAATAAATAAATAAATAAAAATAATAATGAAAAAACACGTGAAAGAATTAAACGTAATAATCAGCTTTTAAAAATATTCTATACCTGCACATTGTTAACCGAACAGGATTCTAACATCCATTCAATTGAAACAAAGTCACTAGATATAACGTAGTCCACTCTTAATCGAAAAGCGGCAAGGACAAAGTGTGTACTTACTATTGTACTCATTTACAACAGAAAACATTCTGTCTCCTATCCTGTCAAAATGTAAGTAATATCAGGCATAGAATTTCTCAGAGAAACTACAGGTCTTGAACAGCATAACCGGTAACTGAAGAAATGTCGCTTAAAAGTGAAGCGTGCACAGGTGTTTTCCCTGCATCGAGACTACGCTAGCAGAGAAACAGCATTTACGGAATTCATTTATTTTCTATTGACAAGGGTATTAATTTTTTTTCCCACAAAAAAGTTTGAAATGCAGTTCCTATATAAATCGAGGGTGCTGAATCCGATGGTGGGGGTCTAATTTTTCGCAGCTTTTTCGCTTTCAAGGTTTACGCTCGTGAAATATCGCTTATAATGGTATATTTCATTAGCCTAAGTCTTGGTATTTAGCTATGCAATGTTTGTGAGACTTTCCTGTAGTCATTCCCTTCAACATCGCATTAATTTTAAATTCTTACATAAAACTCGTCGTCGGCATATGAAGTAGTCACAGTTTAGTTCTAATATTTAAAAGGTACATGAGAATTTTCCGGATCCTGTTCGATACACTGCGACTCACGACATCGAATGTGGTGCCATTATATGGTATATTTCAATGTCGTATATTTGAAAAACGGAAAAGTTAATATTTTGTTTAAAAAACCATCACCTTTTTGAAATTTTGTTTTTTTTTAATTACAGGTACAGAAGTTGCTTAATATACTAAGCAAAAAAAAAAAAAAGGATTCCAGAGCTTTTTTGCATCGTTTAAAATTCAAAATGATATTAAACAAAGAAAATAAGCAACATATTTCTGCTGGTTAATTACAACAAATACATCACTAATAACTTTATGAGCCCTATCTTTTTATATTTTCAACAATATTAACGTTATTAAAATTAGAAAACATCGATAAAAACAGTTTTCAGTGTCTAAGAAAGAGCATATTTTCAATTGTCAAATTATGTTCCTTAAACAAAAAATGCTAATTTACTTAATCCAAAAAGCAATTTTGAGTAATTCAACAATATTATGTTAGGAATTCAAAAAAAAAAAAAAAAGAAAGAAAAAAAGTAAACACATAAATATATTACTATAAATGCTTAAAATTGTTATTTATATGCAAAAATGAGTAAGCTCCAAAACTTGTATTACCATATTTACAAAAGGTTGATTTAAATCGTCAATAGGAGAGCAGTGGGGGGGAAGGTGGAAACACGAAAGTTTTTTAGCGTCTGAATTTCATCACCAATTCAATTGAACACAGAACACAATGGAGTCTTAATCTACGGTTGTGCAAAAAGAAAAAATAATAAAGCGCATGCCTTCTGTTCGCAATGGCAGATCATATTAGGATTTCTATAACCCATTTTTTGTGTTCGCTTTTTATTTTTTACTTTATAAACAACTTTTTATACTTTTAATTAAATCTACTTTTAAGAATCGTCTTAGAATGCACTATTTATAACGACACATTAAATATATCCGGCACTGAAAATACATTTTTCATAAAGATTAAACAGATTTCTGCCTCATCACATTAATGACCTTTCAAGTTATTCATAGAATCTCAGACTTACAAGTTCAGGCGGTGTAATTAGAAACGAGTTTGGTTTAAAGAAAAATAACAGAAAATTTGAATTCGATGCACAATAAATAGTTAAGAATAACCAAGTTGTGAAGCAAAGAAGTGGAATGTGGAATCTTTGAAGATGAAAGAATAAATTAATTGCATTTTCATATCTGAATAGGTATATTAAAGGCAGGAATCTAAGCTAGAATTATGCTGCAGTAGGAAGGTAAAGGGCATTATCTGCCAAAATGCGTTTTTTAGATATTTTAAGAAAAGTATTTTGGATTTCAAACTAATAAAAGGGGAATGTTGGAATTTGATGATGTTTTCGTGCTTTACAATTAGCGGGAACCAGCTAAGTAAGCTTGTACAAAAAGCTACAGTACAGTAAAAAAAAAAGCAAAAGAAAAAAAAAACTGCAGATACTGCTCTTAACCTTGACACTGCAGAAAAGTACTCGATAGGGCTTAATTTGCATAGAAGGAGCTCACATGACCTGAGTCTTAGCACTTCTTTTCACTCTAACGCTAATTTCCACACTTAGGTACAATTCAGGCCATTTACGTTTTAAAAACAATGTTTGAACTACAAGGCTTCTGAGCTTCTTTGGGTAAAAATTAAGCCCTGGTTCGCTATAAGACAACAAAAAGCTGAAATGCTTATGATTCCATTTTATACGCTTTCCTTCCCTTTCGTCTGCAGCTTGACGAAGGTGGAGATAAAAGAAAGGCATGCCACTTTTACGAGTAAAAATTGCATGCATATTCAAGGCAAATATCACAGCTCACATTTTTTCGTCACTTTTCGTTATGTGCAGTAGTGGATCTTAGGGGGCACCCTGGCCCCTCCCAAAGAGATAAAAACAATTTAAATTTTCCATTAATTTAATTAACTTATTTTAGTAAAAATTGTAAAACTATTTTATTAAAAAGAAACACACACAAAGCATATTTGAATAAAATTACTTTGGTTTGCTGCGAGAGCAATATTACGACAATGTCTCTAAGTAAATCTGTGTGTTATTTTACCATTTAAGTGAAAGTATATAAGACTTAGTAGTTAATTGGCTTAAAATGTCAAAAAGAATGTTTTACCCCCGCATTCAAAATAAACTATTAGTACATAACATTTTTTTTACTTTGCAGTAGATTATTTGGCTTAGAGGGCTCTTTCAAAACATTTTACAGCAACCTCATGAGAACTTCTTCCTCTTTTTTTTTTTTTTAATGAAAGGTGGGGGCAGCATTTTTTACCTTTTTATTATAAAAGAGCACACACGCATACAAACGACACACAAAACAGAAGATTTAACTGAGAAGTAACACTTGGTGTGAATTAATACTTCATAAATCGAAAAAAATTGACAGAGATCAAAATGGTTTCTGAATCTGAGAAGAAATCCCCACCGCTGAAAACCCCGCACGAAATCTTTGATGGACGGATGAATGAGAATAGCGGGAGATTGGGTAATCACCAACTTTACGCAGAATCGACGACTAAAAGACTTTCTACGAATCCTCTCACCACCCCACAGTTTTTGTGAGAAAGCAACACCTGCGTTATGAGAGTCAGAGCATAGATTTCAGCTCCCGAAACGCTACCAAGGATTCAATTAAGCCACTGACGCGGATTCATACTTCAGTTGATATAGAAAACATTGGTGCCAAAACACGGGACGACATATGATTAGAGCCGATGCTTTATCAAAATCAGATGCTGTTATATAATGCGACAGTAAATTCGGTTTCCATCACTGTCTTTTGCTTTTAAAAATGTAATATTCTCTTGAAAGAGAAAACAATACACAAATAAAACAATAGTGCTCAAACCATTTGCACAAATGAGACATTTTTACTCCTAAAATAATTGATATTTATAGTTTGCCGAGTATCAACTATAGTGAGTAACATAATACTAATACGCGTATATAAACTAAAACACAAGTTAAACAACAAAATATTTTTTTGATTAATTTTATTTATACACTTTTGGTCGAAAATTAAGAATTTTACTGCTTAATACACATTTGTAGTATTTAAAAGGCAGATCCCACTTGTTAAGCCAGGAGCTTCAGTGACTTTGACGTAAATGAAATATTAACTAAAGAGGATTTTTAAAGGTAAAACAGGGAATCATTCACGTTAAGATATTAATTTTATGTTAAAATGAACAGAACTTTATATCTTCCACGGAGAGAAAAACTGCGCAACAGTCAAGAATGTATTTGTATTGAAAAACGCAATCAGCCTGAATTACAATAAAGGATTTAAACTTTTCCTTTTTATTTTTTTATGAGTAAAAAAAAGTTTAAATCCTTTATTGTAATTCAAGCTGATGGCACTTAACTCGAGAGCTCGAGATAAGAAAAAAAGATTTTAAAAGCTTCCGAAGACCGACAGAACTTGTAAGGTTAATCCTTCGTCTCAAAAGAAAATGGTTTTAAATTTTTTGACTAAATTTTAAACTCTAAGTTGAGTTAAAAATACATTTGACACACAGGTATCACTCAGGTTGCTGTCAAAGAAAGGGTAACTGAAGATAAAATACTTAGTAACAATATTTAACAATAGAGGTACATTAAATAATAAAAAAAAATCTAAAATAAAAAGGGAAAGAAAAAAAGTTTCAAGGAAGTCATTTGCCACTCATTGGTGAAGGTATAGTTAAAAATATTATCTTTAAGTTGAAATATATTTAATATATTATGTAAAATTCGTTTACTAAGATACAAAATTTGTTACAAAAAAAAAAAAAAAAAAATGATGCATCTAGAATACTCATGATAAAATAATTTATCAGAACGCAGAAGTATTGACAAAATTGAGATAAACTTCAATCAATGAGATAATTCAATAAAAACCTTTTTCTTCAGCATACATAGTTAAAACCATATCCCAAACATAATATCGTCCAACGAATTCAATTTCAATCAACTTAGAGCGAAACATGATAAACGGAAGAAAACAAACAAATTACGCTTCCAATCATTATTTTTGTTTCGAATTCGTCACTTAAGATTGTACCGCCTACGCGTTCTGATAGCAGATAAACCACCTTTATCAAATTTCTGAAAGATGCCAAACACCATTTGAAAAGTTTTCAGTCACGGGTAATTTCCGGCGTTCGAGCTGTCATGGTGGGTGATGATACCCGGACATGCTACACCGCCCATCTTTCGCCAAAAGGCAGCAGATGTAAATCAATCGACCAAATCCTTGCCCAGCAATCAGTTTCAGAACAAAAGGTTAGGAAATGACCCCTAAGTCTGGCGTTTCAAATTGGAGGGAGACACGAATGGATTAACAACAGTTTTCATAAATGAACATATTAAATCAACACATCTAAAAAAAAAGAATTTGGACTTCGAAGTTGACGAGGACAAAAGTGCACCAATGATTATAATTTTAATCTTTATTGATTTAAAATTCAATTTGAAGTTAAAAAAAACTTTATTTCGCCTTTAGAACAACAATAGACAACAACGACGTAGATCTGTTTCTTAATGATATACATTATTTTTCTCATAGTAGCTTGTATTTGCTAGAGTGGATTGCGTGTGTGTGGGAAGGGAGGTGGGGGGGGGGGGGGTATGCTTTTCCGTGGTTATTCGTCATAAACTAAAAGAATTGTTGTTGTTTCATATACCACTCGGGGTATCCAAGCTCGAGTAAATGAAATCTACTTGATTTAAGCCAGGATTCGTACGACTTCCGTTTTTACACAGAAAGGACAAGGACAAGAGAGAGAAAGTACGTCCATGCCCAAGCAGGGATTCGAATCACGGGCCACCGTACCACAGTCAGACGTCTATGACCACTAGACAAGGTGGCCGACAAATTAAAAGAATAGTTGTCAGAAGCTAAAGTAAAGAATTCGAAAATATTTTTTTCAGCAATGGTAATAAATCATGTGGCTTGTCATGAGGCACGGATAAAGAGACCCCCCCCCCCTCCCTTTGAGCGACCAAGTATTGCCTAAATCTGCATTTTGGGCACTTATGTTTCGAAAATTAGCCCCAAAATCCCTATTTGTCCCAAAACAAGAAGCTGGATCCACCCTTGCTCTTCAGAATTTACCATAAAATGGATATAAGAAGTGCACTTCAGCTATGGTACACTAAAAAATTAAACAATGTATTCGGAATACCATGACATTCTAAAAGATAATTAAAAATGAAGTATAGAAGTAGTCTATGCTTTCACAAAACCTGCTCCAGTCATAATAGCACTAATAACCCAATCATGTTTTAGTTTATTTTATTATTAACTTAAAAATAATTACAATGAAAACTCTGCGGACTAAATGTGAAAAATACGCTGAGTAAAAAAGTAACTTCTTTGAAGCGTCCTTTTTTTTTAATTTTATACACAAAGCATCACGAAAAAAGTAAAAATGTCTTGTTTCAATAAACATTTATTCAACATAAAAAGCGAGAGAAATGTCTACACGCAAGATGAAACCAGCCATGCATGGAACCGCAGATTTCTTCATTTTAGAATTATTACAGGGAGGAAAACGATGGTGTTATTCAAAAATTAATTGCAATGCTATGTGTAGTTAGCACGATTTTTTTTAATTGGGCAAAAAGCTTTTGTTGCATAATATGAACAGTAGGAAATACTTCTTCTCAAGGGGGGGGGGGGGGGGTTGGAGAGCATAAAAAGTAAAAACAATGATAGAAGATGTAAGTTGGGTAATGTTCAAAAAAAAAACATTTAAATTCATTATTATGCATCATTGTACTCTATATATTTTATGGTATTTTATTGAGAAAAAAATGACAACATTATTATAGCTCAAATTTCTGAAATAAATTTTGCCAAATTACTTCCTGAACCACTTCAACCTCGATTTCGTGAAAAAGATTCTCATCCATTTGATTGCTATTAAGTTATGAATATTTGAAAAGGCTGTGCATGCGTTATGAAAAGTTCAGGAAAATTTCACTACAAAAAATAAATAAACTTAATCATCATACTCTATTTAAATGATAATTATCGAAATCCAAACAAAGAGAGAAATTGCTATTTTACACTATTAGTAACAGGATCTCATTTATGGTAATAAAGTACATAAGAATAGATCTCAATAGCCTCAAAGATCTGCTACAAGCACTGCTGAAAAGTTCTAGTCACGACCTTTTACTTTAGAAAAAGAATGTATTTTCAATAACAACATTCCTACAGCATGTAACTCTTTCTACAAAACCTACAATGAACCTGAAGAGAGTAAATCAACTTTCAAAACATGGCTTCATGTCAAAAATTGAAAGTACAAGACTTTCAACAAAGAAGCCCCACAGAAAATCACAAAGAAACTTGTACGCTATAAAAAATATAATGAAAACAACTTCCTCTAATTAGAAGAGGGAAAATGGGGAACAGTAACATTGTAGTCAATCATCATGAGGATTTTTTTTTCTTTTTACCTGCTTTTGTTTGGAGTTCGTAATGGCTTCTCCTCTGAACCTGAAATCAAAGGAGATTAACAAACCACACGCATTGAATTCCAAGCCGACTTATGTACGAAACACAATCGATTCCATTTAAGAAAAAGCTTAAACATAATTTTAATTTATTATGAAATTCAGTGAAACTATTATTTACCGCAAAATGCAACATTATAAATTTATAAAACGGGAAAAATCTGAATTTACTAGGCAGTTTTTTAAAAGGTATGTTAGAAGTAAAAGAGAGGCAAAAAAAAAAAAAAAAAAAGAAATAGCTAATTGGGAAGGGTCTGAATAAAGCAAGATTTTTTCCCCTTTTCTTTTATTTTTAGAGCACAGCAAGTTAAATCAGCTAACTTGACTCAAAACACAATGCCGTTGAACATGTATTAGGCTGTATTATTCACTTTCTGAATTGTTATTTAAAGTTGAACTATTTTAGGTTGTGCACTATCAGATAGCCTGATAAATTATGCATGTTAGATCTGCAAAAAAAAAAAAAAAATAATAAGAAATACAAACCAGCATATATACGAAACATATTACTATGATTTTTTTTACATATTATATGTACCACGGGGCATATCAGTAAATCGTTTCAAAAACTTACGCTGTTGCAAAAGAAGTTTATTTCTGTAGTCAATGATTTCTGCTATTGTACAGTAGTCAGTAACCGCCCCTAAGTGAGGGCTACGACAGAAACATGCAATACACCACCAACTCGTTTATTCCCTCCATGGACTGAAGTTTCGTGCTTTTTGGCCCTCGTCAGCATGGAATGGGAATTAAACGAGGTGGAGGCAGAAATCCTCTTATAGAGCAAAGATAGCCAAAAAAAAAAGGTAGCTAATGTGAAATTAGAACACCAGCGAGTGACCGCACTTGGTACGGTACAACTCGAAAATTTTGAGGCAAAGCTCGGGTATAAAGCAGTAAGTAACCGCCCTAAGCGAGGGCTTTGCTCTATTAGAGGATTTCTGCCTCCAGCTGGTTTAGTTCCTATTCCATGCTAACGAGTGCCAAAAAGCACGAAACTTCAGCCCATGGATGGAATAAACGAGTTAGTGGTGTATTGCAAAATTTTGTTATTGTGTTGCGTAACAAATTCCGATTTTCCATGGCGGATCAGAAATCCCATACATGATAGAAGCTAGATATTGTTGACCACCAGAGGATTTTTTTTCGATTACGCAACAGAGTTACAACAAAGTAACAAAACTTCTACTGATTTTAGATTAACAGGAGTGATCGGAATTAAACCTGATTCGGCGAGTCGAAAATTCTATGTAAGAGAGAGAAATTAAAAACTGCCATCAGGAGATCACAGAATCTTTGACTCAAAATTGAAACAGGTACACACATGTACAAAATAGCTACTAAATGTGATGTTTTTAAATGATATTTCCATAATCATTAAAAAAATAATTGGTTCAATAAATATAACACAAGAGATAAACTAGCATATAAATTGAATAAGACGAAATATAGTAAATTTAGATATTTAGGGTATTGTTAGCAATGCATTCCAAGAAGGTAGAGATCGGAGATCAAAGGTCTAGAATGATATTTTTTATCCTTAAATGTTAATTCAAAGGCTTTCTTTTAGTAAAGAGTAGAACCTGTTACACAAACCAGTCACAAGGTCATACACGTTTTTTTTAGGGGGGGGGGGGCTTATATTAGCGCAACTAAGAAAAAGTTTTAAAACTTCAAAGAGAGAGAAAGAGAGAAAACAAATAAAACATTCTTAGAGCACTGCAAATTACTTAAAGACAAGTGACATGTTTATTATTATTATTATTATTTTTTACAACAAAAAGTTGAACGAAAGCGAAGCATTATTTCATGATGGCATTACGAGCAAATATTCTTGAAAGCAAACAAATGAAAGAAAAACTTTTGAATTTGAATCCACGGTTTTTTCAAAGGTACGTTCAAAGAAGAAGGGGAAAAAATGAGCAGTTTATAGAAAACAAATTCTAACTAAAGTAAAACTTTTTTTTTATTTTGAAATAATATTACGAAACAGTTAGTAAAATTAGACAGCTTGCTTCAGAGAATAATTTTGTTTGCCATACATGGTTAAAAAAAGGAGCAAATTATTGCTTTCAAATTCGCGATCCTCAATTCCGCAGCAAATAGAAGTTTGTAACATTCTTCAGAGATAAAGATCATTCATAAAAAAAGAGATCCTTTAAACAATTCAAGTTGATTGGGCAGCAAAGATAAATCAAAGCAGCATGCAAAAAGACAGAAACCGTACGGCGCAAAAGACCTCTTTCCCACACCTGTTAAAAAACGAGCAAATTTTAATCCATTGAAAAAAAAAACGCTTGCTACTATGTAGTTAAGACTAAAAAGAAACAAGATACACATCTAAGACAAAGCAGAAGTTCTCACGAGCGAATACCTCTAAAAGAATGCGACATCCGCTAAAATGCAGCTGCACACCTGCTTTTAAACAATAAAGAGCCCGAAGAAAGGAAGGAAAAAATAAAATGAAATCTGGAATATATAAAGGCAATTCATTACAACTGAGGGCCTATCATTCAAGAAGAAGGAGGCCACTCGAGCTGCAAAAGAAATAGGAAAAGGTTTCACCGAGAGAGATTTTTCTTCGCAATAGTTACAGTGGAAATGGGAGAAAAAAATCAATCACATTACAATAGCAGGATTTCTTTAGTTCCGGATGCAAAACTTATAACGAGGGAGAGACGTTAATTTCTCTTTCCGAGAAAAACGTTATATTTTAAATGTTGAAAAACTGTACTCACTTGGAAGGCAGTTACAAAAAAATTAAGGGTTATATACAAATGGACTATCAAGTCAAAAAAAAAAAAAAAAAGAAAAAAAAAAAAACTCCTAATTTTTTTTTTTTTTTTTTTTGTCGTGTGCCAGTCAGGCTGGCAATTTGGGGTGCGCTGCTTCACTTTTCCAACTGTACCGTAATTTGGTGTGAAGTCCGACTTCCACAGTACACGCATGCCATAGGTACCCGTTTATAGGGTAGGCAACCTTTCACAACAACACATTCACACAAAGAAAGGACAAGGGCAGGAGAGAGAAAGCACATCCATGCCCAAGCCGGGACTCGAACCCGGGGCCACACCATTCGTGGCAGATTGCTCTGACCACTAGACAAGGCGGCCGGCAGAAAAACTTCATTTTGGGGCGTATTATGACAGCATAACAATTTATCAATTTGTGTATCCAGCTTGACAAATGTTAGGTAAAATTGATAGATTTCGAGAAAAAAAAAACGAGATTTTTTTCTGTTTATGAAAACATGTATGTCATCCACAACTTAATTTTTAAAATCATTATTTGATACAAAAAAGTAATTATACTGCATGAAACTTTATTTTATTACTTAACATTAATAACAAAATTAGAAAAATGAAAATGTAAAAGGTGTATTGACTATACTACACAACATTAAAGTTCGATTTATAATTAGGCATTTTTTTCCTCCAGTATTCAGTTTGATAACTGACACTACTCCAATGACTATAATATTAAAACAAAACTCCAAATTACGCATTTTATGCATAAAAGAAGGGGGGGGGGGTCATAGAATGATAGCAAAGCGAAAAGACAATTTTACACTAGCTTTACTTTTATATGGCAAACGGTAGCTATTTTTCACACCTTAAACGAAACCAGGTTTCTACTTGTCGTTCACGCCTGGCCGGTAATTGGCGTTTAACGTGTTAAATTAAGAAGGTGGTTTAAACATGCTTAAATAAAACAAATTTCAAGGGTAAATAACTTGACATTGAATCGAGCTTTTGCTGCTAGCTGAATAATCAACGACAAATTCAAACTAAAACATAATTAAGCTTTGGAGTAGGCCAATTAAGATATCTAAATTGAGAGCAGATATACTCATTTGACTACCCCTTTTCACTTACACGCTAAAAAAAAAAGACAGGACAAACAAATAAAATAATCTGTGAAAAATTGTAACAGGATGTGAAAGGCGAAATTCTCAAGGCAGCGTTACTCGGAATGGATGTTTCTTCGTCCCCGGAGGGTTTCCAGCTTCCGAAGTGGTGGGAACCGAAAACTTCTTTTAAAATATGCAAGGATAAAAATCTGAAACAGGCACGCAAACGCGATCAGCTAACTTGCTTGACCACAACTTAACTAGATGTTGCTTTTAGCAAATAAACGGCGTTTAGTCAAATGTCATTCGTTTGCAGATCAAGGATAAACTTATTCAAGGCACACTAAAGAGCATTGAATGTAAGAGCAATGCGGTTGGATCTTTTCTACGTAATTTAAATAATTTGAGACGTAAATGTTAAACAAAAAGGCCAATGTCATTTGAAAAAGACAATAAAAGAAAGTTAAAAAATAATTTATTTATTTTGACCAATTATCTTTTGTTTTAATAGCAAGATGCTACTAAAAGATTCAAAAATTATTTAATATTTTCAGAGCATTTCGCCTGTTTATAAAATACTACAACGAACATAAAAATCACCTAAAAGCAACGTCACACAATCTTCTTCACACAAAAGAAAGATTTCAACACATTAAATCATCTAAAATAAATGAAAACGAAACCAAAACAACAATAACAACAAAAAACTCTCGAATTTATTGACTGCCCCCCTCCTCCCCGGTTGAAGGGTTTAATTGCTTGTAACCTGAAAATTCAAATTTTTAATAAGTCGCTAGTGGTCATCAATTTTGGTTAGGACATTTTTTGTTCCTTACATTTGAATACATCAGTTAAAAGCCAGCGTTTAAAATTCTGGAAAGAAAGTGCAGAGATATGCGTAAAATTATTCCACCCATGCAAATGGATTGAGCAAATCATTAAAAAATTGGGGCGATAGAAATTTAGGAATTAATATTGCTTCAACCACCATTTTCTGGAAAATAAAATAAAAATAAAATAAAATAAAAGAGCCCGAAAATTCTTCAGCAAAATTCTATGCCAAAAGTTTCAATTTTTTTGCAATGGATTGTGAACTACAGTTCTGCTATACATTGCCAACTCGGCCATTTCCATCCATGGACTGCAATTTCGTGCTTATCATGCACTCATCAACATGGAATAGGAAAGGAGCCGAGTTGGAAGCAAAAATCCTCTTATAGAGCGAACCCAGGTAGCACAAATAACCTTTAAACGTTTTATAAACGTTTTTAAGTGGTTGTTACAACGTTAATAACCATTTTACAACATTTTAAAAACGAAGTGTGCTACTTGGGAAGAGAGCCAAAAAAACTGGTAGCTAATGTGAAATTAGAAAATCAGTGAGCGACCGCACTTGGTATGGTATTCTAATTTCACATTAGCTACCAGTTTTTTTGGCTCTCTTCGCTCTATAAGAGGATTTTTGCCTCCAACTCGGCTACTTTCCTATTCCATGCCGATGAGTGCATAATAAGCACGAAACTGCAGTCCATGGATGGAAATGGCCGAGTTGGCGGTGTATTGCATGTTCCTGCTTTAGCCCTTGCTTAGGGGCGGTTACTCACTGCTTTATACAGTTCTGTTGTTAAAATCAGACTTTTTTTAAAAATCGTAAATCGCAGTATATTTATTTTTAAATATTTTAACAAAATAGAGGTTTCGATTTCAACCTATTTTGTGATTTTCTTATGCATTGCGTTAATTTATTTTATCTCAGGGTAGAGGCCTATTAGTTGCCCCTCCCCCCTGAATTGGTCTAAGCGACGTGAAAATAATACGCAAGCCGTGTATTTGATTTCCCGTTTGACAGAAAAAAATCGTTTTGGATTGACGAATTTTCTTTTAGCTGATTTCTGATCCACATTTCCATGAATATAAAATTTAAACTCATCACAGATTTTTAATCCATAGTTGTTGCATTAAATCAGAAATCAAAAAGTTAATTTTAACATGTTAAATCTCAGTCTTATGTATTTTTTCTCAAGAGTTTCTTTCTTTTTTTCTAGGGGGGGGGGTTGATATGCTTGTTAAAGAGAGAATGTACGTAATGCCTTAGTATAATTTGTAAGCAAATCATCATTTTAAGTATTTTTCTGCACTTTCGGCAAAATATGAAGAAAAAATATTAAATTTCCGATTTTTTTTTCTTTTTCAAAAAAAAAAAAAAAAACTTAAAACCACGTTAAAATATTGGTTCATACCCCATTTCGCCTTCAAAACTTCCCATTGATATGTCACTATGAATGGACCGATAAGGTGCTTAACAATGAACAATAGATATCCGGAGTGCTGAGTTGACAGTTGATGTCTTCGCCTTTTACTGAGAGGGGGTTAGGGATTTTTCTAGGGATATTTCTTCTACCGTAGTTATGTAAAACTAATTCTCTGGCTAGCGATCTAGCCAAACTTTAATCTAAGGGTAACTCCGTATCAAATGAAGCATAAAAAAAAAAAAAAAAACACGGCCAGATTTTCACGAAATTTGCACTTTTTGACATCTTAAATGTATACATTATTTTTTAAAATTCTAACATTTATAATTGTTGAATATTTATTCTTTGAATTTCGTTCAAAAGCCTTTTTTTAACCTTACCGGCAGACTTGAAATCATTTTACTAAAGTTCTGTGGAAGCGACCGACTTTTTAAATAACTCATTTCAAAGATAATAAGATGCAATTTTTTATGCAATTTGAATACTTTATGAAAATGTTTCTTTTTAAGCTGTAATTTAAAATTTTTGAAATAATGACATTTCAGAATTTTGTAAAAATATATAGGATTCAAAATATATTTTTATGAATATATTTGAAAGTTATCTGAGTTGGACCATGTAGAGACTAGTAATTAGCAAAAATTGAAAAATAGGGTCCTAAATTGCAAAATAGGGTCCTACATTACTTAGTGTAAATGCTGATCCCTTCATGGAGAAGACGTGTTCGATGTATTCAGTAAGATGCATTTAAAATCTTATAAGTACAGTACAAAACCGGGGTTTTATTCGGGAACCAAAAAATCGGAAAACCAGAAAATCGGGAAGTTTTGTCGATTTTCCCGTCATCTTTTAAAATACGCAATTTTGTCACTTTTTAGAAAGGAATTTTTTTTTTTTTTTTAATAAATAAATAAATAAATATGAAGGGTTTCTTATGAATACCTTGTTACTCGCAAAAAGCGTAGAAAATTGTTACAAAAACAAACTTTTTGTTACTGAAAGTAAAAAGCTGAAATTAAAGGGTCACGCGGGGCAAAATTTCCGAAATAATTTCTTGAATTTCAAAGTATTCTAGTAAATAAAACATTTTCGTATTTTATTCCAGCTGTAAACTGAAGAAATAAATATTGTCACCTTCTAATGCAATCTTATACTGAATGATCATTAACTAAAGCCGTTTAGAGATTAAGGCCACAGTGGACAAATAAAATTGCTTTTTTTCAATTATTGATTTACATGTCTAAAACTTTGTGTGCTTGTATTATTGTGTATTTACTACATCCAAAAGCATAAAAAACACAAATTAGTGCAAAAGCAATAAATACTTTTTTCCAAATTTCAAATTTAAATATTTTTTTAACAAAATTTAAAAATGTTCCAGGCGTCACAATTTTTTTCAAACTTTGCATTTCCACTTAATTTCCAATCATTAGGCATGATTGCATAAAACAATGCATTATATGTAATGTTTTATGTGATAGTTCATAAAAGATAGCTGAATTTGCCATTATCAGGCTGGTGATTATGTGCTGCTTGTATTTTTTCTATGGCATCGTTCCTTGTGGTTATTCTTGCTTTGCAGCCTTTTTCCGTGGAACATTTCCAATATATTTTGTCCTTTCTTTTGGTATTCATTCTATAAGTGTACTTATTGTACACTAATAGTTTTCCCCCTCTGTTCGAATTGATAAACTGAAAACTGTCCACGTTGATAATACGAACGCTGGACGCCGAATGAAAAAACACCCACGTGGGTGGGTGCAGTGCGTACGCGTAGGGAGAAAGAGAACCGGTTGGGGGAAGTTTTCAAGAAAAAATATCCCCGAAACTATCCCTAGGTTGATCACCCGATGGTTTAATTGACACCTGACCCAGCCCACTGGGAGGGACAGACTCATCACACAGTTTCGAAGGCGAAATGGGGTAGACACCAAAATATTCCCCTGTCAAGCGTGAATGCTTTGCATTGGTCAGCTAATTTTATTTAGTCGCTAAAGTAAGACCTTTAGTCGCCAAATGGCGAGCATTTATTTTTTGAATTTGAAAGCAATTCTTCACAGGGTAGACAAATTAACTAAATTCATTTGTAGAAATCTTTTTTTGCCAAAGTAAGACATGAATTCCAAAACATTTATCCCAAAATAATACAAAATGAGCGATGAAAATATAATAAGTACGCTTTCAAGAAAAGAAGAATTAATTATGAATAAAAAATTGAGAAATCACATGATATAATATTAGCAGCAGTAACAACAAAGATATACAAAGTACAATATATTAAGATTCTCTCCTAAATGCCAATCTCGTGAAATCACTATGAAATATTCATTAGCTCTTCACGATGTGAGCAATTACCGCTGATTGTAGCCAAAGTGTACTTCACAGATTCGAAAAACTTCATCAAGGTTGGAGCACTGAACTCGCCAGCCCACACCCGCGTCTCGCAAAAGCACGCAATTGTAGCCACACAATGAACGCAATTTACAAGATAAAAGAGTCCCACAGTAGACGTATTTCAAATATATGCGAGTTCATTAGAACCAACGGAAAGTGGAATTTTCTTGACTTCTCTCGACGACTTAACGACCATTTCTCGAAAGTCACCCGAAAAGGAAGAACAAAGTTTCCAACATAGATGACTATTACGTAAGTCCACAGATGAAATTCTCCGTGATTAACAAAACCGATTACATGCTACGTAATTCCATAATAATTCCGCAAATTTTGGATTCCGTCAAGGTAGCCATGGAAACTAAGTGATTTAACAAAAACTTAATCAGTCAAAGTTGCTAAATTTCGGAATTTTTCCAGAAGTCAAGTGTTTTTACTTTCTTTTATGAACTAGAAGAAGTATTGTACTCCCACCACTACATAATGTCCCACTCCATTTTCAACCCAAATTTCCATTTTAATACATTCACTATACCAGAGGTGGGAGCCTGCGGCCCCGATGCCACATGCAGACTCGCATGTGAGTTTCTCGTGCGACTTAGGTAAAATCAGTTACCTCTTTTAATTAATATTTAACTAGATACAGTGGAGTCTCGATAGCTAGAAGCTTTATTGCTCGAATCTTTCTTTAAGTCGAAGCTTTCATTGCGTCTCAACTATTGAAAAAGTTGTGGGCGCTTCCAATAACTCGAACTACCAATAACTCAAAGCGTTTAGTTTGGCACTTGGAACTTCGAGTTATTGAGACTCGACTGTACTCGCAAATTGTGAAAACATATGGTCCAATTTTAGAATTAGTACTAATTAAATATTCGAATTATGTATAAAATAAAACATACAGCCGTGTTGAAGTATCATTAGTTCCGACGTATCGGTCGTTGCAGGAGGTGGTCGCTTAATTGGAGCTTACTTTTAAACTCTATATCATCGTTAACCATGTGCAATTATCAGACAAATAATTTAGTTTTTGAAAAAGAAACTTTAAGAAAATTCGTTTTATTTCCAGTGATAAAAAAAGAGTAAATGGAAGTTTGCTTTAAATTTGCAAGCTTTTAAAATTAATTTTCAGAAACGGGGAATGGCAGCAGCAAATTCTCATAATAACTGTTTGTAGAAGCACAAAAAATGCTAAATTCCTTCGTCTTGGAGAGGAATGGAGGTATTGTCATAAATGGAGTGACGGACCTCTTTCTCAAAAACAAGATTCAGCCTATCCTTATTCCATCAAGTAAACAATCAGGGAGGGTTAATGTGCTTTTCCAGAAAGAGATGGGAAAGCGACCTAAAGCACGTTTTCTAGGAAAGTGGTAAATGTGATTGTATAAAAGTCTCCGAGGGGAATAATCTATTTAATAGCACAAACAATAGCGCATCGCTTTTATGAATTTTTTGCGGGAAGAAAATGCGAGCTTTGAGAAGGAATCTATTATATTAATAGGTGGTGGTCGCTTAATGGAAAGAAACGGTTAGCATTTAATTAATAGGTAGAAATTCTGTTCCATCAAACTTTGGTTGCTTGGAAAGGTGGTCGATCGGAAAGGGTCTAGTGTATAAAAATTATTCGTTGTAAAAATAACGTGATGTACACTATAAGAGCGCCCGTTTTTCAATCACTCTACATATTTTAGCCCATAACCATTTCTGTATAGTTTGGAGGCTATTTACTTTTCATTTAACCTGACACGCGATCTTGAAATGCCGCTCATTTCAAGATGGTGAGTAAGGTAAGATAGAATACTCGAGAAGCCACCCCACCACCGCAAAAGATGTCCAATAGAAGAACAAAACCTGATACATATTTTATATCATTATTCCACATGTAAAAATAATCCGGGCTCAGTACTAAAAACAATAGCCAAAAGACGACCACAAGTCTGAAGAAAAAGATGTAAAACGCGAAGATCTGAGACATCCCAATAAAAAGAGAAACTTGTTGTGGTCCTGATAAACATCATACTTTCGCCTGTGTCATTAAAACCCATTTCTTGCAAAACATTGTTCATTTTCTTTATTTTCAGTGAAATATTCCATATTACTTGACTGTTTCATATTACAGACAAGAGGGATACAGGTGATCGTTTTTCCACCTGGTAAAAAGGGTAAGAAAAATCTTACCCTTTTTTATTTTATTTTCTGATTTTTTTTTACTAACCACCCTTACACCTTATCCCTCCAAATGCATATATTCAAATATTAGGAGATGTGACAATATTTTAAAATAAACAAATGAATAAAATAAAAATAAAGGAAAAAAACGTCCACATTTTGGAAACCATAATTAAAACATTAATTCAAAAATTAAGGCGACAAAAGACAAATAACTTGAATCACATAAATTGGAAACCCTCTTAATGCTCCATAACTGCTTCACTAGACTGCGTTTTTGTCACTTTCAGAAATTACTTTTGGACTAAGCAAGAATATTGAGATTCTTTACTCATCAAAATGTATCATGCCATATTATCTAAACAGTTTTTTAGAAAGGTGTCAATATTTTCTGCCTTAAAGGCTCAGGCTAAACTTTTATTATTTGGTCTTGAAAAAGATATCTTTGGACGTTGCTTCATATAGCTATTTGTCTTCCTTCAACTCCAGTTGACACCAGCAGCTTTATTATTTCTTCATGAGTTAAGAGACTTTTTATTTAAAGTTTCTGCTTTTAAATGCAAGTTTTCTGACTCGAACACAGGACAGTCCATATTGTATTTATTTTAAAAGATTTTACAAACTACGAAGGTGACATTTTTTCTACTTCATTTCGTAAAGACATGATGACTATAGTACTGCGATCATAACTTAACTACCAGGCTGATACACAAGCAAAATACTGAAAGTAACAGACGTTGTTCAGTTAAAAATTAATTTAAGCACTTTATTTCTTCAATTTTGTAGAATAGCTTATAAGTAAAAGCATTAGCAGCGCATTTAGACTGACCTTATGTACCCACAAAACAGTATCAAAATGTCCCCCCCCCCCATAGTAAGATGTCCATAACTTTGTTAAATCTAGCTTAGAATGTTTTTTTTCTTTTTGACAAAATTGATTAATACCTGATTATATTCACTAAGTGAGCTATTTATTTTATATAATTGATTTTCATAATTCAATATAAAGGATGATTAATTTATATTCAAACAAGTTCAGCTTAAATTAATTTTAAGTTTTAAAGTGGCTTGATTGAAAAAATTCAAAAAATTTTACTGGCAATTGCTTCCATTTTTTTGGAAATGGAACATAGTGATGGCATTACATTATCATTTTTTCACATAACATTTTTTTTTTAATTTCGAAAAATTAAATTGTCTATATGTGCTCCTGTCCAAAAGGAAAAGAGTGCATCAATTTTAAATTTGACTTTTTAAATGAATTACCCACATAGTTGCCTTTTTCTAGAAATTGAACATAGTGCTGCCATTTACGTTTTCTCCCCATTATTATTTTTTTCTTTTTTTAAGTTGGGGGAAAATTGAGTTGTCCATTTGTGTCGTTGTGTTCAAAAGGACCTCCCTCACCACTACACATCAAATACTTTTCTGACAAATATTTTTTAATGCGAAAAACTTCAAAAATTGCGTTTGACGAAGCATAATAACCAGGTAAAAACTAAATCAGTTCTGAAATTGGTTTTCAAACGAATCATATCGCTGCCCTAGCTCAAAACTGAGACAAGTCAAAAATTGCTGCATTGAGATAAATGTATTTAAACATTTGGTTTTTCCTCTATTACACAGAAAATGTGCCAAGGAAAGTGAAATTAGAATTGAATAAACTGAAATTCAACATATCTCAGATAGAACAAGGTTAAGTATGTATTACCTTATGCATATGCCCTATATGGCATAGTCAAAACAGGCCAGATAAAGAAAAAATCTAACATTCATAGCCTCAAAGTTTTGAATTTAACATGTCTTTAAACTCAGATAAAGTAAAGTAAGTTGCAAGTATTTTTGTTTTGGAATGCAAAAATATGAATATTTCATTTCATTTACAATCAGATCATTTAAGATGTTTTAAATAAAATTACTTCAAGTATGCCTGAACAAGAAACTAGGATGGATAAATATATGAGCACAAAAAAAATAATTTTCTGCAAATGCGAGTATAACATGTAGTAGTGTAATGAGTAAAAATGAAACATAACTCAAAGAATGAAACACACAAAAAAAAAAAAAAAAAAAAAAAACTGATATAAATGATTTAATAATTTAATATTCCTATTTTAAATAAATATAAACATATCGACAATGCTGCAACAGTTTTCACGTGTAGGTACTTTTCTCTTTAGCCTAATGCTTTGAATTAACCCCTATTTTTTCAAAGAATTAAAATTCTTGAATTGAATGACTACTGATAATTTGAAAAATAAATTTAAGTTAAAAACACCCCTAAATTAAATTGCTCACCACAGCTTTCGCCCCCTTTTTTTTTTTTAATAATTTTTATGATTAGTTGACTGGTGTGTTTCTGTAATTTTATTCACAAAAATATGAAAATTTGTTCAAAGAAATTTGATGAAATTTTGTAATTATTTTGGGAAAATTGGAAAAATGGAGAAAACAAAATCTTCTCTCAGAAATAAATAAGTAACTATTTCTGAAATCGGAATTGTAAAAGAAAGGGGGGAAAACCCAGTGATGATGAAACTAGTGCTATTCAAAACAATAATCCTGATAATTAATCGGCCGATTATCACAACCGATTAATCGGTAATCAGTAAATTTGCTTATCGGTGCATCCCTACTTAACATTTAAAAAAATATTGAAGCAAAAAAAGCTGTGGAATGTTAAGTATGATAAATCTCCAAATACAAAATT
This sequence comes from Uloborus plumipes, assembly GCA_038373865.1. Classification (NCBI taxonomy): domain Eukaryota; kingdom Metazoa; phylum Arthropoda; class Arachnida; order Araneae; family Uloboridae; genus Uloborus; species Uloborus plumipes. The sequence continues at coordinate 57,294 of JAXGGA010000085.1, read as the reverse complement.
TTGTGCTAGAAATTTTAAAGTTTTCTAGCAAAAAAAATTCTATCTACTTATTATTTTTTTTCCGGACAACATTCCCATCTCTACTCCTGACAAGAACAACATAACGAGGGGCTACTGCAACAGGAACAAGTTCCTGTCGTAAAATGTTGTTCCCATTGAGGGTGACAAGACAATCAGCACAGTCGAGCCCGCTTATTGGAATATCGGTTAAAAGAATATCCCACTTAATGTAATCATTTTTCAATGTACCAAAATTCATTACCGTCACAATTAGTCATTCATAATTAGTCGGTTCAAAAATCAAATCTGAAAAAGGAAAGAGCTGTATGGTTCGTCATCAACATCATTGCAAAGATTGGGGGGGGGGGGGAAGAGATTCTGGAGATAATAATTAGTACACGGTTTCTCAAAGTTGATACCGCGTTGGTACCCAGGTGAAGGATATGCGAGGGGTGCTGCGAAGTACCCACGGTATCAATATGCATAGTATAATAGTTAAAGACTATGGTGCCGGGAGAAAATTTTATTGGTAAAAGTGTGTCACGAATTCAAAAATTCAGAGAACCCTACATATGAAACCCATCGGCAGCAGTTTTAAACAGATCTTTTAAATACGATTAAAAAAATCAGTTCATATTTTTAATTAGTCATTTTGACACCAGATAACGGAATATATCATTCATTATAACAACGTTCGGGTGCAAAAAGAGATAGAGAGAATGCGTACTTACCCAGTTAGTCTGGCGCGGGGAGAGAGCAGCATCGTCGCGGCACGTGGAGAGCGGTCCGAGGAGCGACGAAGGGCTCTGCCGACTGTGGGGCTGCGGCACCGGAGAATGAGGGCTCAGCTGCTGGGCAAAAGCCATGCGGAACGCCGAACCCACCACGCCGCTCAGCGCCTCCGCCTGTGGACCAGAGAAACGAGATTACGGACACTGGGCGCTACATTATATCACATGTTTCCGTTAATAATTATTTTTGGTATTTGAATGATTTGACACAAAGTCCTTCGTTTCTTTTAACCCATTAATGCCTAGCGTCCCTTTTCAGGGACGGTCCAAAAAAGGGTCTGAATTCCCCCAAAATGAACATTTCAATCAAATAATAGTGTTCAATGAGTACCTTGGTATTGTTTCAATTCGTTATTAACAGATTGCCGGAAATAACCATTGTAAAGTGTGTTCTGCAGCAGTTTTAGTATGATCTTTATCAAAAATGACATCGTTCGCAATCTCAAGAAAAAAAAACCTAAGTTTTCAAAGTTATTCCCAGCTTCCCAGTTTATGTTAATTGCTGATTTTATTTCTTCTTATAAAATGTCTTTTTAAATATTATGTCGTAGGCAGAAAAAAAAAATTCAGTAAAAAAAGTATGTACCCTCTGGGGTCTATCGTAACTTTTGAGGGACGATTTTTCTTTCCTGAATAAAAACATTATTTTTTACATAATATATTTTTTACTATTTTTCCTGTCCATTAAACACTGTTTGTAACCAGTATACAAAATATCTTTGGAAAAAAAATGTCAGGCATTAATGGGTTAATTTAAACGATTTAACATAGCTCTTATTTTTTTTAATCAAAATGATTAGCAGTCTTTATTTTCTTTTAAACTTCCAGATTTAACAGCATTAATCTTTATTTAAAAAAAATGCAAACGATTTTAACAGTTTTTATTTTTAAAAAGTAATTAAAAGGATTAAACATACAGCTCTTAAAGTTTTTTAATTTACACAATTCAAAATGCAATCCTTTTCTTTTAATTTACATGATTCGACATACAGTCCTTCTTTTCTTTTAAACTTATAGATTTAACATACAGAGCTTTTTTTTTTTTTTTTTTTGTAATTGAAACGATTTTAGCACATGGTTCTGTTTTCAATTTAAACGATTAAAATATATACGACATTAATTTAAAGTCCTTCTTTTCTTTTAAATTAAAAAATTTAACAAACAGTCTTTTTTTATTTAAACAATTTAACATTGTCCTTTCTTACTTTAATTGATTTAGCATAGTCTTTCTTTTTTTAATTTACACGACTCAACAGGCAATCCTTCTTTTTTTTTTTAATTTACACGATTCAACATATAGTACTTATCTTCTTTTAAGCTTAAACATTTAACATATAGCGCTTTCTTTTTTTTTTAAGGTAAACGATTTTAGCATATCGTTCTTTTTTCAAATGATATTGAAAAAATGATGATTTTTAAATGATTTAACATTGTCATTTTTATTAATTAAAAAGATTGAAAGTCTTTTTTTAATTTTGAACGATTTAACACATTCCTTATTTTTTAATATAAACGATTAACAATTTAACATACAGTCCTTTATTTTCGTCAAACTGAATCAGCTTGACGCTTGAAAAGGATAACGTTTATTTAAAAAAAAGACCAAATTTCTAATTTTAGGAAAACATTTATATTATCTTGTTTAATTATTTAATAGGGATTACAACAATTTTTACTAAAAGACCTAAATGTGTCCGTTTAGCGTAAAATAGTGTACTCCTTCTCATAAAAAAATAATAATAATTAAATTTAAAAAAAGGGTATAAATGCTTTTTTAAAATTTTAGAACTTGGCGCATGACGGGTTTCTGAAATGGAAGGCTCAATTAAGCAAATCAACACAAATTTGAAAAATTTCAAATACGTGCTTCAGGGTTAAAAAAAAAACCACCCTTAAAGGATAGAGCAGGTCTAGTCATTGACTTTTTGAAGGTGAAAGATTTGTTGGACTTGATCTAGATCCCGGGGATTTGAAAGAAAAAGAAGAAAAACCAAATTTTAAAGGCAAAAGAAGTGAGTGAATGGATAAAAAGACATTTTAACACACATGTATGTTTTTTTTTTGTTGTTAATGTTTTGCTTGCATCCAGAAATAAACCTAAAACAGTGCGTTATGTAAGAAGACCTAATTCATTTTTCCTCTTGGCATTGAATATATGGTTCTTTGAAAATCTGAAACGTGCTTAATTGCTATTTCTGTGATTTTTAAGTTGTTATTTATGAGCTTAAAGCACAGAAGTAAACATTTAAGTTGATCACTATATCTGGTCAGGGCCTGATTACCCAAAAGGCATGGGAAGCTTGAGCTTCCCCTAAAAATTTCCAGGGGGCCCAAAAATGACTGAAAACTTGTGATTTAAATTCTAGTTTCTGCTTTTAAATGCATATCTAAAGGTAATTTTAAACATTAGAATTGGTTTAATAAAAATTTTCTGGAAAGTTTTAAAAGTGAAGACACATTTCATAAATCATTAATTCCCCCACAAGCTATTTTTAAATGTGGGATTCGACCCAACTTTTTTACAATGTACTTTTATTATGTTATATTAATTCTGTGAACTAAATCTAATTTAACACCAAATCATAGAATGGCAATGTGTATTATGTATGTAACTTCTACATATTAGTGAAGGAAGGGAACAGACTTTAATTTGAATTGTGCTTGGGCAGCTCTTAGAAATTATATGTACCCTTAGCAAGATTCGTTTTTGAATGTCTCATGAGTATAGAAATCCCCCCACCCCCGCCTCAAAAAGCAGGGGGCCTCAAAATGAGACAGAGCTTCCTCTAACTTCACGGGTTAATCGGGCCCTGTATCTGGTTAGAATTCAATAAGACAATTCACTTTTAATACAGGAAAGAACATTTTAAAAATAGGTACAGAAAGCATTACTAGAAAATGAATAACTATTACTTGGTTGATTTGAAACGAATTTTTGGTATCCGGATTTCAATTTCATTCTAGATATTTGACAGTCTACTGCGTATTATTATACAGCTGTAATCGAAATCGTTGCAGGAAAAAAATGACACGACACAGTAGTAACTAAGAACTGCGAGTTACTACCCAGGTAGCACAAATAACCTTTAAACGTTTTATAAACGTTTTTAAGCGGTTGCTACCAACGTTAATAACTATTTTACAACCTTTAAAAAACGAAGTGTGGTACTTGGGTAGCTTTGAATCAATAACTAAATTGAATTGGCTTGAATTTTTCTGCTAAAAATTGATTCATTTCATTCAAATCTTAAAATTCAACATAATGTAGAAAGCAGCTATATAACTACAAAGTGGGGGGAGGGGGGGGCATAAACTAGTACCTAACCTTCTAGCGCCGATAAGTGAGGAATAACTCACTTGAATTTACTTAAATTATTCAAGTGGAAAAAAAAGGTTCAAGAATCAAATCTTAAAAATAAAAGAGCTGTATAATTCGTCACCAACATCAATGTAAAGAAAGGGAGGGAGGAGGAGCTTCTGGCCATAAAAAATAGGACACGGTTTCTCAAAGTTGGTACTGCGGCACCCTAGTGAAGGAGAGGCGAGGGGTGCTGGGAAGTACCCGCGGTATCAATATGCATAATAAAGTAGTTAAAGACTATGGTGCCGTGAGAAAAGTTTAATTCGTAAAAGGGTGTCGCGAATCAAAACATTTAGAGAATCCCTGGTACATATAAAACCCATCGGCAGCAGTTTTAAACAAATCTTTCAAATGAGATAACAAAATCATAGTTCACTTTTTTACCACTTCATACGCACTTTAGAAAAGGTTAGTTATCCAATTTTTCTTGAAATTTCTTCATTGTCTAAAAATATCTTCAAGCGTATAATGAAGAAATTTATAAATAAAGAAAGAACTAAAATATCATTTTAAAACAAATAATGCTCTTCAAAAAATAAACATAAAACAAAATGGTTCGTTTCGAAACTTGCAGACAGTTCATGCAAGTAAAAGAAACCACATATGTGATAAGTTTCCAGGGAGATTTCAAAGCACCTGAAAGAAAATGCTAACACTAGAAGAAAAAGGAGGAAAACGTGACCAAAACAACATTCAGGAAATTAATTTTGAGAGCTAGAAATGAACTGAGCTAACTTAAGTTCAAAGTGACTCCCCCTCCCCCTCCCCTGCCCGTCCAAGCAGAAAAAAAAAGTTTTCATTTTATCTTTAGAGAGACAACATGTCAAAACAAAACATTTTGATTTTTAATATTTTTTAGGCTGCAGAATGAAAGAAAAGAATGATAAAATAAATAGAAAAGGCAGTTGAGGTGAAATAAAAATTTTCGTACATTTCCTTGAACTAACTGGAAGTAGATAAAAATGTATTTTGCGCAATTTTTGTCATAATAATGCAATTTTCTCGAAAGTATCAGAAATATGAAACAAAATTCATCGCAAAGCAAATAAAAAAATAATTAATGAAAAAATGTTAATTATTGTTAATAAGTTTATGAAATGTCGTTACAGCTAGAATAGTGGTAACAGAAATTCAAGCACATTTTTATTTTGTCAGAATAAATAAAAAAAGAAGAGTAGTATACTAATGTTCAAAAAGAATAATCAGATCAAAAGTGTTTATGGGGAACATTTTATATGATGAGAAAACAAGTAATGGTGCTGGTGAAAGAATTTTAGTCAGCAGTTGGGTGTAACAGGTATTTTTCAATATATGGTTTTTTGATTTTGTACGTTTTAAAATGTAGAACATAAATACGTTCTCTGATTTCAGGTTTTTTAAAAGCATTTTATATATTCTTGTGTTTTGTGAAAAATGAAGTAACAGAAAACTGCTGAAATAAACATGTAGATTTTAATTTTTTGTTTGAATGCAATCAAGAAACCGATCAACCTTTAAGTTTTCAGCAAAAATTAAAATCTAATGAAACTTTATCTGAAACGCAATCACATTTTGTAGGGAGAAAAAAACACCTGCGAACTCTAAGCCTTGTTCAATATGGATAAAAATTTTCATGCGAGAAAAGCATCAACGTGCTAAATAATGGCGAAAAAACAGCTTTGTTTACATCGCCTTTCAGATCTAGTGACATTAAGCATGAGTATTATTATTATAACTATTATTATTTGTTCATCGGTAAGCACCGAACAGCACTGCAATTAAAGAAAAAATGTCTTTATAAGATTCAAATTTCAAATAACTTATTCCGTGTTATCGTGTCCATTGCTTATAGAAGCTGGACTTCCTTATTGTCACCGACAATTCAGACCTAAGCACGCAAACGGGGTGGAAATTGGGCATTAGCCTCAACAGAAACCTTCTAATGTTTGGAGGACTGATCAACCACGACAGATTAAAAATGCACCAGCCACCTGTTTTCGCAATAATCACTTTTAATGAAACTTCAAAACAATGAAAAGTACTTCACACCACACTGGTATTATTTCTCGAAAATACCATGCAATGCACAGCGAAACAGCTTAGAGAGATATGCGTAGTATCATAAGAGAAAAAGCATGGTAGTATATTACGAAATTATAAATAAATAAAACGAAGAAGGAAAAGGAAAGAAAGAAAGAAAGAAAAGATAGAAAAAGGGGGGGGGGATAAATGGCTTTACAAGATCATCAGTACAAACCATTGACTTAATCAAATAAGTCAAACACAGCCACTATTTAATAAGCTTAAAGTTATACAATTATTATAGTTTGCACGAACTACCCAAAATTCTATTCCACATAAAAAAAAAGACAGTTCCGAAATCAAACGACAAAATCTAAGATAAGAACCCCAGCTCCCGCATTTAGAGATTTACTGATATTATCGGAACGATGAATGAATCTCAGAAGTCTTTTCATGGAAGCTAGAAAATAGTGATTTTATGCTGGAGCATGTAAACAGATGAAAAACATACTCTAAGAAACCTATCCAAAAAGGATACACCGACATAAAATGAAATATGCCTCTTCCGGATGCCGCCAGAAGTAATCATAAAATATTGATAGATATACATAGCGAACTATGTCTTTCCGGCGGTCCAGAAAAGCAAAGTCAATCTATACAGAGACGAATCCTGAAAAATGGTGGAATTACTCGGCACAGACTGACTCCCTGTCGAATTGAATGCATTGACAGAAAAAGAAAAACGGGAGCTAGATGGCAGAATCCCTGTTAAGTGTTTACCGCGCACTGCCTCGTGGTAGGAAGATAAAAGCCCTGGGTCAAAAACATTTATTCTATCTGGTTGATCGCTGAAAGAGAGATGCAGGCACTTTAAAAGAAAGTAGTTTGGAAGGATCCAGATATATTCATATTAAATTCAGTATATGGCAAAAGGTTACCAATGAGTGTCGTAATAACTAAAAAATTCGTTTTGTGAAATACTAACGTTTTTGAAATACGACGAGTATTAATGCACTAATTGGATGCTTAATGGGAAAAAAAGGAAGGAATTGAGAATTAGGTTTTAATTTTACATAAAATATTTTATTGTAAAATGAATAGTTTATACAATATATATATATATATATATATATATATATATATATATATATATATATATATATATATATCAGAGACGTGCCGTCTGGGTAGGCAAGGTAGGCAGTGCCTACCCATGAAGAAAACATACCAATTTTTTAATTTCATTAAATGACATTTTATGCGCTGATTTGGAAATATAAGGGCAGTAAACAGCGAATAAAGCAGAAAAAACCCCGGAAATGTTCATTTTTCTTCCTTAAAAAGCACCGACTACTGCTTCTTTTCAACCACTGTATCTATACTATGCGTAGTATTAGGAAGTGCACGTGCCCCTCACTTTTCTCCCCTAATGCTTGAAAAGCGGCGACGAAAGGCTGTCCGAAAAGCGCCTTTGCGGTTTCTTCTGTTCTCCGCCGAAACTTGGCTGCGTCATGCGCAGAACAGTGGCGTTTCTACGGTTTAGACGTCTTGATACCGTCTTTTGTACAGTACTGTTGAATGCTTACAGTTTGCTATCTTCATTGTCGTGTTTTCTTTTTTATCAAATACAGTAATTTTCAACTGTTTTCGTTTTTTTTTTTTTTTTTTGTATCCCGCTTTTTCGTAGGATTAAGTTGAAACTGTATCCAATATGGAAATGAGATATATAAATTATATACATATATGCAAGCGAATATTCCTGCATGTATGAAAATAATTTGTATTACAAGTAAACATCTTTCATATTCATATTTTTTTATTGCTTTTTACATTTTATGCGTTTATAAAGATCTATATTATTCCATTATTCCACAAATCTTCGCATCTGCCTACCCTAGGCATTCATTGACGGCACGTCCCTGATATATATATATATATATATATATATATATATATATATATATATATATATATATATATATATATATATATATATATATATATATATATATATATATATATATATATATATCGCTGTGTTAAAAATGAACAAAAATAAGTTCTTCGAGAAACACAGGGTACGGAATATAGCTCTCCCATATTTTATTAATGCTTTACTTTTTCAGAAATGCGACCGTATACGAGAACTAAGAAACAATTATGCGGTGCTTGTTTCGTGTTTTCGATTTTGAGGCTCTGAATTAGTTTCAAGGTTCATTGCTTTAGGTGACCATTTATTTTTTAAATCAAAATAGAACGTTATAAATCAAAAAACCAACTGCGCGTTTTTGATTAAAAAAAAAAAAAACTCGGATTTATTTTACAATTCGTGTTTGTTACAAAAAATAGTGAAAATGAACTCTGAAAAAAGAAAAAAATAATATTATACTCTTTATACACAAATTTGTGTGAGTACAGTAGGCACTGATTTTAAAAATAATGAAACTTTAGGCAGGATTTCCTGCAATTTACTATTTTTAGAACAAACTTTGCTTGAACACCTGCGATTTGCCACAGTGCTAGTTTGCAAATTATTCCTCAGTGAAAATACCCTTTTAGCGGAGCATTACGGCCGGTAAACATGAAATATATTCAGTAAATATGTGAAAATTCGTGTGCATTAAATAATTGGTATGTAAATACTTTTAAAGAATCCCATCCAACCACTTTCCCGGATGAAACATTCCTAGCATTCCATTCCGTTACTTCAGAAAACGGGACACTCAAGCGTCCCAAAACTCAGAGGCGGATCAAGTGAAGGGGAGGCCCCAAGCGGTAAAAGTTTTGGGGGCCCCCCTCCACCCCACTCTAAAAAATGGGGAGAAAAAATCCCCTCCCCCCCCCCCGAGAAAAAACTCAATACAGTTTACCAATATTTTTTGTTTACATATACCTCATATAAATTTTCGTCTAGATGTAATTGCAGAAAAATCATTAAATTATGTTTTCCGTGTCGACGCGGTTCAACAGTTCCTGTTCAATATACAGTACCGCTAAGTTGTTAAGAGTTAAGACTCTCTTCTCCCATTTTACTACGTAAATATTTTTTTTTTCTTTCTAAAACAGAAAACGATCTTTCACCTGATGCATTTGACATAGGTATTGTCAAAAATATTTTCAAAAGTGTCTCCATGTACGGAAATGTGCAAGACATCCCTCTAGCAGCTTGATAAATATTATGACACGAGAGACTTAAATTGTCGAATTTTCAGATGTTCTTTTGAATGAGTCCTCATTTTCTTTCAGAAACATAACAAAATGATCAATTCATCTTCTAAAGTGCAAGCATCAATGTCATTGCTATACATGTTTTTTAACTACAGGATGCAATCATATCTAAAACCAGTGCATTCGAATTTTAAATTCTAGGAGAATTTCGGGGCCCCATGACGCATCACGGGTCGACGGGGCCCCAATCTCCACTGATCTATCAGTGGGCCCCACGCGACCGCTTAGTCCGCGTACCGTTAGACCCGCCTCTGCCAAAACTATGTTCAGGAACAACAGGAAAGCAATCTCGAAAGCGGGAATGTCCCGCTCAAAACGGGATGCATGGCCTAAGACCCTACGCTCATCTTATCTTTACCGTACTTATTACGTACGTTAGTGGATACTTTAAGCAAAAGATTTTTATAAGCCGTTTTCAATTTCTTGAAGATTTGAAGAAAAAGGATGTACACTGCAAAAAATGAACTGTTGCTTTTACAGTATAATTCTGGCAGCCGAGGTTTCAATTTAAAACTGTAAAATGCAGAGTAATAAACTGCAAAACTAGCAATTTTACAGTTTCTTACTGTGAAGTTAGAAATTTTACAATTTATTACCGTAAAATTTAGCTGTATTATACCATAAAAGCAACGGTATAATACTGGCAGCAGAAGGTTCCAGTTTAAAACTGTAAAACGCACGACAATAAACTGTTTGTTACTGTAAAATTAGCAGTTTTACACTTTATTACTGTAAAGTTAGCAATTATACAGTTTATTACCTTAAAAGTAGCAATTTTTACAGTTTATTACTATAAAATTAGCTGTATTATACTGTAAAAACAACATTCATTTTTAGTGTAGGTAAAAAAAAAAAACGCCATTCTACTCGGACAGCCATTCAATTTACTAATACAGTAAAGTCTCGAAAATCCGTGTCTCAAAATTCCGAGGTTTCGATTAATTTGGGGTGCTTTATGACATTTTAAGGTACATCTTTAACAGCTAAAAAATATATATTAATATCTAAAAATCGGAATCTTTAGTTATTGTAAAATTTTCTGTAATCCATACAAAAAAGTATTGAGAGGTCGGTGTCAAAAACACTCAAGTATTACGAAATATTCTTTGACTACTAGAGATATATTAAGATATGCCTTGGAAAAACTTAATATGAAAAACAACTTGAAATCAACATTGTTTTTCGATCTTATGTAACCGGAAAAGTAAAAGTTTCTACCGCTAAAATTTTTTTCCAGATAATCCGAGGTTTCAGTAATCCAAGTGAGCGTGAGCCATAATTAGACTCTACTGTACTTTAAAAAAAAGAGAGAGATGACTATTACATTATAACTTCGTAAGCAATTCAAAATACCGCGGCTCAAACTGTCTGTTTTTTTTAGAAAAAGTAGACATAAGAGAATAAATCATTAGAACTTTCCAATTTTTTTCCATATAAATTATATACTACATAAAACAAGTTAAATTATGAGAAAATAGAAGAAAATACGTGGTAATTTAAAGATTCAAAAAACAAAACAAAACAAAAAGTTTTCTCAAGTTTAACGCATACGAAAGCCAATTAAAGTAAAAACTGGTATATATATCATTACCATCATCTCCTCATTCCAACTTTCTTAAAAACAATTTCAGACAATAGACAGGAATAAATTATTTGAGCATTCTTACCCAACCGGTTATTCTATTCGAAACAGCTGAGATTCAAACAACATCACACACTGAACATTCCGCAAAATTTATTTCACTTCTATTTAATTCAGTTCTAATTGTTAAGCGCACAAAAGCGGACAAAAAGCAAAAAGCAGCGGAGTCACACTTCCTTGGTCACAAGCATAATCCCAATCGGCTTATTCTCTCCAAAGTGAAGCTTTTTCACACGGTCATTGCACGCCTTGAGTAGTTAGCAACAAGAGGGATATAATTAAACATAAGTCCTTATTATTGTGTGACTGTGACCTTATGCTATCTGTCGCCACTATATACTAGAATGGATCTAATTGCACGACACAGGTCGTGTGAGGAATATATTATAGAAGTAGAGGAGAAAATATGAGTGTACAATTAAGCAGACTGAAAAAACTGCTCGTTAAACAATTAAAATACTTCCTACAATCGACACTTGCGTCAGTAATGGGTTATCCCGGCAAGAAGAGGCAATAACCCCAAGAAGGAGCAAATATTGTTTGAACGTTATTGTTGCCGAGACGTTACGTAAAGGTTTATCGGAAATGGACGTTTTTGTTCAAGTGAAGATTTTTCGTTGTCAATAAAAGGAGTAAATATTCAACAACATTAATGTCATTCTAAATGCCTATAGTATTTAAAATGCATTCACAATAAAAATATGTGTGTGTGATAGAATGAATTGTGAGGCTATGAAGCAAAGCGGTCGGGGGGGGGGGGGAGAAGTAGTAAGAAAAATACGTTGGGGGGGGGGGACTATCAGTATTTTCATTAGAATTATTGACCTAAGAAGACTGATAGTTAATAATAATATTGTGTTTTGCTTCAATGATTGAAAAAGAATATTTATTCCATGGAAACTTACAATTTATCAGCACAATAACAGATATCATTACATTAAAAGGTAAACATAAAAAATATCACGCTCTTATTCGGTACTAAATTTAAGAGGAAGGGAAGGAAACATTTTTTTTTTTTTTTGAATCAGGGTATCCAATGAGGAGATATCCAAATCCTTCCCGATTGGATATGCGGCAAAAGTTTTTCACCCACTTTACGCTAGATAATACACTGGCGGAAAATAAAATCCCAACACCAAAAAAAATTTCTGTAGAGTAATAAAATTTGGGTAATGCAATTGTCTAGTTAACATGTTTAATTGATTAAATGTACAAGATCACTGGCTAATTTAAGCTCAAGAAAATGCTGTGCAAATGTGAAATTATGTTAGTTTAGTAGAGGGTGTAACCTCCAGAATTTTGAAGCCAAGCCTCCAAGCGTGCATGCATTATGTCATACAGGTGCCGAATGCCACTTTGTAGTATGAATTTCCAATCTTGTTGCACTTGTTGTGTCAATACTAGGACCGTCATTGCTGACTCTGGATGATGCTCAAGGTGCTGTCACATGATATCCCATACGTTATCAATTGGAGACATACCTGGTAATTTTTCAGGTCATGGTAACATGTCAGCACTCTGTAGAGTACTTTGCGTTACAGCAGCGATGTGAGGGCGAGCGTTATCCTGTTGGAAAACGCCCCCTTGAATGCTACTCATGAAGGGCTGTACTACTGGTTAAATTACCAGACTGACGACAAATTTTCAGTCAGTGAGTTTGGGATAACTACAAGAATGTCCCTGCTGTCGTAGAAAATTGCTCCAGAGACCATAACTCCAGGTGTGGGTCTCGTGTGTCTAGGTCGTAGACCGCTTGGATGCAGGTGGTCCCCTGGCCTCCTTCTGACCAATATACAGCCACCACTGGCACTAAGACAGAATCTGTTTTCATCAAAAATTACAACAGATCTCCACTCCGACATCCAGTGAGCTCTGTCGTGGCACCACTGCCGTGGGAAAAGGCAATGGTTTGCAGTCAATGGAATACCGGCTGCAGGTTGCCTGGCTCGGAGCTGTCCTTGAAGTAAACAGTTTCTTACCGTTCCTTGGGTCACGACAGTATTAACTGCAGCTCGAATGTCAGCCGCAGATGCAGTACGATGCGCCACAGCCGTTCTCAAGATTCGGCGATCTTCCTTCTCAGTCGTGCCACGTGGCAGCTCGGAACTCGATCTTCTTGAGGTAATACCATCCCTTGCCCATAGCTTCCAATAATCATGCATGATGGAAACATTCCCAACCAAGTCTTTCTGCAATATCACGAAATGAAAATCCACCTTCTCGTAGCCAAATTGTACGACCTCGTTTTACCTCGGTGAGCTGTTGATAATGGCTTCTTCGTCTTCTTAAAGGCATTCCTAGCTAACATGAACGCAATTCGCCAAATTTCACGGAAAAATAATACACACGAACTTCACAACACGCTTTTAAAACAAGCCTTATTTGCATGTTCTGAGTGACGCCAGCTGCGCCACACTTATGCGCGGAACGCGAAATTTCAATCGATGTCATCTTTCAGTTGTATAAACACGCCTACCAAATTTCGTTTATCTAACACAAGTCTTTCTTGGTGTTGGGATTTTTTTTTCCGCCAGTGTATATATCTGACCTTTCGAAGTCAGTTACAGCGATTGTAATCAACGCGTCAAGAATTAAAAAGACTTGGCCTATAACGGTGTTCTTCTGTCTGGTGGCGGCTATTTTGGGGCTTTTTTGCGCCTTTGAGTGGATTTTAGTGTATATGAGGGGGGAGGAGCGATTCTTTAAAGTCAAAACGTCCTTCCTTATCATACGCTAGAAAAAATATAAGGGTTAGTCCATAAATTATGACACACTTTTTGACACTTTTTTTTCATATCTGTACCCCATAGCCCTTTTAGTCACACTTCGCCTCACCCCCTCCCCTTCTCTTGTGACACCTCACGCTGTATTACATAAGCACAAAATGCATGACGTCACACTTCTTGCAACCCCACCCCTCTCCTTGTCACAAACTGTCACAATTTCACGAGCATCCCTCCCCCCTTAAAGCGTGACATCATTTATGAACGACCCTTAATAGGAAAATACCATAAATACACGAAAATCGACTTTAATTTTCTTTTCCGGCTCTTCTTGCATAAATGTCAGTAAAAGTTCAGAGCGCAAGTCTGATTTCGAAACCAGTTTTCCGTTTCTGCGAAGAAACTGACACGCCTCTCCTACAACTCTTCCTCTGAATTACACAGTCCACTAAAAGCATCATGAAGCTAATTAATTTTAGGGTTTATAAATATTTACAAGAAAAATGTAACTCGGAAAGAAGGGGCGTTCACCCGGCCTCTCAAATGAATCCTCTTCTGGCTATCCATTTCATATTCATATCAAATCATGTACATAATTTACAGGTTACTGAATCTGAAAGATGATACTTACATGAGCATATTTGGAAGGGTCAATCGAAAAAAAAAAAAAGGATTTTATACCTTTCCGAGAACATGTTGCTTGCAGCAAGATACAGGAAAGGAACTCAAGAGTTCTGCAGGCTTCATCATTTAAATGTATTTAGAAATAGCAATCAAAACACGCTCTCTTTTGCCTTAAATCAATTACATACATTTTCTTATTTCTGTTTTTCTTTTTTGTAATTTATGCAGTGAACCCGCTCTAATGCGACCACCATTGGTTCCTGCAAAACTCTGTCGTCGAGGGAGGTGGTAGTTTAATTGAGGTTGTTTTGAATTAGTCAATATTATCATTCTCTATGCGTTTTATCTGCTACCAAAACTAATAATTTAATTTCTGTTGACAAAATTTTAATGAACAACAATTTTTCTTCCTTCTTTTTCTCATGAAAAAAATAATAAACAAATAAAAAGAATACAAAAAATAATAAATAAATGGACTCAGACTTTTAAAATTAATTTTAATTTCCTAAAATTGAAGTAACTGCTACATCAACCAAGCAGTTTCTTTATTTATTTCAAAAGTAAAGAAAAATGACAATAAAAATGGTCAATACAGTGAAGCGAAAGGAGGAATCCTATCAGAACCAATAACCTATTTACCTAATTTCGCATTTCCACTCATAAAACATCCTTGTGGAAATCTTAAAAAAACTGCCAATACGATAGTGTATGGGTTTGCAAGAGAAATAGTCTTTATTACAAAGCAAACTAATAAAGACTCAAGGCATGTAAAATATGAAACGCAAACTACTGTCTAACATTTTTTCGCGAGACCTCCGTTGAATCTGCACACGCGCCAAGTCTTTTCTGACTTTCTCGAAATAGGGGGGAAATGCAACGAGGAAGCAGCACACGAACAAAAACTGAAAGCATCGGGAAGTGCGCATCCTAAACCTATCTTCCCTTTTTCAAATGGAAGCGTTCGTGGCTGCCAGGCGCACAATACGCAAACAGACAGTAATCAAGTCTTAGACAGAGAACGATATAAAATAAATCTTAGGAGCCGAGAAACTTTTAAGCGCCAGTCAAATTCTTTCCCAAAATGAATAAGAAATTTCAGTATCATAGCCTCTAAAAAATTCTTCTTCAGAAACAGCGAGCCGTAAAGGTATTTTTCTAACCGCCTCAGCAACCTGGTGCACTGCAAAAAGTGAACTGCTGTTTTTACAGTGTAATACTGACAGACGAGGTTCCAATTTAAAACTGTAAAACGCACAGTAATAAACTGTAAAACTAACAGTTTTACAGTTTCTTACAGTAAAGTTAGAAATTTTACAGTTTACTGTTGTTAAACTTAGCTGAATTATACTGTAAAAACAACAGTATAATACTGGCAGCAGAGGTTCCAGTTTAACCCAATAATGCCTGACATTTTTTTCCCCAAAGATATTTTGTATACTGGTTACAAATAGTGTTTAATGGACAGGAAAAATAATAAAAAAAATATCATGTAAAAAATATTTTTTTTATCAAGGAAAGAAAAATCGCCCCTCAAAAGTTACGATAGACCCCAGAGGGTACATACTTTTTTTACTAAAAATTTTTTCTGCCTACGATATAATATTTAAAAAGACATTTTATAAGAAGAAATAAAATCAGCAATTAACATAAACTGGGAAGCTGGGAATAACTTTGAAAACTTAGCTTTTTTTCTTGAGATTGTGAACGATGTCATTTTTGATAAAGATCATATTAAAACTGCTACAGAACACACTTTACAATGGTTATGTGCTGCAATCTGTTAATAACAAATTGAAACAATTCCAAATTACTAATTGAACACTATTACTTTGTTGAAATGTTCATTTTTGGGAAATTCAGACCCTTTTTTTGGACCGTCCCTAAAAAGGGACGATAGGCATAATTGGGTTAAAACTGTAAAATGCACAGTAATAAAATGTAAAACTAGCAAATTTACAGTTTATTACTGTAAAATTAGCAATTTTACAGTTTAGTACTGCAAAAACTAAAAATTTTAGTTTATTGCTGTAAAATTAGCCATTTTTACATTTTGTAACTTTAAAATTAGCTGTATTATACTGTAAAAACAACATTCATTTTTTACAGTGTGTCCGCGGTTTTGTCGAACTTTATCTGGAGATAACATTTCTCCCATTGTTCCAAACTTTACCGGTAGTATTCAAAAGTCGAGTTGAACCTCAGTCAGAAGCCCGAACCGTTGATCAAAGCCTTCTTTAACCAATCAGAAGGCTTTATTCGGCTGTTCGTATCTCTGACTGATGATAGTAAATGGGCCGCACTAACAAGAGTAACGGTACACAAGTTTTGAGGCAGATTTAAAATGGATTAATAGTTTCATGTTCTCAATTTCGTAGAGAAAAATTTGTTAAGTAGTTGCAAATATATACATTTGCAGATCAATTAAGATTCAAAGTTGTTCGGAGGAAAATAAATAAATTATCATTTGAGCAAAAATGAAGATTTTTTAAAAAATATCTATCAAAACAAAAACTAGTTTTAAATGAAGACTTCAATCCATTTCATGGGCAAAGTGTTAATTCAGGAAGTAAACTAAGATGCTTATTAGTTAAAATTCACAGAATCGATATTAGTAAATGGCAACCGCTTTTACACAATTCTTTTACAGTGCAGCTACGTTTATCTCAAAGGGGCAAAAAAGACAAATCAATATTTTAATAAAAATTATCCATAATAACATCTTAATCTCAGCACTGACAGCAAAATGTTTAATCCACGTTTCGACTAACACTTCAAGCAGGCCAAAAGTATTTAGTTCAATTAGACAACTCATACCATGCTATTTACTGCAGAAGTTGCACGAAACAAAGAATAGAAAGATACCCTAGAAAAGGCATTTTACGATATAAAAGCACAAAAGCGTGAAATGCTTCTGGCCATCTTTCGATGGGATTTCTATAGCTATCCGTGACACTAAAACGTTAACTGCTTTTTTATTGCATTTAGAATCTCTCACTCATCTTGGAGAAGTCAATACCTCACGAATGTCACAAACAATTTTCTTAAAGAAAAGCGATCCCCCTTTCTTTTATGTTTTTCTCAGACAACCATCCATTTTCTGTTTATTATGTATGCATGCCTTCTGACCTTTGGTAAATTACTTATAAGTGACAAAATCTGAACAGACAGCACATTAAAGAAAATATTATACTCTGAAAAATTAATGCGTCGACCTTGACAGGAGCAAGAAAAATGTAATAATAAAGAAAATTAACCATTTGTGGATTTTGTTTCAAAATTTTCTAGTGTAGTAGCTTCTAGCGAAATAAAAACATTTTTCTGAGATCATAAGTGAAAATATTATATTTTAGTAAAAAAAAATCTTACTAAATATATCTCTTTGAAACACAATTTAGGGGAAAACTGTAAAATATAATTTTATACGCTGTTGAGTAAAATTGATTTCGAACCGTTCATCAAATGAAAAACTAGAGAGTAAAATTGCTTTCAATGCACTACACTCTTGTTTCTCAAACGCGGTGGTGCCAGGTGCATAAAGAGAGTTCGGGAAAATAACACTGTAATGGCGAATTTTAAATTGTGGACATAAAAAGATAACTTAATAAAATATAAACGTACAGATATTTAGTGCATTTTTAAGAATTTGAAAATACAAATTAAATAATAATAATAATGAGACAAATATTAAGAAACACGTTATCTCTATCCACGAACACTATGGCGGGGCATACCGCCGAAAAAAGGAGATTATACGATATTGGCTCAAAATACATTAATTATCATTTTAGTGTACATTTATTCAACTCCAATTCACACAGATAAATGAATAATTTTATACATTTTTTTGACATTTTTACTTATTGTTAGTTATACAGCAAAGAGCTGCTGTAAAGAAAAACGAAATCGCACAGAGTCGCACTAACAGTCTTCCGAAAAAATGATACCATGCTTGTGAATTTATTTCTCTGTTAGGTGTCACGAGTGGGGTTAAAACTAATTTTACTATGGATCGATGGTTATAAGCTGGTCATTTAGTCGGGCCGTGACTAAGTGACGATGGTTATCAGATGACTATGATCGGTCAACTGTTCATTCAAAACATCATGATTTCAAGCCAACAAAGGTTGTTGATATCGTAAGTTGTTGTGAGTTACCATCTCACTTGAACAGAAACAAAAGGATAGTTCGTGAACTTCGCAGGAAAAAGCGAAAATATAGCAACGGATGTTTACAAAGCAGTTTTTGTTTTACTGGAGAAGGGTTTGAAATTGAAACACTCTGTGTAATCTGCGTCGAAGCTCTTGCAAACATTAGTTTAAAACCATCACGTGAAACAAAACATCCGACCCACAGGGATAAAATTGTCCAGTAGTTCAAAAGAACACTAGAAGATAAAAATAAAAAAGCAGGATTGTGTGCGCTGGTGCGAAAACTCCGAAGTGCCGTTCCTAGATTGCTTTTCAGAGAAAGTAAGTTTCCCTTCCAAGTAAAATTAGTTTTATTTTAATTTCTACTTATTTTTCATTTTAAAATTCAGCACCGTATATTATTTTTTAAATTCTTTATACTAGCAATATAAAGCAGGAGCCGAGCAAGAGCATACGTATGTGTGTTTTAACGTATCAAAACAAATTCTTATTTTTCTTAACCTTGTTTCGACGCCTATCCGATGAAATTAACCGTATTCTCGCTGTCTGCTGCGTAACATAAAATCAAACACCTTGGTGTCATAAATTTACGAGTACACCCCTTATAAAAGGGTAGTTATCTCTTCTTTCATGCCAGCTTCAAATGAGGATGGCAAAATAGCTCTTAAGGCAAAAATTTTGGGTAAGTTACGGAATTGCAAGAGTTGGGCTGGTGCATGCAGTGGCATGAAATTTAATTAGACTACGCATAAAAGCTATCCCAAAGTATATGCTTGGAGAAAAGGAGAAAAAAAAGTCTACAACCAGTTTTTTTATTATTTTTTTTTATTTATTTTTTAACAAAAGAATACAGTGCAGCGTAGAATGCGCCAAAAATTAAAATTTTATACGACTAAAATGGAGCTGCTTCACGATTTAACTGAACTAATTTATTGAAAAAGCAAGCATGAAAATATAGATTTAGGCACAAACAAAGAGATCCGTCAAATTAAAAGTTACTGCATTATTAAAACTCAACTAAGTAAACTAAAAAAACATAAACTTATGAGGCAAAAATCCTAAGCTATATATTAATCAAACTACAGCGTACAAAGCCTCACAAATACAGCAGAATTACTAAAAAGAAAGATGACAAACTTCAATAAATACTTATTCCAAAAATGGACTACGAGTACTGAAAAATTCCACACATATTGCCTTTTTCCATTTGAGGTTATAATAAGATCAGGAGAGAAAAAAAACACGAGGCTCAAAATCGGACAAACTTACTAAGATCTTTAAGAGCTTACCCAAGTAGCATCAACTCATCGGATTTTGCTCGGCCGATCATCGAACTGATCCCGTAACGCATGATGACATCGTTCCGATCAGTATCCGAGCACGGTTTTCGATCAGCTACTTTTCATCGGAAAGCGGTATCCTTCCGATCAACTTTCCCGATGAAAATAAGCTGAGCATCCAAAATTTATCCTAAATTCATCGGCACTGGACTGCACTGCTCGTAAATTGCTCCAAATCTCATCGTATTTCGAGCAAAACTCATCGGATTTTCTGCTCGGATTCTGTTTGGCCGATGAGACATATTGGAGCAATTCTCGATGAGAACTCATCGAATCCGATCATCGGCCGATGAGAATTTCATCGGGTTTCGATGACTGGCCGATCATCGGCAGGTTAGATTATGCTGCTAGGGTACATAATACAAATCAGACCCACATACTTATTTAGATATTCCTTTGACGTATGAAAGCTTTTTTTGGTTAAATTCTTTTTAAACAGTTGTCTCGTAAACGACATAATACAAACGCCTGACGCGCACCACGCCGATACTATGTGCGGTCTGGATATCGTGATCTCAGGTAGCGGCATGGTAGCTTTTTAAACATTTACCATGCTCGTAAAATCCCTTGACTAGTTCGAAGTCATTGAATTTCTAAACATTTATTCAGTTCTACATTTATCTTCATCACGGTTTTTTTTTCTGCACACTATAATCAATCTCTATCAATCATTACATTTTCCGTAAATTTTCCATTTAACAGAGTTGGGTTTTACACTGGAATACTTAGAGTACGAAACTTAACAGTTGGATCCGCAGTCTGCAAAGTTCTTTAAAATAGGATAATGAAGAAGCAAGCAGCATAGCAACATCAATAGATGTCTTGATATATCTGTACTGATTGATATCTTATTACAAAAAAAAAACTACAACTAGTTTCCTTCACCTGATACCATAGGATGTATATTAGGGTCTGAAATATAAAAAAAACTTCCTTTACACACGCAATGAACAGCTTAATAACTAACACTACTTCCCAGTGTTGCCTCTTTCTGTTCAGCAAATCTATTATTTTGATTAATGGGAATATCTGGTGGGCAAGTTACTTTTGTCGCATTAATGCGGGGCAATAAAGAACATCATTTGGAATAAGTAGGATGCATTAAATACAAATGCTATCCTTCAAATTGTGCCATTTTGTAACTCACGAACAATAAGATTCACTGAAAACTTTCATCAACGCAATCTGCCTCATCCATGTTTTCTCACGCAGTCTCCAACCAAACCATGCAAGGGATATCGTGAGGATGCGATGAATAATTCATGGAGGGAAAGTTACTTTTATGGCAACGCGAGGCACTTATCCACTTGTCGTAAACGAAAACAAATTACGATATGATCCCGATGCTCACCAGTCCCGTTAATGGAGGATCATCACCATTTAGTCGCAGTGTCTAGATTCTGGGGAATGATAGGAGGAATGAAGAAAAACAACGGTAGATGGATGAACATCCTTCCTCTGGGTAAAAAAGCAGATAGACTTTGCAAAATGATACGAACAAATCCCACTGGAGAAGATAATAAAAACTACCTGAAACGATAGACATCAGAAGTAGTCAAAACACTCGGGAACAAGTTTCGGCTGCTCAAGAAAAACATAGAGAAGCAACACGGCGAAAAGAAATACATTTACATAATAAAAAAAGCTACTCATCAGAAAATAATCTAGAGCAGTGTTTCCCAGTATTTTCATGCAACAACGCCCCCTCTCCCTCCAGACATATAACTATAGTATCACCCCTTTTAGACGCAATTGCACAGTCTCGAAATTCAGCTTTAGAAACAATTCTTGACTGAAAATAAACTATATTTAAAAAAGCGGATAATGAGAGCTTAATATTCGGCCAAATGTATTTGGCCTTTTAGAGGAGTACATAGAATAAACAGTCCTTTAAAGTGAATTTTGAAATATTTAAAAAAAATAATGTAAAATTATATTTGACACCTTTTATAAGAAAAAAGTTTTCTTTACTACGTCAATAATTAAGGTGTAACATTTATACCTAAGAGAATATTTGACAAGATCATAAATAAACAGAACACATACCACACTTCACATTTAAGTCATAAATAAATTTGATTAAAAAAAACTGATTACATAAAATTCATGTTTAAAAATGTATATTTGAAACATTTAATAAATTATTTCAAGAAAGATTAAAGTGATATAGATTGAAAAAATAATCTTCCATTCTGTTTATATTCATTTACTGTTCCTGCTTTTCAAAGAAAAAAAATTTCATCAGATAAAAAAACTAACAACATTACTTTTAATTAGTGTTTAATAATGATTAATCGGTAATATTAAAAAATATATATGCGGTCGCTTTTTTTCCTTTATATTTACTATTCGTTCATCGAATATTCGGTATTCCGCCGAATATTTAGTGAAATAGTCTGTATTCAGTTATTCGGTCACATCCCTTGTAATAAGTCTTATATAAAAATATATTTTCTGATGCTTCTTAATTAATCAAAAGTGAGACTTGGTTATTACCCAAGTAGCACACTTCGTTTTTTAAAAGTTGTAAAACGGTTATTAACGTTGTAACAACCGCTTAAAAACGTTTATAAAATGTTTAAAGGTTATTTGTGCTACCTGGGTAAATTTAAAAAATGCTTTCCAAAACATAAATAAATAAATCGCTAAAATTAAAGCTGAAAAATTAATAAACAGAAAAAAGTGAATTACAAAAAATGAAGTGAAAAATCACCGCTATTTTAAACGCTTTGAATTTGCTCTTCTAAAATAAAAAGAAAAAAGGTAAAATAATGGAGAAAATAAAGCTTTGCAACTTATTTTTCACATCTTTTTCATAAATTTAGACAGCATCCGAATTTAAGGGCGAGATTTCAGACAGCAGTGGTGTAGAGAGCCTGATCGATATTTCGACGTCACAGAAACCTGTTGATATGTTTTCGAAATATTCGTCGTTCTTATGAAAGCGTTTCGCTTGAAGCGAGAATTTAAATGTCGCATATATTACTAGCAAATGTCGCAAGGAAGAAAAAATATTAATAAACTTCTTTGCGAAAAGCATTTTAGTTTGAAATGTTATTAGCTTATTTGCTTTTAAAAATGAGTCGTGTGTTTTCTCACATCAAAAGCAGCTGAATTGAAATAAGTAAAAATATAGACTATCATGACTTGAAATACTTTTTTAAACTGCCTTTTGTTTTAGCGAAACTATTTATTTCCCATGATTTGAATTAACTGATGGAACATTAAAAAAAAAAAAAAAAAAAAAAAAAAAAAAAACAGAAAAAAAGAAAGCAAAAAGCTATAAATTTCAGCAGTTACTTTTTTTTTCATTTTTTTAAATTTACAATAATACTAAAATAAATAGCGAAATAAGAAGAATGATTAAAGTTTTTTGTTGGAAAACTTATTTGTATGCAACGCAAATTACACTTCGTGAACATTTCTTGCATTTTAGATGCGCAAAATTAAAACTCCATTTGCTAATTAAAGGATGGCATCAAATTTTGTGAAAACTAAGTTATTTTGTAAGAATTGTCTCAAGTAGTAAATATCATCGTCGGCGGAATGGCAGAAGGGTTATGCCCAAAGACGCGGAATCATACCCGGCAGAGGTCCGTGGATTTTCGAGATGCAGAAAATCCTGAACGGACATGTCGTGTGATTATGAAGCATGTTAAAGATGTCTTGAGTATTCGTTTAGTCACAAGTGCCCTCGGCAAAATTAAACTACAGCAGTTTCGCATAAAAGGGAGCTTTGGTGCCTCCATCAGGTGGAAATTGGACGTGGAAAATTCTGTGGTAATACCGACTCACCGATAAAGGTTAAACATGAAGTAATGAATCAATGAATGCCAGCTCTTGGCAAATGCACTACGTCTGCAAATGGGAGAAACCAATAAGGCGGTGCATCGAAAAAAAAAACAAGTATACATTAATTCTGCAGGGTTGCGGAAAGGACTGACTCTGACTCAGTGTTGAAATAGGAATTAAAATCTATGCATCATGGTATAGCGCCTAATATAAATTTCAAGGCATCAGAATGAACAATTAGGGTGCCATTTTGATATATTAAATATATAAGAATCCAAGTATTAAAATAAATTATCAAAAAGAAATGTTACACATTGCTGATAGTATATTCAAAAGAACAGCAAAATATGCAAAAGAAAATAATTTTGTACAAAAGCAAAATTGATGGTATTTTGAAATTACTTTTATAAAGGGATCCCTCGTGCCAATTGCGGATTTTAATCACGATGAGTCAGGGAAAAAAAAAGCTTCAATTTGATCTAAAGTTATAGGAGCCATATTTGACGCCTACGATTGAAGATCTAGGCGCCAAATCAATATTTTTGGTCATAAAATTCGATAAACGACTTCTTATTTCTAAAACAGGTCTGGCCGGGAGTTTAACACCTTTGACTCCGAATCGTACTCGGCACCCCTGACAGAGTTTTGGACAAAATGACCGACTTCTATTCTTAGAAGTTAAAACGTTCGACTCCCTCCCCATTCCTACTACACAAACATTTTTTTTGTCTTATATGTAAGAAGATTTGCAGCTAATACCGAAAATACCAATTTTACGAAAGGGCAAAATAAGACAAATTACCAGTATCCGGTATAATGGTATTTCGGTATTGCAATCATTAAGTCGGACTCACAAATGTTGGCATTACATCCTTTTATTAGAATATGCATGCTGCTGGCAAAAATTGTAAACAAGCAACGGTGCTTTATGAAGAAAAATTATTTTAACAATGCTTGATTTTAACAATTCGTATTTGTCCATAGTTTTTAACAAGTTTTTAAGAAAGTACATCAGAAGACGTGGACGTCCAATCGTCTTAGGGACCATATCATGATATTGAATCCTATTTGGGAGAAAAAAACATTCTTTATACAAAATGGCTTTTCCGAATCAAAAAGTAACTTCAGAAAAATAGCTACAAATAGGAAAATAAAAGGGTTATTACGTGAGTTGAAGAAGTATCGTTTTTGAATTTCAAAGTTAAAAAAAAAAGAAAAAGAAAAAAAAAAACAATTTACAAGACGAAAGTATATTATGTTTTTTTTTTTTTTTTAAATCCAGCAACTTAGGTAACTATAAGGTGTTAAAAAGACTGACACGAACATCCTATAGAGTTGTCCACACCAATGGATAAAAAAAGGAACAAATAATAAACGATTTCTTCTCCTCACAGGCACACCTAAGACAGAAAAATTGCAATAGACAACTTTGAAAGCATTTTACACGTCAAAACATTACAATACAAAAATAAAATCAATAATTAATAAGCCTCAATTTCGTAGACATCGATTGAAACTCATTTGCGGATGTAGCTGTCTGATATAAGACATAAAACAGTGGCATCTATGATAGCGTCTTACAATGACAAAGAGTTTTTATATGATATCGCACCGCGTAGTCACGAACAACGTTTTTTATAACATGACGGAAATATGCGGTTTGACCTCCGATTGATATACAGTTGAAATAAGGAAATAAATCATGGAGGTGACCGCAAGAAAGAACTTCTTTTTTATCATTGGAGACAAACAAATACTTATTTCCATGCAACTTTTGATCATTAATCACTTGAATCATAGGAAAAGAATGAGTCGAAAAACAATGAACAAGAATAATTAAAACTACCAGTCGCATATTCAATAGACAAAACTGCGATTTACATTTTGACACAATCTGATATAAATCAGCATCAACATTTGCATAAGCTCTTCTAGCCTATGTTTCTTTGCAAGCAAAACCCAGAATATATAGTTCCAAAAACTGCTTATTCAGATGAAAAGATGGAAAAAATAAGCATAATATAATTTAAACGTAGATAACTATTTATAAAAACTTTATGCTTTGAAATAATGTATTTTATTTTTGACTTTGTTGTTTTGTTTACGTTGCATTGTTTCACAGTTGAATAGATAACTCAAAAGAGACAATTCCTGCAGTATTGGAAATTGCTAATTGTTATCTCCACTCCAATAAAAGGATACAGGTGTTTTTAAGTTGGTAAAAATCAACCTTAATTTGGATTTTTAAAGTCGTCTGCATGAGCGTGAAAGAAATTAATTAGCATGAAAGAAATCATTGATGAGAAAAAAAGGTATTGCAATTTTTTTTCCATGGAGTGTGAACATATAAAATTCTTGCTTTTGCTTTTAGACTTTTCCTGTTGTGAGGGAATTAAAACTTTTGGCGTTTGTTTAACTTTTCGTACTGCGTGCCGGCAAAATGTTGACTTTATTCGAATCAGGACTTTTAGACATGCTTTATTTGACATAACTTTTATTCTCAAGGTAGACAGTGCAAAGCCGAGTTACGCAGCCATACGTAATTATAATAAAACGAAAACAATATTGATATAATTGCGGTCTAACTACAAACGATGCTCAAGAAGCT
Source organism: Uloborus plumipes (assembly GCA_038373865.1). Lineage (NCBI taxonomy): Eukaryota > Metazoa > Arthropoda > Arachnida > Araneae > Uloboridae > Uloborus > Uloborus plumipes. The sequence continues at coordinate 31,036 of JAXGGA010000085.1, read as the reverse complement.
TGGGTTGAAATTCACAATTTTCACGGGGCACAAAAATGAGACTGAGAAACCCGATTAAAAAATTCAAGTGCATTTATAAAGAGAATGTCCTGAATTTCTCAAGAATACATTTCTAATGAGAGTTTTTAGAAATAGTGTTTTGAGTGTTTGAAATATTGTTTCAGTGTGTGTACAAAAAAAGACCCCCCCCCCAAATGTAGGGGGAGAGGCCGAAATAAGAATGAGCGTCCCCTTACTACAGCGGTTAGTCGAGTTCGCTATAACAATTCTTTCTAGAAATATAGCCATGCATAGATGACGTGGGCAATAGGGTAGATCGAAAAAAAATTATTATTTTTTTTTTTTGGAATTCTAACTCAGAGAGGGTGAGAAAAGTTGTCCACTAGGACTAAACAATTATCTGTAAAATTTGAAGTAAAATCTCCATAGTCCGCAAGGCGGTCAAAGTTCGCAAATTGTGCCCAAAAATGCATTTCTTCATGTTTATGAATACATTAATTTTGAATAAATTTTCAAACCGGTCAGGGTGAAAAAAGGTACCTAATGATGTGAAGATACATCGCAGTCCGACAAAATCTTTATGCTACCCATTTTCGAAATTTGTATATTTATCTCTAAAACAGTACTTTTTCATTAGGAAAAAAAAATTCTGAAACGATCAAGGTTAGAGAAGTTGCCTCTTGCGATCAAATTTATTACAAAAATAATGAAAATGGTACGCAGAACTATTTTATCTCAGAAAGTGGCACTCTTCCGAAAAAGGTTGGCCACCCCTGCTTTAATGTATGCTTAATTTTACTATATTTTGGAGCAACAGACGCAAGTACGTTTAGGTAAACTGGCAATTCTGGTGTTTTTTTTTTTTTTTCAACATATCACCCAAAACAAATATTAAATGTCACCAGCATTCGAACGGGACACCAAGCGTCTTTCCATCTATGTCTCATAGTGGCTACTAGCGGCGGTAATATCAGTTTCAAACAAGTTAGACGTCACCACTAAAGCTAAAAACCAAACTTCACCAGAAAGACAATATTGAAAGTTGATTCAGTGATTCTTACAGGATATTCTTAGACTTTTGATAATGGGAGGGGGAGTGGAATCAAGATCGGCAATATTTATTGTAGAACTTAGGGTCATATTCTTCCGTGTGGGCGAGAGAAGAAGTCCTTCGAAATACATTCAATAAAAAATGTTGCAGCTCGCTTGTGGATTCCGTATATCTTGGAGCGAGAATCGTTACTTCAGTGGAGAGGAAGGCCTGATAACAAAACAGGTGTTTGAAAAGGTTGCATAGGTTATAGTGGTTAGTGTCACCATTCCTCACTGAGACGACCTGAACTTCATCCTCTACATAGAAAGAACCTACCACTTCTCCGAAGCTACAAGGTAATTCTAAAGTTAAACGTAAGGAATTGATGAAGAAAAGTCTTCCAGTCACCAGCATGAGCTATACAACGTCCCTCAAATGCACTATTTGGAGAATCTATTTTTAGTCTTCATCAGATACAAATTATGGGGATTGCGTAACACAGTATTTCATTAATTGCTTTGCTTTCCTTTCCAAAGTCCAAACAACAATCCGACATCTAAAAATGAAGTATAATCCTTGATTCCAAATTAAATATTTCTCGCCTTAATAGGTGCTATTATTATCATTGTGCTTTACAGGGTCAAAACTGTATGCAAAAGCTCCGTAGAACAGATGTACTCGAACTGGGTAAACGTACCAAATACGCAAACTTTTTCAATTCTAAATTATTACGAGGGGTTTTATTTTATTTTATTTTATCAAGAACTATACAATTGTGAAATAAAAATCACCGAGAAAATTTGATAGCACTGCGTGCACTGCACAATGCACATGGGTTGCAGTGTCTTTAGTATTCCCGTCTATCATGTCAAGTCATAGTCGTCAGTTATCTGAGCTCATATGAGCAAGTAAACAAACCTCGAACAATAGAATCTTTCGAGAAGAGTGAATTTCATACTACAAGTTGTCATTCAATTCCTACATCCTGAGGGATGCAATGCAGCAGAAAGTCATGGGACAAATGAGTAATATGTGTGGAAAATCTTTTAGGAGTAACAGCAACGTGCGAAACTTTTGTTGCTACTTTGACGAAAATCGCATGAGAATCGCAAATCATATCAATACAGCCTTGGTTCCTTCTGATATGCATTTTTTTGCTCACATGGAAATCGCGCTCGGAGGACAAAAAGTCGACTCAGACCGGCTAATAGAATTGGCTGTAAGAGCAGACGCCAGCCTTCTGTAACAAGGGTTGGGAAAGTTGGCACCAAGCTTCGACAAATGTCTCAGTTAAAACGGTGACCATGTAGACAAGTAGCTGGTGGTATGTCTAAATATTCAAATAGTTTATATTTTTACTATAGTTTTCATTTCGCGACCAATCAGACCTTGAGGGAAAAAGTCTTAGTATAATACAATATTTATCAGTAGATCAATAGTTATCTGTCATTAATATTCATTTTCAATACAGTTGACTAGTAATAGTTTACTACAAATTTAATGATGCCTCATTATAATAACTATTTGTATCTATAACTCTATTTCAATGACTTGTTATATAGTTGTGCGCAACTGAGAAGTACTTAACAAAAAATATTAAGGGGAATTAAGAGGAAAATCGGCAATAAAATTAATTCAACCGTCAGATATCATTCACCACATTAGGAGATAAACGAGTAAAACTAATAAAAATACTTTAATTTTCTAGAAATACGTGAAATCTACCAGTGTGGAATCCGTAGAAAACTACTGCTTTGTTGGATACAAAAGGAACAAATATGCTTGAATCTCTACATGCATTTTAGCATGTGATGCAAATGGCGCCAAATCTACACGTTCAATTGAAAAGCATCATGTAAATTTCTCAAAAATATCGCCGCAAAATCCAGTCCCAACTCGATAGAAATCTATCTGCATCTTAATCCCAATATTTGTTTTCGCATGGGCGGATCGACTCAGAAAACAAGAAACCTCCCACCGAGACACCTGCGACGGGGGAATGAGGTGACAAGTTGGGAACATCCAAGACGAAATACGAGACACCTGACGCAGGAGACTGGGAATATTTCAGGATGCGTTTTGCACCACGAAAACCGAGACGAGAAGAAATGTAGATTATTACGAATTCAACAGGAAGGTCGGAATGAATCTTTGGGGATGAAGCATATTTTAACTAGGCAGACATATAAAAAGAACTTCCCTTCTGTCACTTAAGATGCTTCATGTTAAAATAAATAACATCAACAAGCAGTTAAACTTCGTATTAATAAACGTATTTTTTATCAAAGAAAAATTTCGGTATTTCTTAATGAACAGTTTAAGCTAAAATAAACAAGCTAAGATATTTATTGCAAAAACTTTTTCTTAAAAAATGGGGAAAGGCAAAGGTATTGTCAAGCGATTTTTTATTACCTTCATCTGAACATGAATAATGCTTTTTTAAAGATTCATAAGAGTCCTCTAATGAATGACTATGAAAAATGTAAGACTGCAAAATTTATGTGAGAAGAATATTGTCATGAAGTTCAACAAAAGAAAACTTCTACAATTTCACATCAAACTAATTCACATTTGAAACACGTTCGAATGTCTTCTTCAACTATCAAACTCATGGGAAACTGCGTCATTAAAATAAAATAAAAAATCCTTTAAAGTAACCTTTTTGACCGAAGAAAAATCTGAAAAGTTGTTTTTACAGCTATCAAATTAAGGTCATAAATAGTCTGATTCTGATTAATGAAGTATCTTTTAGCTGGGACAGCAACGTTAGGTTTTAAGCCCTATCGCCAATCTTTTAGATGGCAATATACTGTGAACAAATAAGAATAGTTATGTGACGTCTTTTGGCAGCCCCAGTAGGCATCTCAATAAGTGTTGCAAGCAGCGTCTAGATTTGCACCAGTATGAGGAAAGAACGACACTAACTCTGCCAAGTACATTTTAATGATAAAATGTCGTAAAAGCAAAAGGAAAAGGAAAGTATTACACCTACATGAAGTTAAATAGCTGAAAATAACACATTAAAGGAGTTGAGAGATTTCAGGGTGTTATTAATTGTGCGAAATATTTGTTTGGAAAATCACGAATAATGGTAGCGAAGGGTTCGTTTCCATGATTGCTCTTATAGCGAAGAATCCATTTTTGCGATCGGAAAGCGATTCGTTTTGGGGATAAAAAAAGACCTCTACCTCTTCAATGCATTTATAGTTTCACATGCACTATTACTGTAGAGAGCGAAATCCCATTAAAAAAAAGACAACGACATAACACATGTTAAAATCTCCCGCAATAACTATGCAGTGACTAAATAAGTCGATCTCTAATCAATCTATGGAAAGGGGAAAACCTAAATATTTTCAACATTACTCGGAAAACATTAATTTTCTAGAAGAAGGGTAGGACGAAGATGACTAATCAGAAGACACTCTCTCTCTCTTTTTTTTCTTTCTTTAACTTAAGAAAACAGACTTTTTGACAAGCCAAAGGGCGTGAACAGAGAACAGGAAGTCAGATTAATGCATTTAAAAAGACAAATAAGGATTCTGAAATGAAACTTTGAACAAAAAGATCCAGTGAACACCCACTCATTTATGCGTCGTAAGATATTTGCTCTTCGACCTTAAACTAAACCAACATGATTACAAATAGAATTTTAAGTTGAAAATGTTTTTTTTTTCACCAATTTATCAGTGACGTAAACTGGGCTTAAAGGTTAAACCGCAAAATTACTCTGTTATGTCAAATATTTTTTTAAACGGTTTGTGGTCAAGAATAAAAAATTCCGACTCATAAAAAACTTAATATAAGCTTAAATATTTTGGAAATGAACTAGCTCAGTATGATTAATGATGTCATTAAAAATACTTGACCACTTTGTCTAAAAAGATGCATCCACCTTATTTTAAACATAGTTCTAGAAAGTAATGGTCATTTAATCACCATGCCCGAATACTAATTACAATCTCGAGAATACGACGAAAAGTATTCGACGAAGGAATTATCATAGAACGGAAGTCGACAATCAGAATTATTTGGATTAAAAATAATGTTTCTTCGTGCTTGAAATTACATGTGCAGTGCAAACGAAACGTTATGCTTCAAGAATTAACATGTTTAAAAAAAAAACTTCCAACTTTTGCCCAATGCTTATACTTAACTTACTCAAAATATAGTGCTCGCTGCTTATTAAAATCACATTCGTTCGCAGGATTTTATAAAGCGGCTAATTTTATAAACCGACATACCTACACTTAAAAATATATTTTCAAGTTTAAATACTTGAAAAATGAATTACCATATTCATATTTTATTTTAAGTGTTTTAAAATACAGTTAACGTTTTAACGAAACATGAGGCCCGTTTTTTTACTAAAAGTTCTTTATATGTTGGCTTATTTTTGTTTGATTAACAAAATTTTAAAGCAGAGATTCGACATAGCTTGAAAGTTTCTAACAGTTTTTTGTAACATTCAACATTACCTCTTCTTTGCCCTTCAGTGCATGCTAAGATATCAAGCGCTTTTCTCATATCTGTTGAAGAGGACAAACTTGGCACTTAAAAATGTCTTATTTTCTGAGATATATTCCTCTGCTTTTTGGTGCGACATAATATTAGAATTTATAATGTCTGCTGCAATTTTTAACGCATTATATCTGTCTCCTTTATTTATTTATTTATTTTTACATATGCTTTCCAAAAGCTTGATTTTATAAAACGGTAATAATGATTTTACTAAAGAAGAGCTCTAATTGATTTCAATATTGAAATGATTCTGTTCTTAAACATTTGATTTTAAAAAGTGGTTGATTTTTTAATCCAGTGATTTTATAATCGGCATTGCACTTTAGCGACTCATCACTGATGACGCGAACGTAGCAAGCCAATCGCACTTCCGCGTGGACAAAATAATAAATCACTATCAAACAGAAATCGAACATCATAACTATTTGGATTAAAAATAACATTTTCTTTTGCCTAAAATAGCACGGTTATAGTAAGTAAAATCTCATATTTTAAGAATTAACACGTTTAGAGAAAAAAGAACTGCAGTCTTGCGATACCTCACTTGCTTGCTCAGAACGTTTAACTTTCGAGTCCATCATTGATGGTGTAGAAGCAACAACCAATCAGACTTTTATAATCTCATAGTAACAATATTATTCTTTTACTAAAATCATAAAAAACTACGAGCTGACGGAAAAAATAAACAGATGCGCATGCTGCTCAAAAGTATCCAGGAAAAAGCAAAAAAAGTTGGAGTGAAAATATGGATGATTATGACAAATATTTCTGGAGCATAAAAATATTATGTAACTGCAAACCATGTTTCATAATATCTGGTCACATTAAATATAAACTTCATAATTACGTATCATAGCCGAATAGAGAAAAATAGTTCAAAGATAATTCTTTATCATATACTAATTCAAAACCTTTTAGGAAAAAATAAAATATTTTAAAAATTTACTCAATACTATTTTAATTTTTGATAAATGTTGTGGATATTGTCTGGTTTCAAAATAATAACCGTTTCTTGATAAATAATTAATGCAAAAAACAGGGGGAAATATTATTTTTTTTAAATGAGAATATTGGAGGATTTCAAAGAAATTTCTTTTAAAGAAAGCTGGATATATCAACAAAAGTATAGAATAATATAGTACCATTGATAAAAAAAATAGTATGTCCTTTTCTTCAAAAAAAAAAAAAAAGAACTATCATCATTTACTCACTACAGTTTTCAGCTGTAACTTTTGCTCTTCAATATATATGCGAGTTCATAACTTTTTACGTATTTTAAGCTAAAAAAAAAAGTTCAAGAAAACCTCCAAATCTATTTAAAATTTAACGCTCTAAATATTCGTTTGATAAACGACACACTATTGCGGTAGTAACATTTTATGCACAGAAGCAACATTATTTAAACATCTGCAGGATATGAAAACACGCAAATCAATTATTCATCTCCAAATTTTATTTTCAAGTGTGTGCTAGGGAGAAATAAATAACATAGATATACCTGTTGAGCTGACAAATACTTTATGAAGACAAATTAGCTAGCAAGCTCAACTCAAGGTATGATAAAATGAACAAATGGTTTTATTCAGGGTCCACGGTAAGAATTCAAGACAGAAGTGAAAAATCGTTTCTTAAAGCGTGTAATGTACAGAGAAGTAGCATTTGACATGCAAATTAGTAGTTAGAAAATAAAATAGTTTCATTTCTCATGTATTCAAAACAAATGCATATCAAGCAATGCATTTTGTAAATTAGTTTTATTCTTTTTTATGCATATATAAAGCATTTATTATCAAAACCAGTTTAATACATTTTTTTTATAAATTACAGGAAAGGCAAAAAGCATCTCATGCTCTGTGCACTTAATTTCACAAACTTTTTTTTTTCCTTTTGAAAAACATTTAGTGCACGACTTCATATTTGATTGACTTTTTAAATTAGCAGTATTATCTAACTACTTCCAAATAAAAATAATTTGGATTGAAATTGCATGGAAGTAAGTATTTTATTTTTATTTTTTTTATTTTTATTGAAATTCTAATTAAATCTACTTGGTTTCTCACTTTTACGCCATGTACAAACCCACAACTTTTGTAAAGCAGTAAGTTACCGCCCTTAAATCAGGGTAAAGTCCGAAATGCGCGATACACCACCAGCCAAAGACTGCAGTTTCGTCCTCATTATAGAACTCAGTCTGGATTAGCCATTTACCAAGCTGTAGACAGAAATCATCTTCTCGAAGAGAAGACAAGTTTGGTTGGCACTCTTAGCTTCTGCTTCTATGAGATGATTTCTTCCTCCAGATCGGCTAATGTCTAATCCAGACTGAAGAGTCCTAATGAGGACGAAATTGCAGTCTTAGAACTGTATGACCGAGCTTACGGTGTATTGCATGTACCTCTGCAGCTGATTAAGTAATTGATTTTAATAATATACTTGATATTAGTCGTACGTGCTTATAGTGGCGATATAGTAAAAACTTGGATTGAGCTACTTTTGAAAAGTAAAAGGGATTATTGGCACGGTTTTCGACCAGATTGAGAGAAATTCGTTCGAGCTTTATGGCATGACAGTATAGTGAAGCAAATGCACCCACAGCTCGTTCATAGCATCCTAAGACTGCAGTTTCGTCCTTATTGTGGACTCCTCAGTTAGGAATAGCCAATGATCGAGCTGGAGGCTAAGATCCTCTTATTGTAGCTAACATTGCCAACAAACTGTAGATAAAGTGAATTTATCTTACCAGCGAGCGTCCGCAAACCAACTCGAAATTCGAAGGCAAAAGCTGGGTAAGAGTTACCGCCCATAAGCCAGGGCTAAGGCAGAACTGAAAGCAAATGCACCCACAGCTCGATCATAGCATCCTAAGACTGCAGTTTCGTCCTTATTGTGGACTCCTCAGTTAGGAATAGCCAATGATCGAGCTGGAGGCAAAGATCCTCTTATTATAGCTAAGATTGCCAACAAACTGGTAGATAACTCCATGGTTTGCGGACGCTCGTTGGTAAAATAAATTCACTTTATCTACTAGTTCGTTGGCAATCTTAGCTACAATAAGTGGATCTTAGTCTCCAGCTCGATCATTGGCTATTCCTAACTATGGAGTCCACAATAAGGTCGAAACTGCAGTCTTAGGATGCTATGATCGAGCTGTGGGTGCATTTGCTTCAGTTCTGCCTTAGCCCTGGTTTATGGGCGGTAACTCATTGCATATGACAGTTTAGTGCTCCTCTGAAACGGTGAGCTATGACTTTGACAATGTTTCTTTCTTTTAGGGATTATAAGGAAGTGTATTTGGTTTTGCATTGAGTTAGTTTACTTTCTTATAGTATTCAAACTCAAATCCGCTCCAATAGAATCCAACTCAAATCCGCTCCTTTTCTAAATTTTTGTGAAGATTTATGGATTGAGCTGATTTTTATACTAAACGCCTCACAAGAAAAGAAAGTTCATTTTTCCAAATCCTAAGTCGTAAAACATTATAACACTACTATAACCGCAGAAAATAAATATAATACTGACTAAAAATTTCGGATTTCTCGCAGGGAAGCTAGAATGAAGTCATTTACCCTTATTTAAGCCTGATTTTCAGCTACGGAGATCAAATTAAGCTAATTTTATAACACTCTAAACATTTATTTATTTATTTTATTATTATGATCAGTAACTTTGTCACTTAAGAAAAATGGCAGTAAGAAACGCCAACGAATAAAATCAAGTCATTTACACATATTAAAATTCAATTTGCAGTTGTGGAATCAAAATGAAACTAATTTTAAAACTGTCTAGTTTTTTTCCTGTCATTGATCCAAATAATAGTCACTAAAGAAAAATGCCAATAAGAAATATTTTGGAATTTTTAGATATTTGTAGGAAAATGGCACTGTTACTAGAATCGACGCCTTTGAACGAAAAATCCTTCATAACAATAGTTTTTTAATTTCTGAAAATGCATGACAGAAACAAAATTAAGAATAAATTCTAGAAAAAAAATTACCTATATTAATTAATCAATTCATTTATTTATGAAGTCAATTTTTCATTATTAGTTAATTTATTCGTTTAATTACATATTTATTTTATGAAAACTGTTTTCAATTTTCAAATAGAAATGTTTCATAGCAGAAATATTTTATTTTTCATTTCACCCCATGATTTTTTAAGGTGAAAATTTTCTATCTCTTAGTGAAGGTTAATGAAAAATAAATTTCAACAACAATAGTTGTATTACAAAATACATTGTTCCTTCTTTAGGTGCAATAATTTTTGGAATAAATTTCAATTTGTTCATTTTGAAACAGGTAAGTTATTTTAGCTCCTTCACTTTGCCCCGCATTCCCGTATTTATATTTACTGTATGTAATTCACGTTAATCGTGTAACTTGAATTGATACTTCAAATACTTTTTGAGACTCTGCTTTAAAAAACAACTCCTAAAAACTTCATTTTGTTGATTATTACGTCAGCAAAAGAATTTATTCAGTTGTGTATCAGCTCGACCCACGTTGGATAAAATTGATACTTTCGAAAAAAAAAGTCAAGATTTTTTAACAGGCAAAACAGTGCCAGCAAAAGTTATGAGATGGTCATTTGATAGGAGAATAGTGACAGTATTGCATAAAAGTTTATTTTGGTAGATAACATTAACATCAATACACGGAAATGAAGAAAAATTAAAAAGGAAAGCGTATCAACTATACCCGGTCTTTCCTAAATTGCTTTCCAACAAATTCCATAATATTTTATAAACAAATATTTTATTTTGATTAAACTTCCACAAAAATTGTTTTCATATTAAGCTGAAACTTTTCATGACATAGTTTTTCATCCAGAACCCAACTGAGAGCTAATATGCATTAAATTATTATTTCATTTTCATACATTTTGCTATTCAAATTTTTACGTAGACCTTTGTGTAGTCATTAAATTTTGCAAGTAGACAGCATTTATCATAAACCGGGTGACATTACAAAAAAGAGGGTGCTCAAACAGTAAATTAATACCACCTAAAAGGCCATAAATCCTTTCTAAATCCATTTTATTTCGAATCCAATTATGAATATAATATGAACGTTTAGTTAAGAGGTTCAAAAGAGTAATAAACAAAAGTCTGAGAACATATTAAACAAAATTAAAACCCTGGAGACGTCTTTCTTCTTCTTTGATTTTCAACATTTATTATTTTCCGACTTCAAATGCCAGATTACAAAATGAAACGAACGTGCTTAAAATTATCTTCTCTGACCAATGAAAACATTATCTTCTCTGACCAATGAAAACAAAATGATTTTAACAGATTCTCATTTCAACTCAACAATCTAAACAGAAGGATGGAACGCTATTCCTTTAAAAGCTGACAGCCTATTCATTATGGCAAGCAATAGAAAGCTGGATACGCCTAATCATTAACATAACTAGCAATTACTCTGCTTTTAAATAGTCGCAAGCTAGCCTTCTGAAGAGATTTTCAAAATGAAAGACACGCTGAAAATGCGCAATAAGAAACCTCATTAAAAATTCTCATCAGGGTAAGATTAAACAAAATTATAAATCTGAAAACGTTTACAGGCTGTCTTTTCAAATTATATCTGCAGCAACAGACAATTTGAAAGAAACAAATTACTTGATACCATAGGTGGATGTGGCACAAGAGTAGTGTAGAGCTGTTGAAAAATGATTGCAATCTATTAGGCAAGTGCATTTTCTTTATTTTTAACGGACTAAATGGTCACAGATGAAAATGAAGAGAGAAAAAAACATATTGATTTCATTTTTTTTTTCGAAATATAGTTTATGATTTTAAAAATAACTCTTTTTAACACATTTAAAAGACAAAAATAGCATTGTAGGACATACATAAAAACGATAGCGGGAAATTATTTTGTTAGAGTCCACAAATCCTACTGGAAATTGCTTCTACACTGTTAAAAAAAACCTGAATTTTCAGGAAGATTTTTACTGATTTTAACAGGAAATTTCCGTTCTCGTTTCAAAACGTATCTTTTCCTTAAAAAAACGGAAATATTCCGTGAAATATTCCGCATTTTCCTCATTTCCATAGCCTACGAGGATTAGCACAACTCAGCAGCACTGAAACTCGTAGGCTACAGACGATTGGATTGGCTGTGAAAAGCATGTGATTGAAGCAAAGAAGGAGAAGTGACGTAGCTGCCATACGCGGGAAAGACAAGATGGCCGATAGCTGAAGTAAAACTATCGGCCGAAAGTTGTGAGTGAAGAAACCAAAAAATGAAGCAAGAAGCATTACTATGAAGTAAGTGCTCTTTTTTTTGTATTTTATTATGTGTGTAGCATTGTTTTATCGCTCCATTCCTGTAATAAACTATTTTTGCAACTGCAATCTGTTAAAACGTAATACGCGATTTTAAGTGATAGGTTGGGAATCTAATGTGTTTTTCTCGTAAAATTAGACAAAGTATTAAGTAGGCAGATTTTAGACTAGACAGTTTTTGATTGTGCCGGATACCATATTTTTCCGAATACAAACATGTTTAACTGTAATCTTTGTCTTCATTTTTTGCCTATTTAAAAGAAAATGGTACCGAAGTATGTATTGTATATATCTGTGAAATGTAAATGAATATCCAATTAACTCCTATATTTATTCACATAAGGTATAATTATTAATTTAAAATAAGTAAATTATGTTCTTAGCTAGGAGGACTTAATTTACCTCATACCAATGCAAACCAAATTGCCGTAATTTACATTTATACAATTGAATCAAGCTTTATTTATTTTTTAACAGTCTTTAGTATTGCGTTGGTGTACAACTATTACAATATACAATAATCTAGTGTTTAACTTGTGTTTTATTTTAGTCACCTTCTTAAGAATTTGAAATGATGGTAACTTTTCTTTCAGTTGCTTTTTTAATTAAAAATAAACTAGCATTTTATTGACTTAACACATTTCTGAACATATATTATTATGAAGTTTTTTTTTTTCAATGTTTGTTTCATATGTGAATGATTAAGTAACTGTAAAAGAGATTACTGTGGGGTGTCATAAGATTTAAGAAGAATTAAAAAGCAATAAACTTTAAATTTAATACTGTCGTCCCCGCTTAATCGGGTAACTGATAAACGAATACCCCGCATATACAAATAAAACATCCCAGAACCCATGGCATAGACGTAATGTTGAAGATCCCCGCATAATCAAATAATAATTTCTGGAACCGACAGCATTCGTTTAAGCGAGCCCCACAGTATATGAATGTTTGCATTAAAATAGCTTTGTTCGTACTTTAAAATAGCTCTGAATATGGTACTACTGTCGTCCCCGCTTAATGGGGTAACGGATAAACAAATACTCTGCTTATACGAGTATAATATCTCGGAACCGAATCTTCCCCATACCAGAAACGCAATGTTAAAGATCCCCCGCTTTATCGAATACTATTTCTTAGAGCCGAAAAGTACGAAGAAAAGTACTGCTTAAATTTTAAAAAATAGTATACAAACTTAAATATCAAAAAAAAAAATAAATAATTATAAATAATAATCACATGTTAATTTTAAAAAATGCAATCATCCAAAAATATTATTTTTTAAAAAAATGTTCTCATTCTCCCTTCCTTTCTTTAGGTTGTGGCAGATAGCGGAGCAATTCTTGACTGGGACGAAGGATTCCCATCCATGTACAGAATAGAGTAGAAAAGTAAGTTCAATTTTTGATTACTTTTCAGCAGGGTTCGCCGATACATATCAGTAGATATATATCCAATATTTATTCTGAAAATATCACGATATTTTGATATTTTCGATATTTATTTTTTGAAATGCGATATTTTCAATAGAAAAATTGTCTTCATCATATTAATAATGTCATCTTTAGTATGATATAATAATATGATATTCCTTTTTTATTTTCTGATAATAAAATTAGAAGTTAAAAAACAACTTGAATAGAGATGAAAAATGCCTAGTTAGAAATGAAAAAATCAGAATATGGAAATGTGTCTAATGTTTGTACAATGTGTGTTAGTGCTAAAAAATAATAATACCACCTAAAAATGCAACATATAGTTTTTGTTTTAGTAACAAAATTTGCTATGTAAAACAAAAGATTTAAATTTTATATTTGTTTTTTATTTTGTTCAGTTAAAGTTTTGTTTTATGTCTTTGCAATGTGATAAAACAATAAATAAGTTGTTTAGTTATAATGTTTTAAAAATAAAGTCAATATTATAGTTTGAAGTATTAATTAATAAAAAAGTTATGATATGAAAAAAAAATACATACAAATATTACATATTGTAATAATCAATTACACTAATAGTGTATAATGTACGGTTATCAATAAGTTTTCATGTTTTGGTTTGATATTACATGATAGTTGATATTTATGTATATGATACTGTAATTATTTTTATGTGAACATAATAGTCAATATCCAGTATATAGTAGCCAACATCATCATTAGGTTATGTAATTTTTAAAACATTAAACTATTACATTTCAGCAAAAATGGCGGCATAACATTTCATTGTTGTAAATTGTAATGTATATTTATGTAGAGAAATATTGAAAGAAACATTAATTTTTAGTCTGTACTGTAATAATACTTATTTAAGGAAATAAATAACATTGATTTGAGGATGTAGTTACTGATTAAAGAATTAAGCTTGCGCGAATTGAAAACATCGGATATATATCAAAATATCACGATATTTACAAACCCTGCTTTTCAGCTAATATTCAAATGATTAATGCATTGCTAATTCCTACTGTGCATTCATTTAACATATAGAGTTTTTATTAAATTTTATGCTCAATATAGTCCTGTTATAGACCGCTTAATTTTTACTAATATTTTATTTAATAATTTTATAGTTATACAGAAAGTTCTCTTAAAATAGCTTGAAGCTAATTTTTAAGTTAATTTCATGAACTGAAATGTGTGGTCGGTGGCCATTACTTGTACACCCATACGAGATCTAAGTCAAAATACTTGTGTCTGTGTGTGTTTGATAGCCGAAGTCATGTGCAAATGAACCATCTTTCATGATAGTCATTGTCAGTTGCATACATAGCGCCTTGTGGTTGGGGGAGGGGGGCGGCAAAAGGTTTGAAGGCGCACAATCCAGAAAATTAGCTCTAAAAGTTACAGGGGGAAAATATTTTTTATATCGTAATAGGGGGTGGGGGTACACTTACAAATCTTGCGGGGGAGCGCACCTTAGTCTATGTATGCTATTGGTCATTGTCATGTGATGAAATGTGTTGACTTGACTAATAATTGACTTACTGTAAAATGTTTTTATTCTTATCTATTAAATGCAAAGTTACCTCACTTCATTCAATCATCTTCATTCATTTGATTTTTGTTGTGATGTGGATCAAATAATTTCCCGGAGTGGGTAGATAAGTGATTTTGGGGCAATTATCCAGGTATTTGCCCCAGGCTAATTACATACTCAAACTTGGGTATTTTGTTTTTAAAAAAATGTACACACAGATTTAGTTTGGGCGAGGTAAAGAATGTTTCCCCGCATTATCAAATACTCTGCTTAATTGAATACTATTTATTTCAATCAACAATATTAGTTGAATCAAGGCCAATACATATATATATTGCATAGTCTATGATACTTTTATTAGAATTGTTAAAAGATGTAAGTTATTTTTTAATGGATCTAAGAACCTTTACAATGTGATAGAAAAATATCAGATGTCAATTTTAAGAATTTTTGAAAAATTTTCACAACTACCATCATAAAAATCGAAAGTTAAAAATCAACGTAAATAAAACACAAATTTGGTTAGTTAGCACAAAAAAACTGTGAGGGAACTGATAGTTCTCTCACAGCTTTCATGTTGTGTTGCTCCATTGTAGCCTTGAAATAGCTATATGCTGTACTTTTTACCTAATTTGCTTTATTTACATTGATTTTTAACTTCAATTATATTTTAGCACAAATCTTATTTGATCATTTTTCATTTACCATTATAACTGTTTGCTGAATTTCATTTTGAGCTCTATTATCAGTACTCTTCGTCAATCACATATCTTTCAGTTTAAAAATTTACTGAACATTCTTCGTCTTTAATTAATTAAAATTTTATTCTTTTTAAATCTGGGAAAATACTACAGAGATCTTATGCTACTAGAGTATGCTTCTTTATCCGCTAGGCTAAAACATACTCATCATGTGGAGAGAGTCGTGGTAGAAAAAGAGGGGAGGGGAGCTGTTTGTGATCTTTGTCGCTACGTCATAATGAAGTTAGAGTATGTTTAACTAAGTTTGCACTTAAACCGCATTCATGTGTACAGTCAAAATGTAACAGTACTGCATATTCTAGTAAGATTGTAGCTCTATGGAACATACATTATTAAAAGAAAAAGGTTATTTGAAACAAGTATTTTATTTGTGTGACAAAATATATGATGTTGCATGTTATTTGTTTTTTCTTATTATATATTTTATGTCTATAAAAGTTTGTAAGACAGGTTTAATTGTTTTAAATTTTCTTTGTTTAATATATATATACTAGGTGACCCGTGCGGAATTCCGCAAAAAAAAAAAACTTTAAACTTAAAATTTAATTAGACAATATTTATTGGCTTCATTTGCACAACATCGCCATCTACTGCCGTCGTTCTGACAACTTTTCAAAGAGATCAAAGACACGTTCACTTTTACAACTACTACAAAAGTGATACCCTATATTAAAATCAAATACCCAAAGCTACTACTAAACTAAATACTAACGTTATTGCAAAACTACCATAGTATTTTGAAACAATAAAAGTTACAATTAAGGTTTACCGAGCTAAGCCTTGGCTTGAAATGTCGCATTTAAAATTGATTTGAACAACAATGTAACGATTTTGACAGTTGAGCAAAAAATTTAACTTTTTCAAACTTCAATCGCTTATAAGTCGCTTAAACGTGGATTTTCGAGATTCTCGTTACGCGGCGCTAGCGGAGAAACGTTCTAAAGAACGCATTTTTTTTAATCTTTCGAATGAAATCAAAATGGAGACGATACGACAATTATTTCGCTAGATAGAGTCAATTTTGTGCCCAAAAATTGAAGTTCGAATAAAAAACGAACCGACACTTTTTAGAGGGTGGGTCTAATTTTCGTCAATAGCCCGCGGGATAAGCTTCAAAATCATAAATTTTCTTGCAATTCGATAAAGAAATGAGCGAGTTTCGACCGGGTATAGGATTCGGCTTAGAGAAATAATATATGGAGATATTTCAATATATTATACTCAAAGCTTGGTATTATGTGTAAATTGGGTTCACTGGAAAATAAATATCTGGATAATTTACATTGGTGATTGCGTGTTGGATGCTCAAGCATAACAACTGAAGCTTTGGCACTTTGGTCAAACTCTGTTTCCTGCTATCATTATTGTATATAAGGGTGTATTACAAAATTTTTTTTTGGGGAAATTCAAAATTTCAAGTTGATAAAGTTGCCACTACATTCACATAGTTACCAAAAAAATTTGAAAATTTTAAAAATATTTAGGTATGTGGGATTACCTTGAAGTTTCAAGTTTTTTAGTAAAAACGATGATTTTTTAAAAGAATGTATAAGTTATATCTAAAGCAAAAATAATTATTTAAGTGCAAAAATGGACTACTTAAAAAGTAATCTATCAATAAAAAATGTATTGTAGCTAAAATTGAACTTTTAGATTTCCATAAATAGTTATAAAAAAACATCACATTTTTGCTAGTCTGTCATATTTTTAGAATATTTACCTATTCTACAGAATAATTTTTATTATTGTACCAATAAGTACAAACATTGAAGTACTGCGTTTTGAAATAGGGACTTGAAACCTCAAGGTGATCCCGGCATACCTAAATAGTTTTCAATTTCAAAATAAATTTTTTCGGTAACTTTGTGAATATAGTGACAACTTTTTATTAACTTGAAATTTTGAATTTCCAAAAAAAAAAATTGTGATACTCTATTGTATATATTCATATTTAAAATTGAAATGTAGTGAAGTTAAAGAAATGTTTGGTTGTTTTCAATATTTGTGTCAGGTAAATTTTACATACCCATTGTATTGGCACTTGATGCCAAATTGTTTTTTCCTTGAAATTTCCTCTCAAGTTTGTATTACAGCTGCATTGTTTTCCCATACGTTCTTTAAAGAACTATAAAATACTTAAGTGAATTAAAGTGGTTCCTTTAAGAGCTTAATTTTGAGTAATATGTCTTAATTATTTTATTACAAAGATCTTTTAATTTCCGAGAAACTGGGAAAAAATTCCTTGTCAAGATATAATAAGAAGGGACAGAGAAAAATTGTTTTTTTAAATGCTTCATTCTGATTTACACTGTTTAGTATGAGCCGTTCCCTGCTGTGTTAAATCAAAACTTATGTTTTCTCATTGTATTGTCTTTGTAGGGCATTATTTGGGGAAACTCCCAAGCTAAGGAATCCAAGTGCAGAAAATGTTTAAAAAAAGGGTTGTTCATCCAAAACTTTAAAACCTTTAAACAAAAAACATGACTGAGTTTTCTAGTGAAAGAATATTTGTATCATTATTTTGTAAATAAATATTTTTATTTTACATTGTTTGTTTTTATTATTTACATTAATAGAATTGGCACTTATTTAAATGCATTCGCTTGGTTCAAATCCTATGTATATTGTAATGCATATTTTTTAATGATAATTAACTAGTTATTTTTGTTACTGCTATTTTTATTTTAATCTGAGTCCAGACTTAACAGTTATTTCATGATGTAAACCAATTGTGCATTTTAAGAGTTGCATGTATAAACTTACTGGTGCTGAGGGTTAGTAAAATTTAGTGAAATGATTTTTGTAATTTTATATCAAGATTTAAAAGCTTAGTCTCAAAACTTAGCTTTTTTACTTTAAGACTTTACTTCATTTACACATTTGTTTTAACCATTAGCTCAATGCCTATTAAGAAATGAATAAAAAAAACAATGTATAAGTCTTTATTTAAGCATCATTAAAAGTTTGGACAATCAAATCAGAGCTATCGTGCATTAAAAAAATAAAACTAATAATTTTCAGAAAATGTTTTCCTTTGAATCAACCTATTGATCTACTAATTCACTGCATTCATGAGTCGTACCTGTACTGTTTTCTTGTGATTTACTGCATTGATTCTAAAAATTTTATCCCTGCATTGTTAACAGAGCAAAATAAGAAAAAGGTAGTTAATGACAACTGCTGTTTTTTTTAAGAAATTAAACATCTGAATTTCTACATTGATAAAGTCGAATTTTGTCATGTGCCTCTTTTCCTCTACAATTTCTAATATTTTTATGTTGTGGGAGACCACATATAAAAAGAGAGAAATTGTGGTTATAAAATCATAAAGTTATGATTTAATCGAATATGATAAAATATCAACGAAAATAAAAAACCGAATACTTAAAATTTGAATAGACTAACATGCTGAACTACAACGAAGTTAATGTGACGAAATTAATGTTGTCAAAACTACGAAAATGATTCTCAATTTAACGAAACTAGGATAAAGAAATATTTCGCTACATTTGACGAAATTCATTCCCAAAAATTGATGAAAGCAGTTTCTTTAATTTGACGAAATGTTCGCTCGGGGTATATTCTTGAAAGTGATTTCATCAAAAACAAAGAATATATCGTCAATTTTGAGAGTGCATTTCTGAAAGTGTTGATCACTGTGAACACCATAACGTAAATATATGAAAATAGAGGAAATCGGTTAAAATACAGGATTTTTTTTTAAAGGAACCACGAATGTTTCAAATTCAGAAAAGAAAATAACTTTCGGAAGAACTTTTTATTCAAACATTAGAGAAAATATTTAATGCATCTTGTTAATACTTTTTAATTTTTTGAAGTTAAGCGCTTAGAAATACTATGCATTGATCATTCCATCTTCAAAATATTTGAGTATTTTATGCGAAACTGATGTGATCTTTTCAAAAAAATCATGTTATTTTAATGAACTAAAATTTTTAATGAAAAAAAAAGCCAATCCTTGTATTGCTTTTTAGTATTTTTTGTAAAAGGCAAGATGTTTAAGGGTTTGAAGTATGAGCGGACATTTAAACTTTTCTAAAAAACAAAATTCGTAAGAGTTTTAAAGTTTACATTTTTGCGCATCGTTTTGTCTTATATTTTTTTATTTTCCGGTGAGCTAGTTTAAGCTAATTTTTTCGTTGCTCTATTTTTCTATTTCTCATTTCCCCATATTTTACTCAAATTCCATACCCGTCTTTCTGTCGACAAACATGCTTGTCACTTTTATGTTATTTCAGTGTTCAACTTATATATATATATATATATAAAATACTTTATATATATATATATATGTGTGCGAGATGGAAAATTATTTAAATTAAATAATTTTCCATCATTATCATCATCCACCATATTTAACCAAGCGCTTTTATAGAAGCTTAATATTAATAGCAAATTATGTATGGAAGTTCAATAAATTAGTCCTTTAAGTGGCGCAAAATGTGTAGATTGGAAAAAGCAACAAATGAACAAATTGAAATTTTAAGAAATTTTAGAGAAACATTTAAAAATTTGCGAAACAATATAAACATATAAAAAGAACAAACGAAAAAGATAAGGCAGCACATTACCCGTGATCACCCATGTTTGTTCTTTTTGTATGTTTATATTGATTCGCAAATTTTCAAATATTTCTCTAAAGTTTTTTAAAATTTCAATTTGTGTATTTGTTGTTCTACACATTTTGCTACACTTAAAGGACTAATTTATTCCATACATAATTTGCTATTAATATTAAGCTGCTATGAAAGCGCTTGTTAATTTGCAAAATTTAAATAATTTTCCATCTTGCATATATACAGGGCGTCCACTCCTATCATGGACCAATATCTAATTTCTTAACCGTTAGAGATAAGCATATAGTTCATTTAGGAAAAAATCTCTAAATTACGAAAGGAATTTTGGGTCTATTCAATGTTTTTCAAAAAATCAAATTTTGAAAGAGTTACGAAATTTAGATTTTTATACAGCCCCCCCCCCCCCCCAGTCCTATCAATGACATTTAGTAAAACATTCTTGACACTGTAACGTTTAAAACTTAAAAAAAATTACTGTTCTACCACAAAAATTGACCGAGTTATGACGTTTTGAAAAATCAAGATTTTGCATTATTTCATGAGAGATCGCTTCACCGATGACGTCATGAAATAATGCAAGATTTTGATTTTTCAAAACGTCATAACTCGGTCAATTTTTGTGGTAGAACATTGATTTTTTTTTTTTAGTTTTGAACGTTACAGTGTCAAGAATGTTTTACTAAATATGATTGATAGGACTGGGGGGCTGTATAAAAATCTAAATTTCATAGCTCTTTCAAAATTTGATTTTTTGAAAAACATTGAATAGACCCAAAATTCCTTTCGTAATTTAGAGATTTTTTCCTAAATGAACTATATGCTTATCTCTAACGGTTAAGAAATTAGCTATTGGTCCACGATAGGAGTGGACGCCCTGTATATAAGTATAAGCGGGGATAAAAAGAACCGAAAAAATTAAGAACGGAGAATTGAGAAACGAAAAAGTGACGAACGGAAAAATGACGAATGGACATTTCTCAAAATCACGGAAATATAATTAACGAAATATTTCAGGACATTTCTCAAAATAACGGAAATATAATTAACGAAACGGAAACACTCCGGCAACTCAGCTGCCGTATATTTTTTCATTATTTTCAGGAAATTTTTTTAACAGTGTAGTTGAAGTGATATTTTTTTGTAATCCATTGCTAAGAGCCATAATCTGATAGTATAAAGAGGCTGTAAAACTGAAAACTTCATTTGCAAATCAAAACGTTTGATTAATTTCAACAAGCATTTGGGATGAGGATTATTAATCATCTATTAAAATTAAAAGTTAACAAATGGATAATAGTTAAGTTAATGAGATTTTTTTAAATAATTGAAGATTAGTTTTTGAAATTTTTAAATTGTAAATCAACTCTTAAGGTTTCGGCATATTTTCATGATATCAGACTCATTGCAAAAGGATATTAGCTTAATCCAATTGCAACTTGAATTTTGTGTGTTCGTTCACACCACCACCAAGCCAAAATGTAAGTTGACATTGTCAAAAGCAGGGAAGACATTTGAGCCAATAATTTCGAAACTACATTCGAAATGAGAGGGGAGGAGGGCGATGCATCAAAGTTTATCAGAGGGATATCCGCACTCGCAAATGAACAGGTGAGAGTAATTTCGAATTCTGACTGTTTGAAATGATGATTTTGAATGATTACTTTTTTTGGTCCTTGCCTAAATATTATACGGTGTTTAAATTTAGGTAAAAATCGAATTTAACAAATAGTAATTTAAGATTTAACTTTCATAAGGAGTTTAACTATTTTGTGACCCTCTTTCGTTAGTTTATGAAGTACTGTCTAACATTTTTTCGCAAGACCTCCGTCGAATCTGCGTACGCGCCAAGTCTGTTCTGACTCTTTCGAAATTAGGAGGAAATCAAATGGAAGCGTTCGTTGCTGCCAGGCGCACAATACGCAAAGAGACAGTATCCTCTCTCAAGTTAACTGCAGCAAAACAAATCTATGAACTCATTTGAACCAGAAAGGGTTCAGACATTCGGGAAGGAGGGAGGAGGATTATTTTAAATGAAAAGCAAAATGATAGACAGCAATTTATATTACATGATAGACATACAATTAGTTGGTCTAAACAAAATTACTATGCAGAAAAAGCTAAATCAAAACTCTCAAAATAAATCATTCAAGGAACTTGCCATAAAACAAAATAAAATTGTTTTAAAAAATAAAAGAACTTTAAAATTAAATTCTGAAGAATGAATGATTCTGATTGCAATAAATTAAAACAAAAATGCTTAATAATCACTTAATCTCTGTAACTTTATTATATAATAAAAACAAGGTTTTTCTTGAAGTCCCCCCCCCCTCCCACACCCACAAGTCGCAATTAAGTTTTTTACTGAATTTATAAAAGGGAGTACTGGTTTCAAGTAAAGCTTCAGCTACAATTACAGTCAATGGCAAGATTGATCAGGATTTGGTTTAGGAAAAGTTTACACCATTCGGGAAGGGGGGAAGAGGATTAACTTAAATGAAAAGCAAAATGATGGACAGCAATTTATATTGCATGATATAGTATTTTTTCCCTCTTTAAGTGCACATAGCGATAAAAATGAAAATAATAAATTTAAAACTATAATTAAGAGCCTCATTACCTGCTGCTAGATAATGAAGATGAAGGGTCAATACATTTAATATCAGTCATGAATGCCGAGCTAGCTTAAATGCTGCTATGTCAGATTTTGCTAACTGAAGATGATAAATAAATAAAATAAATAGTTAATGGAACAATTAATTTCTAAAATATTTTTACTACAATAGCTTTGAGTAAAAGAATAAAATGAGTCAACTTTTACAGTTAAAATTAATTAAGAAAATACAAATGCAGGCAAATGATATGTTTTAAATTACTTCACATTCAAAGTTCACGTTGGAAACAGCAATTAGAGTACTTTATTGATTGAGAAGAAATAATACTTCTGTCTTGAATCAAATATATTCTAAAAAGTAATCAGCAAAGTCACGGGAATCAGTCAAAGGGAATATTTTGTTTCATGTTTAAGACAGTGTAGTTGATATTAATAAGTTCTTAAACTTAGCTGTTAAACTGATTCTTAAAAATAAATAAATAAATGAATAAATAAAATGAAATTTACATAAAGATTATCTTCTTGTTAACTTGACCCCAACAGTTTTGTGTAATAAAGCGTACTACTCCATCCCACTTACGAAGGTAGCTGCATTTTTCATTCAGATTATGCATAAATAGAAAACAACCAATTAATGAATAGAAAAGAACTAATTCATCAAACTCCTACTGATTAAAACATATTGAATTAACTGAACACGAAACAGAGGCCTAAATAAGATGCAGCATAAACAGCTGATAAAAAATAAAAATAAATGTGTAATTTCAAAAACTCTAAGCCTACAAAATATAAAAAGTTAAAGGGAATGCAAATCCAAGAGTCTTCACTTTTTCTCAACACACACAAAAAGAAAAAAAAAGTGGCACATTCTCAACTTCTTATGAAGTTAAACATATAACTTTTCTTCGAAAAATAGACACAATAATTAAAAATGTACTATAATTAGAGGTACAGCAAAATAAGAAAAAATGATGATGAGAAGCACCAAATAACTCATATGCATTTGGATTTAAATTTTCGGATTTCTCAAATAAAATGTCAGACGCACTATTTGTAAAGTTCAGAAAGATGTTTTCGTTCTATATTTTCAAGTGTTTCCTTGAGAGAAAAGGACTAGAAGTGGATTGAGAAATAGGAGATCCTTTTTTCTTTGATAGCACGAATTTCGATGCACGGGAGAAGATGCAATATAATATTCAAAGGCAAGAGAATGGAAATTCTTTAAATGTTAAAATACATTCCTTTCCCCTAGAAGTTGCAAGAAGTGTTATCGTAACAACATGAATTTTGAACAGTTTGTGTACAAACATTAAAATATTTTCGTAACATTTTACGAGCATTTCCCATATTTTCTTCTCTCAAAATAAATTGCTTCATCTGCTTTTCTGAGTGAAAAAGAGTTGAATAAATTACTTTTGTTGACGAACTTAGCTGCAGGATCATGCCCATAATATCGAGCTCTACAGACTTGATCGAGTATATATTCGGACTTACCGTCAAGATGATAAAGAGTACTAAAAAAACATTTTTTAATTATTTTACAGATAACACAACGATAACAAATTAGAAATGTCACCAAGCTTCCAAATGCTAGTCCATTTCATAAAGGCCAATTCTGACATTTTAAAATGCTACAATCTTCAATTTCAAAAGTATTGTGAGGTAAAACGCAAAACGACCTTCAACCAGGAAACTATACGATGGTTTGATTATAAAATTAATTAAAACTGATAGCAATCAAAAAAGCATAGAAAAAGATTTTTTGCCCTCGTGTCCCTGTTATTGAAATATGATGTCTTAAAGTTTGCCGAAATTTTAAGAAAATTCGCCAAATTTAACGAGTTTCCGTGAGGATGGAAGACATCTTTCACACGCTTTGCAGATGGATATCCTATTACCTGTAGACAGTAAAATCGTACGGTGCTTTCGATATCTCGACAAATCTTTAAATTTGGCGTTTCTCTTGAAAGGCGAGGACAAAAACTTTTTAGGTCAAAAAAATGTCTCAATAGGCTTTTTCGATTGCTACCAATTTCAACATTTCCCATTGCAACACAATTCGTGTGGTTCCTGATAAGTAATTACGATTATATCCTAAAACATATTGTCGCGTAGCCTCAAAGTGACAATAAGACATCGAAGCCTCAAAATAATATCCTACTGATATCCTGAGAGAGATAATGTTATAAGAAAATGGGATTTGACAAATATGATTTTTGAATAAATAAAATAAATAAATTATAAAAAAGATGACTCAACAAACTAAGAGTTTTGTACACATTTTCAAAATGAAGTATTAAAAACTTAAGCTCATTGCATACAACTCTAAATTATTCATTGACGAAAATTTAGAATCGTCCAAACATCTCAGGTTTGCAGCGCTATATTTCTGTTTCTAAGCTTGCAATAAAAAAAAATGGTCCAACTAGGGTTAGAATAATACAGTTCCACAGGAAAACTGACGGGACTGTGATGTCACATTAGCAAATAATCGATTGAACTTCACCTAGCATACCTAGCATACAAAAGACGTCAGAACAACGAAAAACAATAGCTAAAAAAGTGCATCTTTTTTTTAACGAAAATCCCCGACTCCCCTTCAAAATGCAGAACTTTCCCTTAAATTTAGTTCATGCGTCGGACAAATTCTGCACCCCTGTATTTTACTACACTCATATGTACTAGTTCACACAATAAAGTGAGTAAAAAAACACGAGGAAAATCTAAATAATAAAATCACAGTCGCTTACATCAAATAGTCATTCCACATAATCAATGGATCAAACGTGATTTGATTAAGCACTAAGCGGTGCTCATTGCTATTGATATAAGTTCTCTAATCAGTCAAAATTACTCTTGGGTCTGCAGAAAACGTTTCTCAGAACTACGCAACCCAAAGCATTTGATACCGTAGTTTCTACAACACGAAACACACGTTTCATTCGCTAACTAAAGATTAATCTCGTCTCGCCCACATAGTCAAACCAATGGCAGGCCTTATTAGAATTTCGTTTTTAGTAAAACGAGCGTCTCAAAACAGCATAATTGCAGGAGCTCCTCTATCAAAGCAGCTGGGGCACGATTGATGCAGGAGATAGCATGTGGAGTAATTACGTATGAAGAAAGAGAGATAGAAAAAAAAAAAAGATGATATGTATAACTAGACAGACTAGCTATTTGCATGCAGCCCAAAGGGATGTCTCATATTTAAAAGTTCAAACCCGAAACAAGACGCGTCTAGAGTTTTAACTTTTAAATATTATTGCAAGAATTCATGCGCCTAAAGACGTTGTAAATGATATACAGTCAATTCGCGATAACTCAAAGTCAGATAACTCGAATATGTCTATAACTCAATTTTTTTTATCTGGCCCCGACCCCGATAACAGAATTTTTTTCGGAAGTCCGCGACATAGATTAAAGCCCCCAAAAATAGTCTGCAAGATAAATCAACTTTAGGTCAATCGTAAAATCTATAAGTCGGTGCGAGGAATGCTTAAAAATAAGATGCTAATACAAACACACACTACCTGTAGATTATACAGCAATAAAAGTGGTACAAATATTCATAAGCTGAAATTAAAGATTTTTATTTTAGGTTGTTTGTCTTCCTTAACTAAAAAATAGTCTTAAGACTTTCTCAAGAGTTTGCGGTTAAGTGAAAGAAACGAGTATTAAAGAAGTTAGAAAAGCAGAATGTGAATGCTCTGACTTAATATGTTTTGATCAATACATCGATGAATGCCATAAATACTTTGTACAAAACACGAAAACAAAACGAAATTTCAGCGAAAAAGAATCATGTGTGAAGAGGCTTGAGGATTTAGTTTCACGAAAAACAAAACTGTTCAATGCAACATAAAATAACAGATCATCTTATAAAATAAAATATGAAAAAACTGAGGATTTTTTTTTTAAATTTTATTTTTGGTTTTACTCTCAATGTATTAAATTAAAATATGGACAGCTCCTTTATAAAACAATTTAAACGTTTCGTAATTTTATTAGTTATAGTTCATTTAAGAGGACACTATTTTAGTTATTATTAACTTCAGTAACTTTAATATTTTAAATCAGATACACTTGTTAGATGAATTTCAAACCTACATACGATTTAAACGGATAGAGTTAAATACTTATTTAGAAATAATGCTCCAAATATTCACTTTAAATACATTATCTATCAGAAATCATCATGCTAATTAAACTCCAAATCCAAACATGACTTTAAAAAATATAATTCAATGTTGATTTATAAATACATTATTCGAAATATTATTCACTTGAAATACCATAAAATGGGGTGTATTGGAACATCGGGGTGATTCGGAACAAAACTTCCTGATCAGACAAAGAAATTCTTCATAAATATACCGTCGGGTATTTTTGGCAGTTAATTTTTTTTCGCAAAGTAATATTATAAGAAATAGGAAAAAAATATTTTTTTCATTCTGGCAATACTATTGGCTTCTGTGCAAGGCTGCAAGCGGGACGCTGCAAAACTTTGTATGGAAGTAGGGGAGACTGGGGACGGTTGTGACGCGGGGCGGTTGTGACAGTCGTCATAGTAGCTAAACCATAATTAATATCTGGTTGAAGCAAAGAGATAGAGTATCAGCATGTTTGTCTGAATGTGTGTCAAAGCATTGCGGTAGCCATCGAGCGACATTAACGCTAGCAGAGGGGTTGGTTACTTTTTAACAGTCAAAAGTAAGTTTTTTTGTTCGATGTCTTTTAGTAATTCCTGTTGAATGGGTACAGATAGAGAAATAAAAGTTTTCTCCCCGTTAGTAGTGAACCTTAATAGTGAAATAGCAGTGATTACTTTTTATGTAGGCTATTTTGTATTGCCATGGCGATTGCTGTTTTCAAAAGTAGTGGGTTGGGGTCGGTTGTGACAAATTGCGTGGGGACGGTTGTGACACGAGTAAAACATGTTTTTATCATATTTGATGCCCATAATACGCTTGGAGAAGACAGAAATAGGGCAGTGTGACCTAATGAAATATATAAAGCTTATAAAGAAGTGATTTTTTTTTTCTTTCGGACAGCTTTGGAAATGCTACGTTAATCGTTAGACTTTACTACAAAACATTCATTCGTAAACGCAATGGAGCCGACCGGCGCTGTCACAATGAAAACAACGTGTTCATAGGTTATATTGCTCATAATAAAGTGCTTTTGAGCTTACATATACGCTGAAAGCAGATATGAGAGTAAAATGGCTACTGAGAAATGGTTCCGCTCATTTATGAATAGAAATGTTTCACGTCTGTTCGTGTAGCTCATGCAACTAGTCTTTCAAGAGTAAAAAGCTTCAATAAAACAAATAAATTTGGAATCTTTCTTTGATACTTGAGAATTGTTATGAACAGACACGGTTATGACCCACAGGATGTGCATAATGTTGCCGAAACAGAAGTTACGAAATTCCAAAAACCTGATATTTTTGTAAGACTTGGGATAAGGCTACTTCAACTGAACGAGACACATTGTTAAATGTTAAACTTTCCCAGATGAAGGTTATGTTGAATTACGTTTAATATTACTTGAAATTAAAAGTAATCTATACTGTTTTGCTGTATTTTTGAACTTGTCACAACCGACCCCAAGCACTGTCACAACCGCCCCTGGGGTGGGGTCGGTTGTGACATTTTTTCCTTTTTTGTTTAATTTGGGCCTGTGAGTTAACTATTGTACTTAGGGAGAAAATTTTAGTGTTTATAAGCAGGCAAATAAACACTTTAACATAAAAACAACTTTAAACCAGCTCACAGGCATTGCTAAGGGATCTATGGGGGAGCAAATGAAAATTGTCACAACCGTACCCAGTCTCCCCTACAGACCCCTTTAAATTTCATATCTAAGAATAGAATTTTTTTATTATGCATATATCTGAGCAACACAGTACCACATTAGAAGAGACAACATATTTTAATTGTGGCATAAAAATGAAAAATTCTTCATGATGTCATAGGATAATGATTTGCGGGGTGAATCGAGACACTTTGTTCTGTCGTTCCAATTCAAACTTATTTAAAGGAAACTGTTTGAAAATCAAGATTCTAACCCCAAGTCTTCTAGTCAAGACAAGGACAAGGATTTATTATTGTTTATCCCTCTTCGTGAGCAACTAGACCTTAGAATGACAAAAAGTTGCAGATTTAAAAAGATTTTTGCTCCTTGAGACTTCTTTTTACTTAAAATACATGGGGAAAGTCATACAGACTTTATGTAGCACAAGTCCAGCACACAAACAATGATGGATGAGTGGAAAAATTTTACTGGACAATTCCCGAAGCCCAGAGATTTCAAGAAACTAAAGAAAAGGCAGCGTTCATCCCAGAAGATGTTATGAAAAACTTAAGCCAAGCCACAACCGCTAGTTTTAAAGACAAGTACATATTTCTGGACGACATGAGTAACTTCAATTTATCTTAAAGTTTTGTATTTCAATTCGAAAGCATTTCTTAAAATTAATTTTAATTTTTCATAAGTTCAAAATAATTTTGAATTTTGACAAACCATAAACGTTTACTGGTATAGAAAATAAACTTTTATTTGACAGTAACTATCTGTTCTTATTCTCCCCCATCAATATTACTCTTGCTTGTGAGACCTATTAAAGGTTAAAATTGAGAAAAAAATGTAAATTTTAACATGTATTCCGATTGACCCCTATAAGC
This sequence comes from Uloborus plumipes, assembly GCA_038373865.1. NCBI lineage: Eukaryota > Metazoa > Arthropoda > Arachnida > Araneae > Uloboridae > Uloborus > Uloborus plumipes. The sequence continues at coordinate 1,564 of JAXGGA010000085.1, read as the reverse complement.
GGGGTGATTCGGAACACCCCTAAATTCCTATATATATAAATAATAACAGTTCAAAATGTTTTGTGTCTGCTTGGAATATCAAAATCAAAGAAAGATCGAAGTTTTTACTCAAAAAATCAAACTAAAAAAATATTTTAACTACTATTTTTTACAATCAAAGCGGAAAAACGTACCGATTCACTCCATTTTATGGTACATGAGAAATTATTTTCACACTTCAAATCGAATAACAATTTAAGCGTAAGGAATTAAAGGTATATTTATAAGGATAATGTGTAATATTTATTATTCATTTTTAATGCATTTATCACTTTCAATTATCGCGTTAGCTAAAATTCCAGTATCAAACACTATTCAAATGGAAACAATCAAGAACACTATCATCAACATAATGAAGGCACTTATTGAGGAATCTATTTCGTTTAGAATTTTGCTATAAAAATATAGATCAAAATGTGTTCATAAACCAGCTACCCGCATTTGATCCCATTTTTCAAAGAAACTGAAAGTTTCAAAACAACGGTGCTTTAAATAGCACCTGATTCCAAGGTAGATTCCAAGGTAACAGACATTTCAATTGTTACACACAAAACACCTAACAAATACGCAGAATATGTTGGATCCATGTTTCATTTCACGATTCTCATGAAGATCACATGGATTCTACTTGTATACAACGCAATAAAATTCTGTAGATTTTCAGATATAATATTTAAAAATATTTTTTTGTTCAGTAACGGACATATCTCATGAGATACATCGTTATCGAGCCAACAATTGTTATCTTTATATTGTTGTGAAATTTTTCAAAACTTAATTGCATTATATAGAAGCTAAGTTCATGTTCGTGATAAAGCTCATACAATGAAACATGGATGTAAAATATTAGTAGTGTTAGTAGGGTGCTCTGTGCAACAACTGATACAGCTATTAGAATGGAAATGTATATAGTTGTTACTGAAAGATAGCAAAAACTTAGAAAACAAAACAAAAAACAGGAAAATAATAAGACGTGTTACGGCGCCGAGAATCTTCGGAAAGAAATAGATGCGACATTTTGAAACAAACGCGTAGGAAGGACATTATTCTGTCAATGTCCTTAGCTAAGAGAAAGGTTGACAATTCTCATTTTCGAAATAGAATTCCGACTTTTTCTCACGGGATACGAAAACACGTAGAAGAATTTCAAATGCAGTGTGACAGTAAAGAATTAAATCAATATCTGTAATCGAGTCAAAACTGTATTTTACTTAGCTCGCTAAGAAATATTTTTCTACTCGTCAGGAAATATTTATTAACGTTTTCTAAGTTCCATCTCATAGCTTCACATTAAATTAAACTTTTGGATTTACTTTTTATATAACTAACTATTGATTAATAATCCATCACAGGGGTCAATCCAGGATATTTGACCAAGGTCCTGTTTTTGGAATTTTGTGAAAACTAATTCCTAATTTTGTGAACAATAGTTACGGCAAAAAATATTCCCTATCGTTCCGTAAACTCGGATTTCTGTGAAGAGTCAGTTTTGAGTGTGGGATTTTTGTGAAAGGTCCATTTTTGA